>CM045740.1:37615724-37638224 GCA_024760905.1 Plotosus lineatus | reverse complement strand
CTACACATGAGCCGTTTCTTTTTTTTTTTCCTTTTTTTTCTTTTTTGATTTTCCCCCATTTTTTTTCATAATTTTAGTTGTACCCAGGGCTCGTGGAGTGATTTGAAAACTGGGGCGCTAACTGAAAATTTGGGGAGTCCACGTAGTCAGTGAACGACTAGCGCATACATCACCTCAAGGAGACTATACATGGCCGATTTCCAGATTTTAAATGTCGGGCGTATTCTTTATGCTCATATCCATTGATTTACTTTTTTCAAAGTTCAAAGCATGCACACACCCCCTTTATGACACTGGCCACCCGCCTCTTTTCGAACTGCAGTGCATGTGCATTTGCTTGTGGTCTAACACACTCAGATGGAAAGCGTTATTCGTCCCCTTCAACAAATGAGCTTGCATACACCCGTGATTGGATGGCGATCACTTTGAGTGACAGGGAAGTGAGCATATGCCATTCCTCTCTCCCCATGAAAGCTCAGCCAATTAGCTCCCATGGACTCCTGGTCAGTGATGGGCGTTTTCCTTTTCTTTTCCCTGAAAGTGAAAAAAATAATGTTACCTGTTATTACCAAGCTTGATGGTGAAAAGGTCATTTTTGTCTTGTTTTAGATATTAGTATTTCACTTATTAACACATGATTTATCACAGGGGGAGTGTGCAGTGCAAACATGGATGTATGGTCAGAGAGAGGCAATGTGTGTGTGTGTGTGTGTGTGTGTGTGTGTGTGTGTGTGTGTGTGTGTGTGTGTGTGTGCACGCTGATATTCTTTAGCATGTTGTCATGAATTTTGTTAGTAATTTGTGATGTTTGGATTAAACTACATACTACTGATGGGCAACAGGAGCATCTGGTATAAATATGCGAGCAGAGCCCCCTGCTTTACAAAACTGCAAAGGCGTTATAAAAAAGGTTCCGGTTTTGGCGGCCGCATCAGATTATTTGCTCAGAAAGACTGCGAGTGGAGCAACATTGATAAGGAAAAAGCATCTAACCATTGACTTGCTTTTGGAATGTCAGGAAAAATCTACAGCACACATCTGTCCCTCCTCCGTCGTCCATCCTGCTGGCATATATGTAAACATGGGACACTTTTTGAAATTTATATCTCAAATAATAATAATAATTAAAAAATCTGAATTTTTTGGGGAAAGAGTAATACAGAAAACAATGGGCGTGTCATACTCGGGTCACGTGATGTGATATCATCAGTGATGACGTAAAATAAATAAACAACTAATTATATTTTTGTGTTGTTGAAATGTTCTTTAAACCTACAGTTTCTAAATGGGGTATTTTACATGTCATGTTTGGTTTCCTCATTTTTACTCCCACCATCAAGTTCTTGATCTCTATCCCTGCTCTCTCTCTCTCTCTGAACCCTTCTTACGTAGCTGTGCTTGCAGAAAACAGTCAATATTTCCGAAAGTGATAGTATTTCCACCCCAGATTAAATATGCAGTGGACAGTGTGGTCTATTCCTTGGCCCATGTGCTTCTGTGTGGAGTTTGCATGTTGTTCCCATGTTGTGTAGGTTCCTCAGGGTACTCCTCTCACAGTCCAGAAACATGTACAGCAGTGCTAATTAGCTATTCCCAAATGTGAGAATCAGTGTGAATTGTTGTGTGTGTGTGTGTGTGTGTGTGTGTGTGTGTGTGTTGTCCCTGCAATGGCCGAGCAAGCTGTTCAGGGTATACCCCGCCTTCACCTCAAGTTGTCTGAGGTGGGCACCAGCCTCCTCACAACCATAATTAGGATCAATTGGCTTAGAGAATGAATACATTAATATGCAGTGATACAAAATGAAAGTATTATCAGCCAGCAAATGCATCATGACTAAAGTAATGACTATAATGTCTGCTCTCGAGGTAATTATATACCGTGGATTACTAGTGGAGGCTGAACCAATGCACACCAGCCAATTTTTCACATCACAATCAGCACTGAAACGGCCAACGAAGCAGGCAACTTGTTGCTCCACATACGTAGTAGTAGTGTGGCACCATTTATATATTTTATACATTTCTGGTCCAGGTTTCGGTCTATATTGGTCTGTATATAAAAGATTATTTTATGCACTCTGTAGGTAATTTACATATGATTAGCATTCATCAACACACTGTGCATAAATAAGTACAGGCAAATTAGCATTTTTGTGTCATGCTGCTTTGTGGAAAAGATATTTAATGAAGTCTTTAATGAAGTGCACAGAGGCAATCCAAAAACGCAATCCACGATTGTGGTCAAAGCAGGCAGCGTTCAGGTGATCAGGCAGGCAGATTGTCATAGGCAAAACTGTAAACAGAAATGAGAAGGCAGGTGAAAATAAAAATAAAAAACCTGAACGCAAACACGAAAAGTAAATGTTTGGTATGCGCTGATACCAAGACACAAGATTTGCACTTGGCATGTTATAACAGTCAGAGAACAACTGTAATGCTGGTTTGCACCACAAGGTGGCACCTCTTTATTTTTTGCACTGCAGAGGTAGAAGTGAAAAGGGTGTCAGACAGAGTGATGAGTCTCAAGTTAGAAATTGAAGGTGTGATGCTCAATGTTGTTAGTGCGTATGCCCCACAGGCAGGATGTGAGCTAGAAGAGAAGGAGAGATTCTGGAGTGAGTTGATGCAGAGTACCCCCAGAGGTGAAAGAGTGGTCATTGGTTCAGACTTCAATGGACATGTTGGTGCAGGCAACAGAGGGGACGAGGAAGTGATGGGCAGGTTTGGTATCCAGGACAGGAATGCAGAAAGACAGATGTTGATAGATTTTGCAAAAATGATGGGAATGGCTGTGGTGAATACTTTCTTCCAGAAGAGACAGGAGCATAGGGTGACTTATGAAAGCGGAGGTAGGAGCACACAGGTAGACTACATCTTGTGTAGACAATGTAATTTGAAGGAAATCACTGACTGCCAGTAGTAGTGGGTGAGAGTGTTGCCAAACAGCATAGGATTGTGGTGTGCAGGATAACGCTGATGGTGAGGAAGGTGAAGAAGGAAAAGGCAGAGCAGAAGACAAAGTGGAAGCTGAAAAAGGAAGAGTGTCGTGTTGTCTTCAAGGAGGAGTTGAAACTGGCTTTGGGTGGTCAGGAAGTGCTTCCAGATGACTGGACAACTACAGCTAATGTGATCAGGAAGACCGGTAGGAGAGTACTTGGTGTGTCCTCTGGAAGGAAAGTAGATAAGGAGACTTGGTGGTGGAATGAGGAAGTGCAGGAGTGTGTACAAAGGAAGAGGTTAGCTAAGAAGAAGTGGGACATAGAGAGGACCAAAGAGAGTAAACAGGAGTACAAGGAGACAAAGCATAAGGCGAAGGTGTCGAAGGCCAAACAGAGGGCGTATGATGACTTGTATGATAGGTCGGACAGTAAGAAGGGAGAAAAATGGTTTATACAGGTTGGCACAGCAGAGAAATAGAGATGGGAAGGACGTGCAGCAAGTGAGTGATTAAGGACAGAGTGGGAAATGTATTGAGTGATGACAGAAGTGTGCTGGGAAGATGGAAAGAGTACTTTGAAGAGCTGATGAATGAGGAAAATGAGAGACCAGGAAGTAGCAAAGATTAATAAGGGTGAAGTGAGGAGGGCATTGAAGAGGATGAAGAGTGGAAAGGCAGTTGGTCCTGATATACTGGTGGCGGTATGGAAGTGTCTACTAGCAGTAGATTTTCTGACAAGAACATTCAACAAGGTCTTTGAGAGTGAGAGGATGCCAGAGGAATGGAGGAGAAGTGTGCTGGTGCCCATTTTTAAGAACAAGGAGACGTGCAGAGTTGTGGCAACTACAGAGGGATAAAGTTGATGAGCCATGCAATGAAGTTATGGGAAAGAATAGTGGAAGCTAGACTAAGGGCAGCGTTTAGCATTTGTGAACTACAGTTTGGTTTCATGCCAAGAAAGAGCACCACAGATGCAGTGTTTGCTTTGAGGATGTTAAAACAGAAGTACAGAGGTCAGAGGGAGCTGCATTGTGCCTTTGTGGATCTGGAGAAAGCATATGACAGGGTGCCGAGAGAGGAACTGTGGTATTGTATGAGGTAGTCTGGAGTGTCAGAGAAGTATGTATGAGAGATGTAAGACAGTGGTGAGGTGTGCTGTCGGTGTGACAGAAGAGTTCAAGGTGGAGGTGGGACTGCATCAAGGGTCAGCTGTGAGCCCCTTCTTGTTTGCTATGGTGATGGACAGGTTGACAGACGAGGTTAAAAAAGAATCTCCATGGACTAAGATGTTTGCAGATGACATTGTGATGTGTAGTGAGAACAGAGAACAAGTGCAGGAAAATGAGAGGTGGAGGTATGTGCTGGAAAGGAGAGGAATGAAGGTCAGCCTCAGTAAAACAGAATACATGTGTGTGAACGACAAGGACCCAAGAGAAATGTGATGTTACAGGGAGCAGAGATAAAAATGGTGGAGGATTTTAAGTACTTAGGTTCAACAATACAGAGCAATGGAGAGTGTGGAAAAGAGGTGAAGAAACATTTGCAGGCAGGTTGGAATGGTTGGAGAAAATGTCCAGTGTGATCGGAAGGTATCGGCGAGAATGAAAGGAAAAGTGTACACGATGGTGATGAAAGGAAAAGTGTATAAGACGGTGTTGAGGCCAGCGATGTTGTATGGTTTAGAAACAGTGGCCCTGGGGAAAAGACATGAGGCAGAGCTGGAGGTAGCAGAGATGAAAATGTTGAGGTTCTCTTTGGAAGTAACGAGGATGGATAGGATCAGGAATGAGCACATCAGAGGGACAGCACATGTAAGAGGTTTTGGAGACAAAGTCAGAGAGGCTGGATCGAGATGGTTTGGACATGTACAGAGGGGGATAGTGAGTGTACAGTGGTACCTCACCTTCGAAAGACCCAACAAACGAAAAATCCAAGTTACAAAACGCATTTACCTAAAATTTCCGACTCTGGATACGAAAAAAATTCACGTTACGAAACACACCATCTCAAAAATTCAAACAGTGCGCGAGTTGCTCTCCCATTAGCTATCTCCCAACACTACACCCCATTGGCCTCCCATTGGCTAGAAGGGAACTGTATCTCCATAATACCCATGATGCTTTTCGTGTGCCTTCGACCCATTGTTCGTCACGGAGATGCAGCTCCCTCCCATTGGCTAGTAAGGAGCTGTCTCTCCATAATACACATGATGCTTTTCGTGTGCCTTCAACCCATTGTTAGCCATGGAGTTCTAACACGTGTAAAGGACAGAGTTACTGTTGTTTCGTGAGTTTTTTTTAGTGTGCTCATTGCAACTCTATTTTTTGGTGCAGGCTTTTAACCTTGCATAAACATTTGTAAGATTATAACTCTGCTAAGAAGACCTTGTCAACACACTCGCGCACGCACACATACACACATACACGCTCACACACACACACACACACACACAAACATGTACGCGTGTGTGTGATTTCCGGTGAAAGAAGAAGCGGGCTTGTGGCATGCGGTTGAGTGATATCGCAAAGGAATATTGCCGAAACACGTCTACCATCGGAATATTGAAGCAGAAAGAGGCCTTAAAAGGTCTACTTTTATAATTTTTAAACGATGTGGTGTATTTTTGGTGCCATTATGAATTCTGGGTTTTTACACCATAGACTGCTTACCAGTCGATTGCAGGGCCATCACACACCCCCACACAAACACACACAACTATTTACCTTCACACATAGAGGCAATTTGGAGACGCCAGTTACGTAGCTTAATGCGCATGTCTTTGGTCAGTCGGAGAAAACCAGAGTATTCGGAAAAAACCCACACAAGCACACAAAGAAGGGTTCACCGTTTGTCAAAAACCCTAAATCTGCTTAAATCAGCCAAAATATGGACCCCAGTGTACATATTACAGGAAGAGCATGTGGTTTATTTTGCCTGAGGGAATGTCTGCATATAGTTGTCATGACATTGCACTGACTAAGACATTTCTGGAGAAGAAACCACACTGTTTCTGTTCTGAGATATTTTCAACAAGATGTCACTTTTAATTGGAAGGGCGTATGATATAAGCGAACCTCGGTCCCCCTACCTGGCACTCGGGGTTGCTATGGTAATATCACATAGCCTGCCATTAGAGATGGCCCTTCATGACTAGTCCAAGCACAGTGTTCAACCAAAGCAGTCAAATTAGAAAACTTCAAAAGCATGACAGTAATTCTGCATCATAATATTCGTGAAGTAACATCATTTACTTACGCTGTTACGGTTACACAAACAGAATGTATGCTCTATTTATTTTACTTTACTTTTTTATTGTACTCATAATGTATTCCATCTTATAGAGTTCAGTGATGATGGTGAGAATCCGGTTTGAATCTACTGGTTAAAAAAAATCCATAGGAAGGAATTTAACTGCAGAAATAATGTACAGTGAGTATAAAAAGAATCGCCCCTTCAAAACATTTTTTTTAGTTTTGCATCCATAATAATAATAACTAACATGGTTAAAAAAATCACACTCTCCAAAAAATTGTAACTTAATTACATCTAACTAATCACCTTCTTCACTGTACACCTGGAGGCTCCCCAGGTATGATCACTTTTAATCATTCTGAGTCATTCAGCATAAAACAGCCATTTGTAAAGCATTTCAGTGTTTGGGACTGTAATCAACTATAGGCTGCAAGGAACTGTCAAAAGATCTCAGGGATAAAGTTGTGGACAGGCATAAATCACAACATTACTCACAAAAATTCAGTTTTCATCAAGCCTGAGGGGCAAAGTAAAGTCTATAATCATGAAAGGAAAGGGATTAGTCCTACTAGTAGCCTTCACATGCCACCTTTCTAAACAGTCAGGAGGAAACTGCTGACAGAGGGTATAAGGAGGCCTACCAGTGACTTTGAAGCAGTTAAACAAATTTGTGCCCAAAATGCTCAGAGTGTATATTTAACAACAATATCCCAAATGCTCCAAAAATATACTGCTTCATAAGAAAAGATACATTAAGTCTCAATCAATGTACCTTAGAGATTCTGGGGCCAAACTGAAAATGGTGGTATGGCCAGATAGAACCAAAATAAGGCAAAACCTGTAAAAACCTCAAAAACCCCCTTTGTCAACACTCACCAATTTATCAATTACACTATCGCACTATAGTCTCTTTTTAAACTAATTATTGTAGTTTATTTTTATAAGTGTAAGTATATTTTTCATACTCATTAAAGGTTAAAGAGTCCACAACGAAGTCAGTATTTAGGATCATTCTGGAGATTAAAATTGCTGTTGGACTGAAAAATGTATCAATACTTTAAAGTCCTGCAGAACTTTTTCATTCATTCATTTTCTGAATCGCTTAATGCTAATTAGGGTTGCAGGGAGGCTTTTACCCATCTCAGTCAACTCTGGGCGAGGTCAGGGTACACCCTGGACGGTTCGCCAGGCCATCACAGGGCAGAAACACGCTGACTGGTTTGATGCTACTCTTGTCGAAAGTCAGCAATGGTTCTTTTACATGAACCTCACACCATGAACAGTGAGAGGGGTTAGGAGAGGTGGCAGAGCTCATGTTCAGTAAACTGGAAAACCTGATCATGCAATAAATGTAAATGGCCACTAGAGGACAGAGTTAGTCAGAAAATGAAAGCTCTAAAGCTGGGTGGTCTTTGATTCTGTGGTTATTTGCAATTATATTTGTGTGTGGAACAAATAGCTTTGACACCAAAATGTTTTTCTTTTATTGACAAAAATTCTTGCAGGCTTTTTTGGTTACTTTTACTAAAAACAAAAACCTGTAAAACAACAAACAAACAACAACAAAATTGAATTATATAATTATGATAATTATAATATTATAGTCTGGAGGAAAATTGGGTAGCATTTAACCCTTTCCCAAGCAAAAGGATTGTACTGTACTGTCTGTCTTCCTTTCAGCTTTTTCCCTTTTACTCGGGAGTCGCCACAGCGAACCATTTGATTCGCACGTTTGATTTGGCAGAGGTTTTTACGTCGGATGCCCTTCCTGCAAGGGACAGAAACACACTGACGACTTTGCAGCTACTCTTTACGAAAGTCAGCAATGGTTCTTTTACATGCCTCTCACCATAGACAGTGACAGACATGGCCCGCCTTTGATAACCCAGTTAGCCGCACTGGGGGAGACAGTGACAACCTTGTGGAGAGTGGGATTCGAACCCCCAACCTTTGGATCAGCGATCCAGCGTCCTATACCACTAGACCACCACTGCCCCCAAAAGGATTGTACTGTACTAATGTCTTATAATTAGCCCAACCCTCATTCCTCATTCAAATATGTCTTTACATTACCGAGAGCTGATGTCACATTTGCATGGCCTGTATCGGCAAAAATAAAAAAAAATATATATATATATATATATATATATATATATATATATATATATATATATATATACATACACACACACACATTTGGTATTGTATAGAATTTCGTAGTCATGCATTGACCCAAAATTTGAGAGTCGCATCTCATTAGGCCTTGAACTGAATCCCCATATGCTCTCAGAGGTCCTTCCAAAGTCACACCCCACCTTCAAACCCTATACATGGACCACTCTCTTTCCATTTTATCTCCAGGCTTATGGGTGGTGTGGTTATAGGTATCGGTAAGGTGTGCTGCCGAACAACTTGTGTGGATTTTTCAGGGTAAGAACCTCTGCCAAGAAGGTTCTATCATTGGTTTTGTTTGTGTGTTTGTTAGCAGGATTAAGCTAAACACTATGCGTAGATTTTCAGCAGGGAGGGTCGAAAGCATGTACACACCCCCTCAGTGACATGCAACGTTAGCCACTCGCCTTTTTTTTTTTCTGCACATTCATGTTTGGGGCCTGTCTAACACACTCGGAGGTTAAGCGCTATCCTCCTTCAACGAATGAGCTCACAGACGCCCATGATTGGCTCGAGATCGCTGTGAGTGACAGGGAAGTGAGCGTATACCATCCCTCTCTCCTGTGAGAGCTCGGCCCGTTAGCTCCCATGGGCTCCTGGCTATCCCTTGCGATCTCTGGGGTAAAAAACAAAAACACTTGTCAATGCATTGGGAACCCAGAACAAGAATTTAAAAGGAGGTGTAGTATTAAGCAGGACCAGCAGAGGACACTGTGTACACTGTTTCTCAAATTCTAATTCGAAGTAATTCATTAGACGAGGTGTGTGCATTCTGACATGCTTTTCTGTGTAGCAGAGCTTAAAGAGTGATTTTTTTTTTTTTTTAACATCAGTAGCTCTTTCTTCACATTTATCTGCTTTTCCTGTCACGTGATTGGCCAATCAGTTGTATTTTAAGCATGCCCCCTGGGAAGCTGCCCTTCTTTAAGGGGCCTAAGTTTGAGTAAAAGTTAAACTTTGGAAAATGCCAGTAAGTCACCGACTCGCCTCAGGAAAGGTCAGCGTGTTCGACGGAGCCATGAAGGATCGTCCTCGTCTTTGACGTAATTAAACGATTTAACCTTTTAACTGAAGCAGCCTGTGTACATGTGTCCGCGGTCGAAATCAGTCACAGCATACAGCCTTGAACCAAACTTTGCCTTTTAGCTTTTGGAGAACAAATGTGTAGACATGATGGCCACTGACTGTAAAAGGAAAGATAATGAAGTCTTTAATTCTTTTTATTTAATGTTTTATCTGTAAAAATCTTATTTTAAAATAAAATAAAATTTTATCTGTGAAGAATTTCAATACAGATAATAGTAGGTAGGTAGGTAAAGTCTGTTGGGTTTTTACACCCGAGTCTCGTGGCTCATCAGGCCGGTGTTTATCCCCGGTTTCCATAGCGTGAAATGACCAGGAGTTCAACTCCCCCTGGATGGGACGCTAGTCCATCGCAGGTTACCTTCCCAGTATATTTTTACTGGTACCCATTTATACTGAACAGAAGCACACTTGTGGTTGAGACCTTGCCCAGGGGTCTTAGCACAGTGAGGGTATCAGTGGGATTCAGACTCACAACCTCCTGATCATGAGCGCAACTCCCTAACCACTACACCACCGGCCCCACAGATAATAGTGCATTGTATTGTAACAGGATAAGGATAAGCTAATAATAACAATGATGTTAATAATGATCATACAGTGATCCCTGACTACTTTGTGCTTCAGTTCCTGTGGCTTCAGTGCATCGCGGGTTTTTCAAAAATATTCACCGAAAAATAAGGAAATTAAGGAAGAATAAGGAAAATGCCCCCCAAAAAACAAGACAGATTATGCCAAAACCCCCCACACAAGCAAAATCAACCCAAAACCCCCCAACAAAACTACTTACATTTTCATGTGACGTGCGTGTCTGAGTTCGTGTGCGCGTGCCTCGGTGTGTTATCTTATTCATATTTTTTTTTATGTTTAATTGTTATTATAAGCATTTATAGCATTGAATATGTATTTATTGATATTATATACACATATACATGTACTTATACGTCTGTCAGGGGTCGATCCTACTTTGTGGAAATCAGCGGTTGCGGTGGGGCCTTGGTCCCCATTAACTGCGGAAAGTGAGGGATCTTTGTAATGATGGGGCAGTGGTGGCCTGGTGGTAAAGGTGCTGGATTATTGATGGTTGGGGGTTCAAGCCCCACGATCACCTGGTTGTCACCGTAGTTGCACCATTGCACTAACTGGGTTATCAAAGGCCAGCCATGTCTCTCACTGTCTATGGTGTGAGGTTGGTGTAAAAGAACCATTGCTGACTTTTGTAAAGAGAAGCTGTATAGCTGTCAGCGTGTTTCTGCCCTGCGAGGGTCTGGCCAGCTGTCCAGGGTGTACGCTGCCCTCGCCCAGAGTCGACTAAGATACTAAAATGCGAACACTATCCACTGTTCTGAACTGCCTCAAGGTAGGTTGTCCTCTGATTTGTTATAAACTATAAACGGTTTCCTCCCACAGTCTGAAAACGTGCACAGTAGGTTAATTGCCTGCTCCAACCCCCCAAACCCCCCCCCCCCCCCCAACCCCCAGGCATGAATGAGAGTCTGAAGGGTTCTATGAGTGATGGCCCGGTAAGCCGTCCAGAGCATACCTCATCCTCGCCTAGACTTGGCTAAGATGGACGCCAGCCTCCCTGTGACGCTAATTAGTATAAAGCAGCTTAGAAAACGAATGAATGAATGGCTTGCAGCTAGAGTCACTGTAGGGGGAATTAATGTCACAGCAATACCAGAGAATCAATATGGAGGGCTGAATTTATTTAATTTAATTTCCAAAGCACTTTATCCTTAATAGCGAGGGTCACGGGAAGGCTGGAGGCCATTCCAGCAAAGGCAGGGTATACCATGCAAATCACAACCGCCCACACTCACATTTAAGTGCAGGTGAGAATACACAGTTTGTGTAATGCATGCCTTTGGACTGTGGGAGGACACCAGAGCACCTGGAGGGAATGTATGCAACCATGCATCCTCGCCACAGAAACGCCCTCAGTGGGCGTAGGGCTTGAACTCAGGATCCTCTGGAGCGGAAGTGCTCACTACTACACTACCGTTCCACCAAGAGGGATAAATAAATGATAAATATATTTTATCTGTTTAAAATTCTGACATGTAACACTTTCTAATACAAAAATCTGCCCAAAACCAAACACTGAATGTACCGTATAGATACGCACTGCGAGATATGATGTAAATATTCGGGTGCGGCACTACAGATTAATCATTATTGTTAAATTTACGGTAGATTTGAGGTCAATAAGGGGCATTTCGGCCTTGGACTGATACGTGTGGGAAAATATCTTGCTGACATTCATCTTGGCAAGCAAACGCACAATATGTTCATAGGATTTCAGGTTCACTCAAATGCTACTCCTCAGGGTATGTGTGTCCATGTGTGTGTATGAAACAAGAGGATAACTGATAGTACCGTGAGTTTCCCACCCGGGCAACAAGGTCTCATTGTAAAAAAACAAACAAACAAACAAACAAAAAAACCCACGAAAGCAATACTGCTATTTATTCTTTATTTTCTTAAATCCTGTTTCTATATCATGAGTCCAATCTTTTATATGCTCCAGTGTGTGTTTTCTTGGGCTCACTGACAAACCTGCTGAGCATCTGGCACTAGTACTAGCGGCATTAGTCATGTCGTAGAAATAGAAGCCATACTATTGCTCCAACCCATATTAAGGGAACAGATCTTTCCTATTAGTTGCTATCATTAGTTGCTGCTAATATTAACTAACGAGGAATTTAAAGTTTATTTTTTACACACACGGATAAGACCACGGCTGGCATTCCGAGATTGTATGTACAACTTATCGGAAATACTTTTGCTTTAAATGAGTTCAATACTTGTATACTGAATTTATATAAATTTATAAATGTATTGTAGAAGGTCCTGGGTTTGATTCCCGTGCGCTGAGATTTTTTTAAACATTTCTCAATAGGGCAAGCAGGAGGAAATCACCCATAATGTGCCGGAAGCAAAAAAAAAAAAAAAAAATTGCAGAGCTCATCAAAAGTAATTGTGTAACCGTTCACTAGGGGACACCGTAATTCTATATTATATTCCAATAAATCCTGAACTGAAATCTTGGTGGAGGTTTTAAATCCAAAATTATTTAAACTGCATTGAAGCTCATCACTTACATTTTTGAACAACAATTACCTGATAAAGTAACAGGGTATTAATTGGTCCACTGGCATTATAGTGGAACTGACATGGGGGGAGGGGGCGCGGGTGATGTCACAGCAAAAATCATGACGGACCTGGGTTTGAGTCCCAGCTCGGGCGTTTTTGTGTGGAGTTTGCATGTTCTCCACGTGCTTATGTGGGTTTCCTTCAGGTAGTCCAGTTTTCTCCTACAGTCCAGAAGCATGCAAATTCGGCAAACGATATAATTAAACTAGGTAGAGGGCAGCAGAAGCCTAATGCTTTGAGAAGTGGCTTTGGGATCGAAAGGTCGCTGGTTCAATTCCCGAAACAGCAGGAAGAATGTGTGGCTGTGGTGGAGTGAGCAACACCTCCCCCTCCTCCACATAAATCACTGAAGTACCCTTGAGCAAGGCACCTAACCACCAACTACTCTCCGGGTACCACAAATGTGTGTGGCAGCCCACTGCTCCGTGTGTGTGTGTGTGTGTGTGTGTGTGTGTGCTTACTTTTAATGGGTCAAATACAGAGGCAATAATTTCCCTTATATGATTAATACAGTCTATTAAAAAAGTCCTTGGTTGTTTTAAATTGCCCCTACATGTGAGTGTGAATGGTTGTAAGAGTGTCAGCTCCACAATGGTCTGGTGAGCTGTCTAGGGTGTACCCCGTCCTCAGCCAGAGTCGGCTGAGATGGACACCAGCATCCTCCGACTCTCATTAGGATTAAAAGGCTTAGAAAATGAATGACTGAGTCTTGCTAAATCAGTTGGCCACCCAGCTCAGTTCGGTCCGAGCAGTCGGAACAATTTGAAAATCGGGCTGCAAATGCCAACTCTGAATTGCTTTCAGCTGATTAGTCTCAGTATGAGGCATAAGGATATAAAATTTTCTATTTCTGTCTCAATTTTGATGTATGGTGCTGTTTATAGGGTCTGTTGCATGTGTTTACGCTCGGTCTTTTGTGTGTGTGTGTGTGTGTGTGTGTGTGTGTGTGTGTGTGTGTGTGTGTGTGTGTTTGCAAGTAGCTTTTCCATCACAGAGACAATACCACAGTGATGGGGTATGTGGGGGTGTGTGTGTGCCATTGTTTTGTCTGTAACCTGAAAACCCATGTTGACAGCAAGCTGTTCAGTCTTACATTTCTTTGGGCGCTGTCTTGTCCAGAAGCTTCAATCGCACCCCTCCTCCCGCCCAACACACACACACACACACACACACACACACACACACACATACACACACACACACACACACACACACACACACTGTGTATAGCTGTTACTCGTGGGCTGGTAACACACGTTCTTACTAATTAGAGCATGTTTTCAATGTTTTTCATTATAGCTTTGCATTTCACCCGTGCAATTACCCACAATGCTGTGTAGTGTTGTTCAATATTGATGAGCTCTATCATTCCAGCAGTCTGTGGAACATCAAAAGATGGGGAGTTGAATATCACACATGGGTTCATGTTACTCGTTGGTAGTGTTTGTGTGTGTGTGTGTGTGTGTGTGTGCGTGTGCATGCGCGGGGTTAATATTAAATGGCATTAGTTCAGCAAATTATAGTATAATGAGACACAGGCACCAACACACGTATCATGTTATGTATGATTTGACCGTTTGTACTATGAAAGTAGACAGGAGGATCATAGGAACTATATATCAGTATGTAGGCGTGTGTGTGTGTGTGTGTGTGTGTGTGTGTGTCGTACTATGAATATTTGAACAAATATTGATGTTTACAAAAAGACACGAATGCAGGAAGTGACCTCACGCATACACTCACGTATCAGTGAGAAGACACACACACACACACACACACACACACACACACACACACACACACATGCATGCATCAAGCTCATATGTAGAACCGAATAACACACACTTTCCTTTGAAGATTACAATTTGCTTTCCCAATCTTAAATTCTATCAATATTGCCTGTTGTTTATCTGTCGTTGTGAGGCCTTTGAAGCTGTAATACGCATTCACACAAACACACATCAATAATATCATGTACCCTCATTTGTCTCAGTGTTTGGACGAATATTGACTCATATTCTAACTCCATGTGTGTCAGGAAACAAGTGAGGATGCAATTGCAGATACAGGTCACGGCGAACATGTCTAGATCACGTGGCAGAAAATCAGAATGCCTGAATCGGCGCACTCCAGGCAGTGAGCGCACAATGTGAAATGTGAATTATACGAAGGTCTTCCTTTGCAATCCACACTCATTCCGAAGGTAATCCGTGCGCTCTTACGCATGTATTCCGACATTGTACCGCGGTCTTTCTGTGTCTTTTCCGCACATTCTGTGAACGTTCCGAAGGTGTTCCAAAGGTACAATTTTCTGTAGGTTTTTGACCCATTTTCCGTATAAAAATGCCGAAGTTCCTCCGTAGAGTGTGTTCCGCGCCTTTTCGCCACAATCATTGCATTCCGTGCTCCAGTGAAATGGGGCCATAAGGCAATAATTAGACAACCTGTGAAACCAAAAAAAAAAAAAAAAGAGGCATCAATTATTTGGATCAGTGTAGAAATTAACAATGAGACACTCTTATCACTCATTCATTTGCCAAACCGCGTAATCCCATCAATGCTGGATACCATCTCCGCCGCCGGACCATCGCGGGACCATCACATCCACAGGCAATAATTCACACACTCACACTCAAAGCCCTGTCCTCCTACCGAGACAAATAGCTATGATTAGCTAGTTTTACCGTGAATGCTAGGTTAGAGTGTGTATGCTATTCTGATATGCATGAGAAAGGGGGAGGGGCATATTTCATATGGCATGATCAAGTATTTATTAGGCTTCGAAGTGGTGTATTGACAGGATGTGAAACTGTTAACCTGAAGAAGATCACAGGCTTGAATGCAGGTTGATTCCGCAGCTGGAGGTCCATTGGAGCGAATCGACTGACCTGTCATGGAAGGGAGGGACGGCTTACACTCACCTGTCACCAGTCACTCATGAGCATCTGTGAGCACATCTGTACACAATGTGCTTGGAAATCGAGAATATCCAGGTATCCTAATGTACATATCTCTGGACTGTGAGAGGAGCACCCGGAGGAAACCCATTCAGGCATACATAGAAATAAATAAACAAATGGCCTATGCCGGCTATGGGGCTCACACCCAGGACATTTTTGCTGTGAGGTCATCATGCGACTCTAATGATCATGTCTGTATTTATATTCTGGCATGGATGATGCATCTGTGCTTCCTCAGCACTGTGCACACACAGGTTTCATCTGGGTTCTTTGGTTTCCTCCATATCAAGCTATTCTGGTCGATGGATTACCTGTTGTGTTAATGGGTGTGCACGGTGACCTGTGATGGACCAGGACCAAAATCCAGCTTGTGTATTTCTGTCTCAATGCCCAGTGCATGCTGGGTAAAATCTGGATTCCAGGATTGCGAGGTGGACGTGCTAAGCACTACACCGCTATGCCACCCATAATTAAATTCAAGTTAACATTCAATACAATTATTTTTATGAGAGATTCAAGATATTTTCTTATTTTTTTATTGGTGGAAAGCCATTAAATAATCCTTGGTGTTCTTTTAGAAACCGAATTATTATTATTATTATTATTATTATTATTATTATTATTATTGCATCATCGGCATCAGGTAAGTTAAATGATTATTGCACTAACGGCAGCTACTGCATAGTAATGTGATTGTCTACTTTGAAAGTGTTTCTAATGAATAATAAAACCATTATATGATTCTCAAGCAGGACGGCAGTGGAGTAATTAGCTTGTCTGCCTCACAGCAAGAAGGTCCTGGGTTCGATTCCCATGTCTGCATGGGTTTCCTCTGAGTGCTGTGGTTTCCTTCTGCACTCCCAAGACATGTACATTAAGCTAAACCTGCTGGGCCTTCGATTGTCCACCAAGCTGTTTGGGAATGTCTCTTTCCCAGGGCTGCTCAGTGTTGGCTGAGATAGACTCCAACCTCCCTGTAACCCTGGTCATAGGATTAAACAGTCCAGCAAATAAGTGAGTGAATATAGAACTCTCGATAGGAGACCCCCTGCACCCTCCCTGCGCAGGATTGATCCCGTCTGATCTCGGAAGCTATGCAGGGTCAAGCCTGATTCCAGTTCGTATGGGAGACCACCTGGGAATACCAGGTACTGTGGAGGATTCATGAAAAGACCTGGCAACCTACACTTGATTCATCTTACCATAGCCAACTACTGTTCCTGTTTACAGTTCCTGTTTATCTGTTATATATACAGTTGAGTTGGCTCTAAGATGAAGAATCTTATTTATAATAATGATGATGATGATGATGCATGAGTAGAACCCTGCTCAGGATGAAGGAATGAATGAAACAGGAAGTGAATGATTACAATTATCTTATTTATTATAGGATTGTGTTTAAAAATGCTTTTGAGTATTAATTCAACAAAGAGTAGCAATGTGACACACACCAGCACCACTTCTGTGTGTGTGTGTGTGTGTGTGTGTGTGTGTGTGTGAGAGAGAGAGATGGAGAGAGAGAGAGAATCCATGTGTCTCACACCCCAGAATTCCATATATCAGAAGTAGTAGTGTACTTTAATTGTACTTATTGATGACATCATGGTTCTGTTTGGTTCATCTCGGTCCTAGTGTCAGTGAGAACGGACACACACACACACACACACACACACACTTTAGGTATGTGTGTATGTGCATGCGCATAGAGAGACAGTCTGAGAGACAGACTGACAGAGAGACATAGAGCGAGTGAGAGAGATAAAGAGACAGAGAGAGGCTGAGAGAGAGAGAGAGAGAGAGAGAGCGCACCACCTCCAATCCCAAAAGCGCGCGTGCCAACTAATTAAAAAAAAAAAAAAAAAAAAACCCGAGGAACGGCGGGAATCCATTGCGCTCGAGCCTCGGTTTGCTTTGCTGCGCTTTCTCGCGCGTGTCCGTCTGAAGCTGTCCATCACGACTGCGCACACAGGAGACTCCCCGCCGCACCACACGCGCCGAAAACAATGCGGGACTGAGGGAACAACATGCTCCTCTGCTCCCGGTGAACTCGGAAGGGAGAGCGAGTGGAAGACTGGCGGAGAAATCCTCTCACGGTCGCATGGGGGCGATGAGCGGCGCGGACACCGCGGCCACCAAACTGTTGAACTTCACCCAACGGTGAGAGCAGCCGGAGCGCTGCGTTTCTTCTTCGTAGCGTGTTAGAGCAATACTGACGTGTTACTGCAGCCAAACTGTGGCGCTCCTGGGAAATAGGGACGTTTATGCTTAGGGCTGTTTAGGCATGCGACTCGGTTACCCTGCCCCACTCATTACCCTGCCCCACTCTTACCCTGCTCCACTCTTACCCTGCCCCACTCTTACCCAGCTCCACTCTTACCCTGCTTGACCATTGCACCGCTACACTGTTACCCTGCTTCACTATTGCATTGCTCCACTGCTTCCCTGTTGTGCTGCTTCACTGTTGTTGCCCTACTTGACTCTTGCGCTGCTACACTTGACTGTTACCCTGCTGCACTGTTACCTTGCTGCACTGTTACCCTGCTGCACTGTTACCTTGCTGCACTGTTACCCTGCTGCACTGTTACCCTGCTGCACTGTTGCGCTGCTTGTCTGTTGCGCTGCTTGTCTGTTGTTGCCCTGCTTAACTGTTGTTGCACTGCTGCACTGTTACCCTGCTGCACTGTTACCCTGATACACTGTTACCGTGCTACACTGTTACCGTGCTACACCGTTACCTTGCTACACCGTTACCGTGCTACACCATTAACCTGCTTGACTGTTGCGCTGCTTGACTGTTGTTGCCCTGCTTGACCATTGCACCGCTACACTGTTACCCTGCTTCACTATTGCATTGCTCCACTGCTTCCCTGTTGTGCTGCTTCACTGTTGTTGCCCTACTTGACTCTTGCGCTGCTACACTTGACTGTTAGCCTGCTGCACTGTTACCCTGCTGCACTGTTACCTTGCTGCACTGTTACCCTGCTGCACTGTTACCTTGCTGCACTGTTACCCTGCTGCACTGTTGCGCTGCTTGTCTGTTGCGCTGCTTGTCTGTTGTTGCCCTGCTTAACTGTTGTTGCACTGCTGCACTGTTACCCTGCTGCACTGTTACCCTGATACACTGTTACCGTGCTACACTGTTACCGTGCTACACCGTTACCTTGCTACACCGTTACCGTGCTACACCATTAACCTGCTTGACTGTTGCGCTGCTTGACTGTTGTTGCCCTGCTTGACTGTTGCACTGCTACACTCTTACCCTGCTTCACCGTTACCCTTCTTCACCGTTACCGTGCTACACCGTTAACCTGCTTGACTGTTGTTGCCCTGCTTGACTGTTGTTGCCCTGCTTGACTGTTGCACTGCTACACTGTTACCCTGCTTGACTGTTACCGTGCTACACCAGTACCGTGCTACACCGTTAACCTGCTTGACTGTTGTGCTGCTACACTGTTACCCTGCTTGACCGTTGCCCTGCTTGACCGTTGCGCTGCTTGACCGTTGCGCTGCTTGACCGTTGCGCTGCTTGACCGTTGCGCTGCTTGACTGTTGCGCTGCTTGACCGTTGCGCTGCTTGACCGTTGCGCTGCTTGACTGTTGCGCTGCTTGACTATTGTTGCTCCGGTACACTGTAACCCTGCTACAATGTTACCCTGCTACGCTGTTACCCTGCTACGCCGTTACTCCGCTGCGCCGTTACTCCGCTGCGCCGTTACTCCGCTGCGCCGTTACTCCGCTGCGCCGTTACTCCACTGCGCCGTGACCCCGCTGCGCCGTGACCCCGCTGCGCCGTTACCCCGCTACGCCGTTACCCTGCTACGCCGTTACCCTGCTACGCCGTTGCTCTGCTTGACTGTTGCCCTGCTTGACTGTTGCCCTGCTTGACAGTTACCCCGCTTGACTGTTACCCCGCTGCGCTGTTACCCCGCTGCGCTGTTACCCTGCTGCACTGTTACCCTGCTGCATTGTTACCCTGCTGCATTGTTACCCTGCTGCACTGTTGCGCTGCTTGACTGTTGCGCTGCTTGTCTGCTGTTGCCCTGCTTAACTGTTGCGCTGCTTGTCTGCTGTTGCCCTGCTTAACTGTTGTTGCCCTGCTTGACTGTTGCACTGCTACACTGTTACCCTGCTGCACTATTACCCTGCTGCACTGTTACCCTGATACACTGTTACCCTGATACACTGTTACCCTGATACACTGTTACCCTGATACACCGTTACCGTGCTACACCGTTACCGTGCTACACCGTTACCGTGCTACACCGTTACCGTGCTACACCGTTACCGTGCTACACCGTTACCGTGCTACACTGTTACCGTGCTACACCGTTAACCTGCTTCACTGTTGCGCTGCTTGACTGTTGTTGCCCTGCTTGACTGTTGCACTGCTACACTCTTACCCTGCTACACCGTTACCCTGCTTCACCGTTACCCTGCTTCACCGTTACCGTGCTACACCGTTAACCTGCTTGACTGTTGCGCTGCTTGACTGTTGTTGCCCTGCTTGACTGTTGCACTGCTTGACTGTTACCCCGCTGCGCTGTTACCCCGCTGCGCTGTTATCCCGCTGCGGCGTTACCCCGATACGCCGTTACCCCGCTACGCCGTTACCCTGCTTCGCCGTTGCGCTGCTTGACTGTTGCCCTGCTTGACTGTTGCACTGCTTCACTATTGCACTGCTACACTGTTACCCCGCTGCGCCGTTACCCCGCTGCGCCGTTACCCGCTGCGCCGTTACCGTGCTACGCCGTTACCCTGCTTGACTATTGTAGCCCTGCTTCACTGTTGCCCTGCTTGACTGTTGCACTGCTACACTGTAACCCTGCTGTACTGTTACCCCGCTACACTGTTACCCTGCTGCACTGTTACCCTGCTGCACTGTTACACTGCTACACCATTTCCCTGCTACACCGGTACCCTGCTACACCGTTAACCTGCTACACCATTGCGCTGCTTGACTGTTGTTGCCCTGCTTGACTGTTGTTGCCCTGCTTAACTGTTGTTGCCCTGCTAGACTGTTGCGCTGTTACCCTGCTACATTGCTACCCTGCTACATTGCTACCCTGCTACACCATTACCGTGCTACACCGTTACCGTGCTACACTGTTTACCTGCTACACTGTTTACCTGCTACACTGTTGCCCTGCTTGACTTTTGTTGCCCTGCTTGACTATTGCACTGCTACACTGTAACCCTGCTGCACTGTTACCCTGCTACACCGTTATCATGCTACACCGTTAACTTGCTACACTGTTGCACTGCTTCACTGTTGCCCTGCTTGACTGTTGTTGCCCTGCTTGACTGTTGTTGCTCTGATTGACTGTTGCCCTGATTGACTGTTGCACTGATTGACTGTTGCACTGCTGCACTGTGACCCTGCTGCACTGTTATCCTGCTGCACTGGTACCCTGCTGCACTGTTATCCTGCTGCACTGTTACCGTGCTGCACCGTCACCGTGCTGCACCGTCACCGTGCTGCACCGTCACCGTGCTGCACCGTTACCGTGCTGCACCGTTACCGTGCTACACCGTTAACCTGCTACACCGTTAACCTGCTACAGCCTTACCCTGCTACAGCGTTACCACACTACACCGTTACCCTGCTCCACCGTTACTCTGCTACACTGTTAACCTGCTTCACTGTTGCCCTGCTTGACTGTTGTTGCCCTACTTGACTGTTGCACTGCTGCACTGTTACCCTGCTGCACTGTTACCCTGCTCCACCCTTACCCTGCTCCACCCTTACCGTGCTCCACCCTTACCGTGCCACACCGTTACCCTGCTACACCGTTACCCTGCTACACCGTTACCCTGCTACACCGTTATCCTGCTACACCGTTACCCTACTACACCGTTACTCTGCTACACCATTAACCTGCTACACCATTGCACCGCTTCACTGTTGCCCTGCTTGACTGTTGCACTGCTACACTTACCCTGTTGCACTGTTACCCTGCTGCACTGTTACCGTGCTACACCGTTACACTGCTACAGCGTTACCCTGCTGCAGCGTTACCCTGCTGCAGCGTTACCCTGCTGCAGCGTTACCCTGCTGCAGCGTTACCCTGCTGCAGCGTTACCCCGCTACACCGTTACCCCGCTGCACCGTTACCCCGCTGCACCGTTACCGTGCTACACCCTTACCGTGCTACACCCTTACCGTGCTACACCGTTACCCTGCTACACCGTTACCCTGCTACACCGTTAACCTGCTACACCGTTAACCTGCTACACTGTTGCTCTGCTTGACTGTTACCCTGCTACACTGTTACCCTGCTTCACCTTTGCACTGCTATACTGTTGCCCTGCTACACTGTTGCCCTGCTACACCTTTGCACGTCTACACTGTTGCCCTGCTCCACTGCCTGATACCAGGCTACACTCTTGCTCTGTCCCATGCTTCTGGTGGGTTGTTCTGTGTTAGAATGTTATAGAGCAAAACCTAGAGCACATCATGTGTAGGTTACTGTATATGATGTTCAACTGTATATGTTGTTTCCTAAAACCGCTCGTTGTGTCAAATGTAACTTGTGTGAGGCTTAAAACAGCGTTTTCGAAATGCCCAGGTGTGTAGCGTGTAGAGTATGAAAGTAGAACACAGGAAAAGTTTTAATTATTCATGTTAATTCACTGGAAAAGCACGCGGGGGTTAACAATAACACACACACACACACACACACACACACTTTCTGTTAAGGTTCACGTAACACGGTCTTTCCTTTTTTAAAATTTATAATGAAACCGTTATTTCGGGAGGCATTTACATTCCCGTTTATACGTTGCGTTACGGTAACAGGAGCAGCCGCAGAAATAAGAGCGCGAGAAGAAACGCTGCGGCTGATTAAACTGGCTGGTACTGCTTGGGACATCCGGTTCCCTGTCCAGCCTCTGTTTCCGCTCTCACTACCGTGGTGATTCCTGTAACTTGAAGCATCCAAT
>CM045740.1:37365724-37610724 GCA_024760905.1 Plotosus lineatus | reverse complement strand
CCTACCTCAGAAAGCTCTGGGTGAAGGTGGAGTACATGCTGAATAGCTTGCCAGAACATGGCAGGGCAACACACACACACACACACACACACACACACACACACACACACACACACACACAGACACACACAAGCATTCACAATGAGAATCACACCTGATGATGAATAGCTTGCCAGAACATAGCAGGACAACAAACAAAAAAACAAACACACACACACACACACACACACACACACACACACACACACACACAAGCATTTACAATGAGAATCACACCTGACAGAAATTGCATATCTATTTATCTATGTGGGAGGAAACCCTTGGTGAAGGACAGCATGGGGTTTGCCAAGCCCGAGACACGAACTAGGACCTTCTTGCTGTGAGGTGGACATGCTGACCACAACAATGTTCATTCATTCATTTTATAAGCGACTCAATCCTAATCAGGATCGTGGGAAGGTTGGTGCCCATCTCAGCTGTCTCTGGGTGAGGGCGGGGTACACTCTAGACAGCTTGCCAGGCCATCGCAGGGCCAACACTCACACAACCATTCATACTCGCACTCACAGCACGGGGTGATTTGAAGCAGCCAGTCAGTCAACTGTGCATATTTCTGTACTGTGGGAGAAACCCATGCAAGCACGGGGAGAACATGCAAACTCCACACAGAAACGCTGGGACTTGATCCTAGGCCTTCTTGCTGTAAGACAGACGTGCTTAGCACGTCTGCCACTGTGCCGCCCACAACAATGATCTTTATTATTATTATTGCAATTATGAAGGGGTAGGATGATGGCATAGTGGTTCCGCCTCACAGCATGAAGGTCCTGGGTTTGATTCCCAGACTTGGGCATTTCTGTGCGTAGCTTGCATGTTCTCCCCGTGCTTGTATGGGTTCCTCCGGATACGCAGGTTTCCTCCCACAGTCCAGAAACCTGCACAGAAGGCTAATTGGGTTTTCCAAATTGCCCTTAGGTGTGAGTGTACATGTGAATAGTTGTGTGTGTGTTGGCCCTGCAATGGCCTGTCGAGCTGAAACCCACCTAGGGATGACGATTTTCTGCGGATCTCAAATTGGTCTAAAGCCAGGGAGAAAGTTTTAGAAGGGGTATAGGCAGTGCTGCAGTGAGCTGTAGTGTGTACAACAGTTTGGTTTCATGCCAAGAAAGAGCACCACAAATGCAGTGTTTGCCTTGAGGATGTTAATAGAGAAGTACAGAGAAGGTCAGACGGAGCTGCATTGTGCCTTTGTGGATCTGGAGAAAGCATATGACAGGGTGCCGAGAGAGGAATTGTGGTATTGCATGAGGAAGTCTGGAGTGGCAGAGAAGTATGTCAGAGTGGTGCAGGACCTGTATGAGAGATGTAAGACAGTGGTGAGGTGTGCTGTCGGTGTGACAGAAGAGTTCAAGGTGGAGGTGGGACTGCATCAAGGGTCAGCTCTGAGCCCCTTCTTGTTTGCTATGGTGATGGACAGGCTGACAGACGAAGTTATACAAGATTCCCCATGGACTTTGATGTTTGCAGATGACATTGTGATCTGTAGTGAGAGCAGAGAACAATGCAGAAAAATCTAGAGAGGTGGAGGTATGCCCTGGAAAGGAGGGAAATGAAGGTTAGCCTCAGTAAGACAGAATACATGTGTATGAATGACAAGGACCCAAGAGGAACGGTTACAGGGAGCAGAGATAAGGAAGGTGGAGGATTTTAAGTACTTAGGCTCAACAATCCAGAGCAATGGAGAGTGTGGAAAAGAGGCGAAGAAGCGTGTGCAGGCAGGTTGGAATGGTTGGAGAAAAGTGTCCGGAGTGATGTGTGATAGGAGGGTATCGGCAAGAATGAAAGGAAAAGTGTACAAGACGGTGTTGAGGCCAACAATGTTGTATGGTTTAGAAACAGTGGCACTGGCGAAAAGACAGGCGGCAGAGCTGGAGGTAGCAGAGATGAAAATGTTGAGGTTCTCTTTGGGAGTAACAAGGATGGATAGGATCAGGAATGAGCACATCAGAGGGACAGCACATGTAAGAGGTTTTGGAGACAAAGTCAGAGAGGCTAGATTGAGATGGTTTGGACATGTACAGAGGAGGGATAGTGAGTATATTGGTAGTAGGATGCCGAGACTGGAACTACCAGGCAGAAGGCCTAGAGGAAGACCAAAGAAACGATTCATGGATGTGGTGGAGGAGGACATGAAGGTAGTTGGTGTAAGAGAAGAAGATGCAAAGGATACGGTGAGATAGAGGCAGATGATTCGCTGTGGCGACCCCTGAAGGGAAAAGCCGAAAGGAAAAGAAGAAGATAGGCGGTACTGTCGTGGTCAAAAAATAAGTGAGTACACTATGGCAGCAAAGCTGCCATTCGTGGTCGCAAAGCGACTGAGGCGCGCAGCAGCACCTCAGCCCACGAAGTGGACTGAGGTGCGCAGAGAGCGGGGAGGGTGCGGGAGGGGGTATCCCCCTCCTGCAAGGGGGGTCTTGGCGGCGGTCACCCCCAGAAAATTTTGAAATTTGAAAGGCTGAGAGGTGTATTTTTGAGCATTTCACCTTTAAAAGCAGTTATTCTGAGCTGTTATAAAGTTTACAGAACTTGACAATTATATCTGTAATAATTAAAAAAAAAACCCCAAAGAAATTAGTAAATAATACTGTATGTTCAGTATCATTTAAATATGAACATTTTATTATTGAAATGTTGGTGCTGAAATCTATAATGAGTATGTTATATATGTATTTTATCTAACAATTATCAAAAATTGCATAAAACACAGACAAGTTACTTGGTACAATATGCAAACCACAAATTACAATATATCATGTATACATTGCAAGACATTAGACCATTTCCAATGTTCCATATACATATGTAATTATAAACAAGTGTTGTTAGTGCTAATTATAATCATTCATTCCTTCAATAACTAATGGTGACTTATTAAATGAAGATATCCAAGAAAATACTTGTTCAATATGGATAGGCATAAAATCTTTTAAGATAGATATTTTCATTGTGAAAATAGAAAAGTTTATACAGTAATCGATCTAAAGTATATACAGTCGGCCCCCTACTTATGAAACCCCCTGGGTACGAAAATTCCGGGTTACAAAAAACATTTTCCCAAGTTTTCGTCCCCGGGATACGAAAACAACCTCCTCTTACGAAAAGCGCCATATGCAACATTCAAAATTCAAACGTGCCAATCGAAATTTCACACGATGCGCAAGTTGCTCTCTCATTGGCTGTTTCCCAACATCCCGCCCTGCTGGCCTCCCATTGGTTAGGAGGGATGACGCAGTTGAACATTACACAAACTTCCTGTTTGTCACACGTGTGAAGGCGAGTTGACTGTTAGCTTGTTTTGAGATTGATCATGCAGTGTTATATTTTGTTATCGCCGAAACCCCTCTACAATCGGGACAATATTGAACCAGAAGGAGACCTTAAAGTGGAAGTACGGTGACAGAGGCGATTATTTCGGCACGATATTAAAACAAAGTGCTCCGTGGGAGAAGACCTCCGATCTTGCAAGGAAGCAAGTTCATATTGAATGAGGATCTCTGATCCTTCAAACAGGTACTGTAATTCCGCTTTAAATACAACATCCCGTTCATTTAAACATTTAAATAGAATTTTTCCATCAGCCGTGTGGTGTGTGTGTGTGTGTGTGTGTGTGTGTGTGTGTGTGTGTGTGTGTCTGTGAGAGAGAGAGAGAGAGAGAGAGAGTATGTGTGTGAGAGAGAGAGAGAGATTGAGAGAGAGAGACAGAAGGAGGCTTAACTCTTTAGTTTTTAGTTTAGTTTTTTAAGTTTAATTCAGTAAATGTTTAATAAATGTGGTGCATCTGGACCTCCAATCCCTCAAGGAATCAAGTTAAAATCGAGTTTGGACCTCCCATCTGTCAAGCAGGGAATGCGCTTTGAAATCCTGCTTGTGGGCATTGCCCGCAGCACCACAATAAACATTTAATGTGTATACAATACACATTTAATGCGTACTGTATTGTGTGTCTGTGTCTGTGAGTGAGAGAGCCAGAGAGAGACAGGTGTGTGTGTGTGTGTGTGTGTGTGTGTGTGTTAATAAAAAAATGTTTAATAATGGTTTGATTAATAAATATGTTAATAAAATGTCTAAATGGTTTAATAAATAATTTTCTTTTACTTTTAACACACATTTCATACAAAATTGGTGTACTTTTATCATTTTTAAAGGGTTTATGGGGCAGTCTTGGGAGCCTTGGAACGAATCAGGCGTTTAACATGTTAAACTTACGAAACTCCCACGTTACGAAAAAGGCTCTGGAATGGATTAATTTCGTAAGTAGGGGGCTGACTGTAATATGTTTACAACATTAGCTTGGATTAATTATTTAGTTATTACCAAAAAGTAAGACCTGTCAACAAGGACAAACAAGGCATAAACTAACTGCAGAAATACTTGTTTGATCTTAAAATAACAGTTTTCTGGGATGTAGGTCTGTCACTGGGTGTGACCGTGTGAACCAAGTATAAACACAGGCTAGCTTAGCCTTACTTACTGAGGACTTTGTTGGACTCGGCTTGCAAGCTTTCTGCGGTCTTTACACGAGTAAACCCGAGCATGGCTGCTGACTGTGTGTCATGTGGGGGACATCATTTGGCTTTCTTTGTTTTACGCATGATAGCAAAACGAATGAAAGCCGGAAGTTCATTGGACACAAATCTTGAGCTCAGCAAGCAGTATCCAATCAGAGGTATAATACTATAAGGCTGATTTGTGGTGTTTATGGAATCATGTTTATGACTAGATTTACTAAAATAACCTTTGGCTTTGACACTATTTATCACTTCATCTCTGTTTTTTATTTACACAGTTGCGGAAATTTATGTTGATCAACTATAAAGTAGACCACATTAACTCAGTACACGCAACTCAGCCACTAAAACAAGTGGGTACACGGCGTGTACTGGTGTGTACCCACCACTACAGCACTGGTTATAGGGCCATCGAAAGTAGGCGCTTGTCGCAAGTGACGTATGGCGCTTGTGAGACAAAATGCAGCTTATCCGGACTTCCGATCTTTCAAGTGAGCAAGTGAAGGTTCTGTACTAAACAAGTGTTCAACGGCGCACTTGCTCACTTGAAAGATCTGAAGTCCGGATAAGTCGCACTTTGTCTCAAGCACAAGCAAGTGAACATGCTGACCCCACCTTTGCTCACAGTCTGCTGAGATAGGTGCCAGCCTCCCTATGACCCTAGTTATTAGGCAGCATAGAAAATGATTGAATGAATTACAGTATTACAAATAATAACAACAACAACAATAATAATAATCACTTACACACATTAAACTTTGATATTTTATACAAACACTTTTGCATGTATTTATTCAATAAGAAAGGAGGTTGTCATCTCAGCCTGCTATGTGAATGCAGCATTATCTATTTATTTAGTTTAAAAGCGCCGTCCTTCAGCAAATCTCACAATTTATGGAGCTATTTCCATGTCTTATTACTCAGGGCAATTAGATTCCACTGGCATTGAATAATATGCGGTGACAACATGGTGCCAGATTTTCTGGTTCGATCGTGAGCTCATATTACTATTTGTGTGGATTTTCACCTTTCCTTTGTGTGTGTGTGGGGAGGGGGGGAGGGGGGTTTCCCCTGGGTTCTCCACTTTGGTGGCTTGTTTATGGTAAATCCCATCTGGGTGCGGATTAGGTTTCTGCCTGGTGGCAGCTAAGGTGTATTACAGCTTCAGTTGAGCTCAGTGCTCCCAGGTAAGGGTGTACGGCTGAGTCCATGTTGACACTGAGCAGAATACTGGCAATGAATGAACGAGTGTAGTACACATGCTTTGTGCTTGGTTTGTTGTGATACTGACACAGTAGTGCATTGAAGGATATTATTGGTTCCTTGGTACTATAGTTTGTATTTTTAGCAGTGAGCATGATTCTAGGAACTCGACCGGCCATGATAACAAAACAAGGACAGCAGCAAACTGTAGCAGATGGAAAAGCCAATCCTTGCGAACAGATTACACAATTATTTATAATACGATTCATAAATCATCGTTGTGGCTATCCCTCAGGGGCAAGGATGCGGCTGGTCTTCGTGTTGATAGTTTGCGGGTAAGAAGACGCTCGTGCATCGATTTGTTTAAGAAAGCATGTGGACGTTTTAGTTCAACAAGTTGTCCAATGGCAAGGCAAGCCAAGACCGTTGCGGTTGATGACTTGCTGCAAGCTTCGTCTGCCTTCACAGCTACTGTATTGACTTAGTTCGGTTACTTCATCGACTGTGTCGCCTCGCAGGACTTGGTGGTTTGGATCATTCGTAGTCTGTTCCCACATCCTCTACTTTACTGCCATGAGTGGCCCTACCAGGAGCAAGTGCTTCTGATGGCATCATTCAAGGGGTCACTGAGCCACACATATATAAATAAATACAAACTTTATTTAATAACGAAGTATATCATGTTACTATAATAACAACAACCTTGAATGAATTTTCCAATATAAATGATTATTTTGGTTGAAATTCTTATTTTTTTGCTTATTGTTTATCACATTTGGTTGCTCATCTTACTTTTTGTCTGTCTTTTGTCATCCATCCAGTTCTTGTGGCAGCGAGCCAAAGAAAACCTCTGATCAGATCTTTGTGATATTTTTCATAAATTCTCACCGACTCACTCTTTTGTTTGACCGCTTAATCCTTTTGGCGTCGCAGGAAGATTGGAGCCTATATCTCCAGAGTCTGGGTGAAGCCACCACAGGACCAAAACACACACACACACAAGCTTCTCATATGCTCACACCAAAGGGCAAATTGGAACAGCTCATTAGCCTGATGTGCATGTCTTTGGACTATGGCAGAAAACCAGAGTACCTGGAATAAGCCCTTACAAGCTCAGGGAGAACATGAACAAGTCCACACAGAAACGCCCAAGCTGAGCCCCAAACACTAACCCGAGACCTGCTAACCACGGTGCCTTTTTTTGCATACAGGTTCGTGCTATAATCTAATGGTGCACCTGGGTATACTAGTCCTTCTCAAAAAATTAGCATATTGTGATAAAGTTCATTATTTTCTGAAATGTACTGATAAAAAATTAAACTTTCATATATTTTAGATTCATTGCACACCAACTGAAATATTTCAGGTCTTTTATTGTTTTAATACTGATGATTTTGGCATACAGCTCATGAAAACCCAAAATTCCTATCTCAAAAAATTAGCATATTTCATCCAACCAATAAAAAATTGTTTTTAATACAAAAAAAGTCAATCTGCAAATAATTATGTTCAGTTCTGCACTCAATACTTGGTCGGGAATCCTTTTGCAGAAATGACTGCTTCAATGCAGCGCTGCATGGAGCCAATCAGCCTGTGGCACTGCTGAGGTGTTATGGAGGCCCAGGATGCTTCGATAGTGGCCTTAAGCTCATCCACAGTGTTGGGTCTGGTGTCTCTCAACTTTCTCTTCACAATATCCCACAGATTCTCTATGGGGTTCAGGTCAGGAGAGTTGGCAGGCCAATTGAGCACAGTAATAGCATGATCAGTAAACCATTTAGCAGTGGTTTTGGCAGGTGAGCAGGTGCCAGGTCGTGCTGAAAAATGAAAACCTTCATCTCCACAAAGCTTTCCAGCAGATGGAAGCATGAAGTGCTCCAAAATCTCCTGATAGCTAGCTGCATTGTTCTGGTTCTGGTTCAAAAGTGGCTTGACCTGGGAAATGCGGCACCTGTAGCCCAGTCCACTGCTTCCACAGGTCCTCCAAGGTCTGGAATTGGCCCTTCTCCACAATCTTCCTCAGGGTTCGGTCACCTCTTCTGGTTGTGCAGCGTTTTCTGCCACACTTTTTCCTTCCCACAGACGTCCCACTGAGGTGGCTTGATAGAGCACTCTGGGAACAGCCTATTCGCTCAGAGATTTCTTTCTGTGTCTTACCCTCTTGCTTGAGGGTGTCAATGATGGTCTTCTGGACAGCAGTCAGGTCGGCAGTCTTACCCATGATTGCGGTTTTGAGTAATGAACCAGGCTGGGAGTTTTTAAAAGCCTCAGGAATCTTTTGCAGGTGTTTAGAGTTAATTGGTTGATTCAGATGATTAGGTTAATAGCTCGTTTAGAGTAGCTTTTCATGATATGCTAATTTTTTGAGATAAGAATTTTCAGTTTTCATGAGCTGTATGCTAAAATCATCAGTATTAAAACAATAAAAGACCTGAAATATTTCTGTTGGGGTGCAATGAATCGAAATATATATATATATATATATATACACACACACACACACACACACACACACACATAGACAATAAACAAAGGACCGATATCCCCCCGTGATAACTGAAATCCGTGAAGTACGATCAGCCCCCAAACACCCCTGACTGACGTATACGTACTTGTATACGTCTATATAATATCAATAAATACATATTCAATGCTATAAATGCTTATAAGAACAAGTAAACATTAAAAAAAAAAACATAAAATGTAAATAAAATACAAATTCACACACATAAAGACGCACGCACGCCAATGCGCACCTCACAAAAATGTAGTTTTGATGGGAGATTTTGGGGGGTTGTTTGTTTAGGGTTTTTTTGCATAAGTGGCATTTTCCTCAACCTTTTCCCCTTTTCTTCCTTAATTTCCTTATTTTTTTAGTTCGATGAATATTTAAAAAAAAAAAAAAAAAAAAAAAAAGCGAAGCACTGAAGCTGCATAAATTGAAACGCAAAGTAGCAAAGGATCCCTGTACATACTGTATATTTGAACACTGCATACATCTGCATATTTTATTCTTTGGTACAGTAATATAAAACATCTGTTTATTGCTCCTAGGTAAATTAATGCTAATTTATTCTCACCCTTTCTGTACATAATTGCTCACATAACTGATTTATACAAAATCTGTACACAACTGTTTCCTAACTGTATGTACAGCACAATATATATATATATAGAGCACTTGCTGCTTTCTGCACTTGTGATTGGAAGCCAAACCGAATTTCATTACCCTAATCTAATCTATAGAAGAGAACGTATATGTCTAGAATTTTTTTTTTTTTTTCTACCATTAGATTCTTAAAGTTGGCTTTATATTTAACATTTAAGAGTCTGTCTGACTCTCCGGTTCACTATTTTCCTTGTGACACACACAGGAAAACCGTGCCGACTGGTGTGGGTGTGGCAGAAATATTTTCATAATTTCCGAGGAGCATTAACACAAAACAGAAGTTTAGAAGCAATAATCAGCGCATGAAGTTCCAAGCTTTAATATCAGCCAGTTGCATAAACATTTCGTATTCCTTTTAAAAATCAAGTGAGTCGCCATGGTGCATCATAGTGTCATTGTCGCGATGAGATGTGGTTTGTTTTTGTGTACGGATTTCAAGCTCATGTTGTAACTCTCGACACACGCTTTCTGGCTTTCTGTGAGTTTTTCTGGGTGTTCACCCCACATAACATTCCAATGATGAATTTGGTGAGTGGGATATTTTATTCGATACTTTTGTGCATAGTCATGTACAACAGGTGCTCTCACAATTACCATCCCATCAGATCTCGTCCCGTCTTAGACTTTCTTTTTCATTTTTGCTTCATGGTCAGCTCATTTAAAACGTGATGTTCATCCTTTGTTTTATTTTATATGCGCTATATATCATGCCTTCTGATTCAGTTTGCCATTTCACAGGTGATAATATGGCACATGGAGTTGAAGCTCGCAGATGTAACAGTGTGTAGAGTTCTGTCTGAACAAAGCATTCGTTTCCTACATGGTGGGATAACAGGGGCACGAGCAGGGAAAATGCTTTATACTCTTCATGAGCCTTTATGAAATTGTAAAAGCATCCCTGAAAGACATTCGGTGATGCACTGACCAGAAGATGGACTAAGAGGTGTGATAGAAAACTAACTAATGCTTTTCTTACAGTGTTCTTAAATTTGTCGTGCGGCAGCGAACTTTGGTCGTCTGGTTCGTGAACTCATAGCAAGAAAATTTCCAGCATGTTTGAAATTTCTGTGAATTTCACGCTACGAGGCTCTGACGCAGAGTCGTCTCTGATTCTCAAATAGTTCGGAGATGACGTGAAAAGGTTGCAAAGTTCTTGTATTTGCTTGTAAATTATCGGTTTTTGATTCACAAGGAAAATCAGCAGGTTGGATACCTCTACGTGAAAAGTGTACAAGTGTATTTTGTCATAATTCGTATTTTATTTGCATTTTTCTCACAGAAAATGCACAACTGATTTATGACAGGAGATTCGCTTTTTATTTGCCAAACTAGTCGCAAATTGTCGCGGTACTTTCTTTCGACTTACTTGTAACATTTATGTTTTAAGCCACAAAATATTCTCTGGCATGCGGGTCACAAAACATCTTGATGTGAATTTCAATTTTCGGAAAAAAACGAATTTTTCTTTTTCGCAGGGCAGTAGTGGCCTGGTGGTAAGGTGCTGGCTTACCAATCCCAAGGTTGAGGGTTCAACCCCACTATTACTGGGTTGCCACTGCTGTGCCCTCAGTGCAACTAACTGGGTTATCAATAGCCGGCTATGTCTCTCGCTGTCTGTGCTGTGAGGTTCATGTCGAAGAACCATTGCTGACTTTTGTAAAGAGGAGCTGCAAAGCTATGTTTCTGCCCTGTGATGGCCTGGCGAGCTGTACAGGTACTCTGTCCACACCCAGAATTGGCAGAGATGGTGCCAGCCCCCATGCGACCCTAATTATAATTATGTGGTTTAGAAAATAAATTAAATTTTTTTGGCACCTCTAGAGTGATCACCTGCCAATAATTACTGCAGAATTTACCAGCTGATCCAGCTCGCGATCGAGTGTACAGACAGTATGCACATGATTAAGTGACGGTAATTGCTGCACATTAAGTTAGTTTGAAAGCAGGTCTATTGTTCAAGCACCGAAGGAAAACGAAACCTCCAGGACGTATTGCTCTCAAATGAAGTATCGATAGAAACGGATGCGAAGTCATGACATGGGATGTTCTGATCAATAAAGCTAATTGGCATCACGAAATGACCTTTGTGCAGGTTGGAAGATGGTTTCAACATGTTTCTATATCAGGCTGAGTGGGAAACACTGAAAGAAGGGAACAAGGAATTACTCAACAATTTATATAAGGAGGTAACTCTCGGGATAATTTAATAAGTCCGTGTCCCAAGTTTTCTGAATTTCACATCACTTGATTGATCACTATAGAATGATGGGTGTGAAATGAGCCGATAAGAGCCAATGACCATGTAGCAGCAATGCATGCAGGTCAGGAGCTTCAGTACAGTAAAGATCAGTATGAGGAAGAATCTGGGCATTTTTGAACATTGCATGGTTGTTGATTTAAAGTCACGGCAGAGTCCACGCAGAATGGTACAGGAAACAAAAAACCCACTTCTGTGGCCAGAAATGCTTTGCTGATGAGAAAGCTCTGAAGAAAATGTCCAGATTGGCTCCAACCTTGAGCTGTCCAGTTTTTCCATCCGGTGCCAACAGAAGAATCACATTCCTATTTTTAGCTGCCTGGAGGAACACCCTGTCATCCATAGTCAGTCTGTTCAGTTTCATCTGACCTCGTCTCATCAGTGGTTCTGTTTACAAAACTGCTGCTCACGGGATATTTTTTAGTTCAGGGTGAAATCTTGAGACATGAAATTCCCAGGATATCATCATTTTCTGAAACACTCAAACCATCATGTCTGGCACCAGCAACCACGCCACAGCTCAGGTTTACTTCGTGACTTGGCTACGATTCTTCTCCCTAATTTTTTTCAGAGTCAGTTCCAACTCATTAAGGAGCCCTTCCCTATCACACGACAGCTAACAATCAGGGTGGGCCTATCACACGACAGCTAACAACCAGGGTGGGCGGGACAAGCAGCTAACTGAATGTATCAAACTGCTGCACATAAACATTCAGGGAAGGTGTAACATACTTGGGGGAAAGTCCCCCTCCTCTTTGTATGAATGAACTTTCTGACCCTTGATTGGCCGGTGCTGTGTATGAGTGACAAGGAAGAGCACGTATGCCAGCTTTGCTTCCCTGGAATTAGTTCCTAGCTGTAGATGGCTGCATGCACCAAATGAGCCCATCTCAGCCGACTCCAGGCTCCTCACGACCCTAGTAGGATTAAGCGGTTTGGCAAATGAGTAAGTGAGTGAGACAGTCAGTGAATCTGTTCACTTCCCAACTTTCACGTATTGGTTGTCGGTCTCTGGAAGATGTCAAAGGGAAAACCTTCACCATTTATAATCTTTTCTGTTGTATGATGGGAAAATTTATACATTTACACTCTTAGTAAAAAGTAAGGATCACAATAGCACATGAACCCTACCATTCCATCAGGCGCTTATACAGCCGCTGTCAACTTCCCTGAAAAGAAATTATTAAATAATTTGCGATATAAAACACTTACGGATAAATAATGATAGTTCTTATGCTTGAGCAGGAGAACGCCAGTCAGGTGGACTTGACCTCATCTGTGTGCACACACATGTTAATTTGCATGTTCTCTATTATGACAGTGTGTTTAGAGACTTCTTGTTTACTTTTTGCTGTTGACAGTGTGGTAATTTGACTGTGGTAACTACAGTAATATACCTCGTTAAATCAGTCCCCACCAAACAAACACATTACATAAATACTGCATTCAAAATAAGAAGAGAGAAGCTGGTTATCCATCAGAATACATCATGTACTTATTCTCTACACTCTACATGTTTACAGTTGATACACTGAAACGGTCCCCAACACCCAATCACTGAACACCATCATCCCCAACTTCCAATCACTGAACACTATCATTCCCAACATCCAATCATTGAACACTATCATTCCCAACATCCAATCACTGACCCCTACCATTCCCAACTCCCAATCACTGAACACCATCATCCCCAACTTCCAATCACTGAACACTATCATTCCCAACATCCAATCACTGAACACTATCATTCCCAACATCCAATCACTGAACACTATCATTCCCAACATCCAATCACTGAACACTATCATTCCCAACATCCAATCACTGAACACTATCAATCCCAACACCCAATCACTGAACAGCATCATTCTCAACACCCAAGGACGTGGGAGTGGACGGGCATCTTGCTGCCTGGATCACCGACTACCTTACTAACCGTCCACAGTACGTACGGCTGCGCGGCTGTAAGCCAAAGGTGGCAGTCTGCAGCACGGGGGCACCGCAGGGCACCGTCCTCTCACCCTTCCTTTTCAGCATTTATACCTCGGACTTTAGATATAGCACAGACAGCTGCCACCTCCAGAAGTTTTCGGACGACTCCGCCATCGTGGGCCGTGTGTCAGAGGGGAACGAGCTGGAGTACCAGTCGGTCATCGTTGACTTCGTGGACTGGTGTGAGCGCAACCACTTGTGCTTGAACACCAGGAAGACGAAGGAGATGGTGGTCGACTTCAGAAGAGGCACACTAACACACACACACACACACAATCACTAGTGAACGTCCAGGGACAGAACATTGAGATAGTGAACAGTTTCAAATACCTGGGCGTTCACCTGAACAATAAACTGGACTGGTCCCACAACACCAACGCCCTGTACAAGAAGGGCCAGAGTCGCCTCCACCTTCTGAGGAGACTCAGGTCCTTTGGAGTATGCAGACCTCTGCTCAGGACATTTTATGACTCTGTGGTAGCCTCTGCAATCCTCTACGCTGCCATCTGCTGGGCCCCGGGCAGCACAGAGTGGGACAGAAAAAGACTGAACAAGCTGGTCAGGAGGGCCAGCTCTGTCCTCGGCTGCCCACTGGACTCTGTGGAGGAGGTGAGTGAGAGGAGGATGGTAGCAAAGCTCACATCCATCATGAACAACAGCTCTCACCCACTGCACCAGACTGTAGAGAAGCTGAGTAGCTCCTTCAGTGGACGACTGAGACATCCTCAGTGCAGGAAGGAGCGCTACCGCAGGTCGTTCATTCCCACCGCTATCAGACTGTACAACGCCACTTTGTAACTGTCTGTGAAAATACCGGTTATGTGCAATAAAAACCCCCGTGCACTTTAATCAACCACATCTACCCCACTGACTGTGAACCATATCAACCCATCTACTCTGCACTCAGATACATTACACTTTAATATAGGCCAGTCTATAAAGCCGTTCCCTTCTTTTCTTTCATTGTTTATTAATTTATACTATTTATGTATCTATTTATTTGTTTACTTATATAATATATATGTATGTGTGTATGTTTGTATATGTATCTATTTTTGCACCCCCTACTGATGGTACCTCAAGAGCCTGTAACAGTGAATTTCTCCATTGTGAGATTAATAAAGCTGTATCTTATCTTATCAATCTCTGAACCCTATCATTCCCAACACCCATCAATTGAACACTATCACTCTCAACACCCACTCAGGGTGTCACTCACACCATCATGTGGGGTCTCTCGTTCAATAGTTGCTGAATATAAATTTTCTGATTAAACTCTACTCTCGAGTTTAGATATGCAAATCTTCATGATGATTTATTTAATATGCGAATTCACACTGCGTCATATGGTGACATTCAGAGCATTCAGAATATTTACCACCTTACCCTGAAAATAGCTGGAAGCACTGCTGGGTAATTCACATATTAGCCTTTCTCTCTTTTTTAACACATAATCTAAGGTTTATTAACATGGAATTGAGGAAAAGAGTTTGTTGAACTACAACACATTTATTTGCATTGTTAGTTTGGATTGATTGATTGACTGCGATGGCCTGGCGAGCTGTCCAGGGTGTACTCTGCCCTCGCCCTGAGTTGGCTGGGATGGGCACCAGCCTCCCCGCGACCCTAATTAGGATGAAGCGGTTGCAGAAAATGAAATGATTGATTGATTGGGTAATAAATACATATGATACTCTATGAGGAAAAAAATGCATACATATTGTTTCCAAGGATGGCACCCAAAGCACAAGCCTTGAAAATGAGTAAAACGGCAACAACAACAAATAAAATGAATCAACCAAATGTTGCTAACTGGGCCTGCCGCGCATTGACTAGATAAATAAATCAAATAAATTATTACAACTCATTTGGCTGTGGGCAGTGTTGGTCTCGTGATATAGGTCGCTGGATCGCTGATCCTAAGGTTGGAGGTTCGAGTCCCATTCTCCACAAGGTTGTCACTGTCCCACCAGTGCAGCTAACTGGGTTATCAAAGGCGGGCAATGTCTCTCACTGTCTATGGTGAGAGGTTCATGTAAAAGAACCATTGCTAACTTTTGTAAAGAGTAGCTGCAAAGCCATCAGCATATTTCTGTCCCTTGCTAAGGGGTTGTGTCAGGAAGGGCATCTGACATAAAAACCTATGCCAAATCAAACGTGCGAATCATTCGCTGTGGCGACCCCTGATAAAGGGAAAAAGCCGAAAGGAAATCTCTCATTATAATTCATTTGGACAATATTTTATTTTGTTATTGTTGTACATCTAGTATGAGTAAATAACTTTTCTGGTGAAACCCCCAATGACACCTCACACTTCTTCCAAGCGCACGACGTAAAGTACAGTATACTCCAGCATGGCTGAAGAGATGCACAAGGGTCACTATATTTTTAATTCTCAGATGCTCCTTAACCAGTCAACTTACTTAACTCAAAATTTCTTATTTGCATCTTCTTATGCGCACCTTCTATTTTATAGTTTTAACTTTAGTAAAATATGGACTCTGTCACTACTCAACAAGATGGTTTCCATCCAAACTGTAATTCCTCCTACATACCCTTTGTTTTAATACTGTTGCAGAATACAGTATAATGCTTTTGAATACTTTGAATTTTATTTTGGTATTAAATCAGTGTTTTTATAGTTATATGTTTGGTGTTAGTGGAAATTAGTGTCACAAGTGTTCATCAGAAGATTCATACATGTTTTGAAAGCCTTTTGATCAGTTTTGTGTGCTGGCTCTGTGTTTCAGCTCTGCGTCTGAAGACCTGGGCTGCAGGAGGGGTGATTTTAGCCGGAAGCACTATGGATCAGTGGAACTCGTAAGTATCATTTGCATGTTTATTCATCATTTTCTGAATCGCTTAATCCTAATTAGGGACAAGGGGAGGCTGGTGCCCATCTCAGCTGACTCTGGGCAAGGGCAGCGTACACCCTGGACAGCTCACCAGGCCATTGCGGGGCAGAAACACGCTGACGGCTGTGCGGTTACTCTTTACGAAAGTCATCAATGGTTCTTTGACATGAACCTCTCACCATAGACTGTGAGAGACATGGCTGCCTTTGATAGCCTAGTTAGTGCACTGGGAGCATTTATATATATATATATATATATATATATATATATATATATATATATATATATATGTATACACAGGAATCTAAACACAAACGAAATCAAGATCTTTATAGTTCTCATATATATAGCCCACCCCACCCCACCCAGCCAGTGTTTTTGATCTTGCATCTAATAACCACCCATGTGTACTGGGAGCAAAATTGTATATCAAACTTACCAATTTTATTGGATCAGTCTCTGTAACGGTAAAATGAGGCGTTCACTGCCTGTAAAAGTGAGTTTACACGATATTTCAAGACCCCTGCCACTGGGGAATGTCTATAATGTTCATGAGTAACAACACATTTAATCGTTCCACCGTGCTTTCATATTTTGCTGTGTTCTCTTGGTAAATGTCCAACAACCGATGAACCATTAGAAACTGCTACAGTAAAACTATGGGATGCTCTGAATGAATGGAGCGATGAGCCAGATATGGACATATCAGAAAGTGATGAGAATTTTTCACCCGATTCTCCTGCTCACTAACTTCATAAATTTAAGCAGGTTCCTAGCCATGTGCTTTTGTTTATGTTCGTGTTGATTGGTTCAACGTTCCATGTGCTAAAGTTGACATTCTTGTTGATTGGCTCATTTTACTTGGGAGAATGTTTAAAGGAAACGTTTCAAGGAAATGTTTAAAGGAAAAGCACCGGGAGGGAAAAGTAAGGGATGGAAAAGTAATTTATTTATTTTTTTTAATTTATGCTGTTTTCTGTTTATTTTCAGCGTTCATGTAAGTAGTTTGGTTGATACCATAAAATGAATAATACAAATACCAGTAAAACTCTTTTATTGTTCTGTTATTATTAATGTTTTCCACCTGGATGCTAATAAGCACTTATAGTTCCACTCCGCTGGTAACATTTTAATATACCCACCCACTCCAATTTTTAAAGCGCCCTGGGCGCATATCACGTCGAATACGGTATATATATATATATATATATATATATCTGTTCATTCATTTCTGAACCGCTTAATCCTATTTAGAGTTTCAGGGAAACTGGCACCCATCTCTCAGATGAATCTGGGTGAGGGCAGAGTATGCTTCGCCAGGCCATTGCAGGGCAAACACTGGCACAACTATTCATACTCACTCTCACACTTCGGGCTGATTTGGAACAGCCAGTTAACCTACTGTGCATGTTTTGGACTGTGGGAGGAAACTCCATACAGAAACACTTCGAGCCGGGATTTGAATCTAGGACCTTCTTGCTGTGAGGCGGACGAGCTAACTACTAAACTACTATACCACTGTAAGCCTAAATATATTAAATACATGATAAAAAAAACCCTAAAAGACTTTCAGAGTAGCATTTATCGTCCACTATAGACATTTAAACCAAGTTAGCTGAACTCTGCATACAAAGCAAAAGCACTGTGTAACCAACAGTGTTTAAATACATAATAGTCCATAACAGTGGTTTTTAAACCCATGCGAATTTTTAGTACATATGTGATAATATATTGCAGCCTGTACCATGATGAACTGCGACTTTCCTTCATTTTTGCTTCAAGCATGAGCCACTCATGATTGTTTTTAGTCTTGTAGGTCATTGTTTTAAACATAAGAATCTGCTTGCTGGGTAGCTTTTGTTGTGGGAGCTTTGAGAGGGATGTGGGCGATGTGGGCACTGACGTGTTGCTTTAGACGTTCGGTTCAGCTGGAGCTGTCTTGATGATGATTACGATAATTATGCCTTTTAAATCCCAGATAACAGCCAGTCAGTGGTGGCCTGGTGGTAAGGTGCTGAATTACTGAGCCCAAGGCTGGGGGTTCAAGCCCCACTGTCAACGGTTGTTACTGTTGTCCCTCCAGTGCAGCTAACTGGCTTATGAAAGGCCATCCATGTCTCTCACTGCCTGTGCTGGGCTTTCGTCAAGAGTAGCAGCATCGTCGTCAGTGAGTTTCTGCCCTGCGATGCCCCTCGAAACAATGTCGGCTGAGATGGCTGCCAGCCTCCCCGTGACCCTAATTTCGATTCAGCGGTTCAGAAAATGATTGAATGAATGAATAACAGCCCAGTCAGTTGTGTCCTGTCTTTGTTCCTGTGTATAAAGGTAAAGTCCGTTGGGCTTTTTATACCCACGCCTAGTGGCTCGTTTGACCGGTACTTATTCTCGGTTTCCATAGCGTGAAGCGACTAGGAGTACACTCCTCCTGGAAGGGATTGCTAGTCCATCACAGGTTACCTTCCCAGTATATTTTACTGGTACCCATTTATACTGCTGGGTGAACAGAGGCACACTTGTGGTTAAGACCTTGCCCAGGGGTTTTCGCACAGTCGGGGTCTAACTGGGATTTGAACACACAACCTCCCGAGCATGAGTGCAGCACCCTTACCACTACACCACCGGCCCCACTTTGTTCCTGTGTAGTATGTTAATAAATATGAGGTGTTTGCTCAGGATGTATTACAAGAATGTTCCACTGTTCTTTTTGTGCATGTAACAATCAGCAGATATCATACAGTCATGTTGTGCCCAGTACTTGATTAATCACTTGTTTAATTAATAATTATAATCCAGCTTCATGGTACGTTTGTATTTGGTGTCCATAGCCATACACATGTACCCCCCCCCCCCCCCAAGTCATTTTCCCAGAATATGAGGTGTAGCTGATGTCTCATGTAAGGAGTCAATCATGTCGCAGTAGCACAATGCATAACATCTTGCACATTCTGAACTCTGGGTGGGGGGTGGGTGGGATGTGACCTTGGTGACTTTAATCTTGCTGTGGTTTGGTGCCAGACTGTCTGTTTCGAGTGTTTCTGAAACTGCAGATCCCCCGGAGGATTTTCACAAACAACAGTCTCCAGAGTTTATGCAGAAGGGTGTGAAAAACAAATTATAAACAAGGAGTTTTCTTGGCAGAAATGAGTGGCTGATACTGGAGGTTGCAGATATTGAAGGAGATCAAAGTGGAGACAACCGGCTTTTCTGTTCTTATTTCAGAACAGTGGTAATAATAATAATAATAAAAAAAAAGCTACGCACTTAACAGTGTTAAATTCTACTGTTGTGTCATTAATAAAAACATGGACATCAACTGGAACTGTTACAAATAGGCTTGGAAGAGAACCCAAGTTATTTTTATTCAGATACAGTGAGGGATAAACAGAGACAGGAAGAAAACTTAAATTCTTTGGGTGATAGAATTTCCCTAACCACCATCTGGTACCGCTTTTATGCCTGTTGATTATCTTGTGAACCCCCCCAGCAAAGGTTTTTTCTGTGATCAACTTCCACAACATGGATTGGAACTGTCTTCTGTGGTCTGAGGAGCACTTACTAAACACTATCATTCCAACACCCAATCTTTGAACACTATCATTCCCAACACCCAATCACTGAATACTATCATTACCAACACCCAATCCCTGAACAGTATCATTACCAACACCCAATCCCTGAACACGATCATTACCAACACCCAATCACTGTCTTGTTCCCAACACCCAGTCACTGAACATCATCATTCAGAACATCCAATCACTGAACCCTATCGTTTCCAACATCCAATTACTTAACTGTCTCGTTGCCAACACCCAATCACTGAATCCTATCATTCCAACACCAAATCACTGAACACCATCATTCAGAACATCCAATCACTGAGTCCTATCGTTTCCAACACCCAATCACTGAACACCATCATTCAGAACATCCAATCACTGAGTCCTATCATTTTCAACACCCAATCACTGAATCCTAGCATTCCCAACACCCAACCCCTGAACACTATCATTCACAACACCCCAATCACTGAACCCTATCGTTTCCAACACCCAATCCTCGAACACTATCATTCCCAAAACCCAATCCCCGAACACTATCATTCCCAACACCCAATCCCCGAACACTATCGTTCCCAACAACCAATCACTGAATCCTATCGTTTCCAACACCCAATCACTGAACACCATCATTCAGAACATCCAATCACCGAGTCCTATCGTTTCCAACACCCAATCACTGAATCCTAGCATTCCCAACACCCAATCACTGAATCATAGCATTCCCAACACCCAATCCCAGAACACTATTATTCACAACACCCCAATCACCGAACCCTATCGTTTCCAACACCCAATCCTCGAACACTATCATTCCCATCACCCAATCCCTGAACACTATCGTTCCCAATATCCAATCCCTGAATCCTATCGTTTCCAACATCCAATCCCTGAACACGATCGTTCCCAACATCCAATCACTGAACATCATTATTAAGAACATCCAATCACTGAACTCTATCATTCCCAACACCCAATCACTGAACACTATCATTCCCAACACCCAATCACTGAACATTATCGTTCCCAACACGTAATCTCTGAACATTATCTTTCCCAACACCCAATCTCTGAACATTATCGTTCCCAACACCCAATCTCTGAACATTATCGTTCCCAACACCCAATCCCTGAATACTATCATTCCCAACACCCAATCACTGAACATCATCATTCAGAACATCCAATCACTGAACCCAGTGGTTTCGAACACCCAATCCCTAAAACACTATCATTCCCAACACCTAATCACTGAACACTATCATTCCCAACACCCAATCACTGAACACTGTCATTCCCTACACCCAATCACTGAACTCTATTGTTTCCAACAGTCACTCATTGAATCCTGTCATTCCCAACACCCAATCACTGAACAACATCATTCAGAACACCCAATCACTGAATCCTATCATTCCCAACACCCAATCACTGAACAGTATCTTTCAGAACATCCACCCACTGAACATTATCATTCAGAACATCCACTCACTGAACAACATCATTCAGAACACCCAATCACTGAACACCATCATGCGGGGTTCCTTGTTCATGAGTTGCTGAATGTAAATTTTCTGATTAAACTTTACTCTCAAGTTTAGATATGCAAATCTTCACGATGATTTATTTTATATGCAAATTCACGCTCTGTGTCATATGGTGACATTCAGAGCATTCAGAATATTTACCACCTTACCCTGAAAATAGCTGGAAGCACTGATGAGTAATTGACATCGGGTAAAATATGTACGACTGTAAAGAAAAGAAGTGCATTCTAACTGTAAAATATGGTGGAGGTTCTGTGAGAATGTGGGGCTTCCTTTCCAGGCCCTAGAAAACTTGTGATGGTTCAGTGTTTTATTCATTTTCTATGTCATTTAGTCCTTTAATGTAAGTAAACTCACTGGGAAGCTGATGCCTATCTTAGCCGACTCTCTGAGAGGGCGCCGTACACCTTGAACAGCTTGCAGATCATTGCAGGGCAAAGGGGTGAACAGCCAATTAGCCTACTGTGCATGATTTTGGACTGTGTAGGGAACCCAGAGGAATCCCAAACAAGCACGAGGAGAATATGCAAACTCCACACATAAACGGCCGTGCTGGGAATCATACCAGGCCGTCATGCTAACCAATAACCACCGCGCCACCGTGCCGCCCTGTGAGGCTACATGGCATCATGAAATATTAGGAGAATTTCAATCAAAATTTCCTGCCTCTGCCAGAAAACATAAATTGGGTGGTCACTGGATTGTCCAGTGAGGTAATGACAATTATGTTCAAAAACCAAGATGCATTCTGTAAAGCTGCTTTGTGACGATATCAATTGCCAAAACGCTGGAAAGCAAGTAAATATATGTTTAATATAAATAATATATATATTTTTTCATTGACAGACTTGTTTTCTCTGTGTAAATGATTTCAGTTGAAGGTTTTCTCATAGCACCATGTCAACATTCATTGCATCACTGTAGTGAATGGCCAACTTAATGTTATTCGGTTTATCGCCTAAAGGAAGAATCCTTTGTGGTTGCTGCACCTTTCTGCCTTTTTAGTCAATAGAGAATTTCTCCATGACATTCTGTTAAGAGAATGCAGCAGATATTCCACACTGGAGTGAGCAATGTCAGGCAGCAGACTCTGTGCTTGGTATTATATACCAGTAATAAAAGCAGTCACCCTGATATCCTTTATATTCATGTCTGGAAGATAACAGGAGGCATGAGATCTGTTACCTGTTTGTTGCTTTGCTGTAACAGTCCTGTGCTATATATTGTCTTTGTGAAAATGCAAACTGAAGGGTGTTTGTTCATATTGCTATTAATCCTTTTGTTGACGTCTGCAATGAGTTGATAACTGAAACACGCAGGAAGTGGGCGAATACCACACTTGGTGTTGTTTCCTTTGTGAAGCTCTTTAAGGGGTTTGTGGGTTCTGTGAGATGGGTGACTTTGTGTCAGATAGGGTTGGGTGACAAAACCACATTTTTGCTATCAATTGCAGCAGTTGAGGAGATATGTGGAAAGCCTTTTAATTATTTATTTATTTTTTACATTTTCTATTATTTCCGGTATAGTTCTAAAAATACTAGGCATTCCATAAATTAACTATGTCCTGGAAAGCTTCAGATCGGGACTGAAATATTCATTTATATTATATATGCAGGTATACCTCCCACCCAAAATTGTTAATTGGTTTCAGGAGAGACGACTTGGGTCGAAAAATGACTTAAATCGAATTAGCTTGTCTCTGGGCTAGCCTAGGTTAAGCTACGCCAAATTTACTTATCGAGGCTAAACCAAAAATAACCATACTTTATTCATGAATGCAATTTTCAATAATATATGGTTAATAAGAATCTATTTTAGTAAACCTTATTTTTATTATTTTAATTTTTCCATATATTATTTTTTGAAAAACCGACATATAATCGACGACTTAACTCAAAATGACTTAATCTGAGGTATACCTGTATATGACTTCATTTAAGAAGGAAATTATGTGCGTATCTTGGTGTCTCTTGTTTGCTTGCTGTAGAATTTGTTTTTATTTCCATGTTTATGCGATGCTAATCTGATATGACCAGCTCTGATGCCATGCCAACAATGTTTATTGTTCATCTGAGTACCTCAATGTGAGGTAAATGTCCACAAATGCAAATATAAGCGCTAATGTGTAGCATTCTATTATCAGAAGAATAACAGGTCACATGTTAGTGTGGGGCAGTGCATTAGTCAGTATTACTGTGAGGGTGAACATGGTAAGATACTGCGTAAATGAGTCAGCAAAAAAATTAAGAACGTAATTCAGGCATCCTTCCAACAGACTCCCCTTGGTGGACGAACCATTGGAGTTAGTGCTTGAAACGGGGAGTTAAAAAAAATGCTTCGTCATCACTGCAGCAGCGGATTTGCATTCAGTTACTGAACTGTCATGCACTTTCAAACTCTGCAGATGAAAGCAGCAGCTAATCCAAATAGGGCCAAGGATTAAAAATATGAAGGATCACAATTTTTTATGAAAACATTTAACAACAGCAAAACCGAGCCCAGACAGTAATAGGACCAGTGGGCCTGTATTGCTGATCATGTGTGAGGATGTCAGTGACTGTTCTGGGGTCAGTACCTAGATAACGAACCCTCCGATCTACCATTATTCACCATTGAATGCATTTATGTTAAATATCTGTTATTATTCTCAGTGTACGTCCTCACAGCTATAACATGATTTTGTTTTATTATTTCTCACGGGAAAGTGTTCACCATGTACAGGTACTTCCTTCAGGCAACCTAATGTATTGTTTGAAGCTACTGAAATTCTTTGTCCAAGTTTGTTAGAATAATTTGATGATGTTGCAAAGGATTAGCAAGATCGCCAGACAAGTGAAACCCCAGTGTGCTCCCAGTATTACTTTGGTTTGGTTTTGTTTTCCAGAAAGTGTATTTTGCGAGGATAAAATGCAGGCATTTATAATACAGTGACAGGCGTTGATCAAGAAATGATCTAGTACTGTATATGATTTCCCATTGATATATACCAGTTGTAAAGATAAGCTAAGATAAGATAAGATACAGCTTTATTAATCTCACAATGGAGAAATTCACTGTTACAGGCTCTTGAGGTACTATCAGTAGGGGGTGCAAAAATAGATACAAGTACAAACATACACACATACATATATATTATATAAGTAAATAAATAAATAGATACATAAATAGTATAAATTACTATTTTCTGTACAGGTCCTTCTAAAAAAATTAGCATATTGTGATAAAGTTCATTATTTTCTGTAATGTACTGATAAAAATTAAACTTTCATATATTTTAGATTCATTGCACACCAACTGAAATATTTCAGGTCTTTTATTGTTTTAATACTGATGATTTTGGCATACAGCTCATGAAAAAAACAAAATTCCTATCTCAAAAAATTTGCATATTTCATCCGACCAATAAAAAAGTGTTTTTAATACAAAAAAGTCAACCTTCAAATAATTATGTTCAGTTATGCACTCAATACTTGGTCAGGAATCCTTTTGCAGAAATGACTGCTTCAATGCAGCGTGACATGGAGGCAATCAGCCTGTGGCACTGCTGAGGTGATAGCAGCCTTAAGCTCATCCACAGTGTTGGGTCTGGTGTCTCTCAACTTTCTCTTCACAATATCTCACAGATTCTAGTCTATGGGGTTCAGGTCAGGAGAGTTGGCAGGCCAATTGAGCACAGTAATAGCATGGTCAGTGGTTTTGGCACTGTGAGCAGGTACCAGGTCGTGCTGAAAAATGAAATCTTCATCTCCATAAAGCTTTTCAGCAGATGGAAGCATGAAGTGCTCCAAAATCTCCTGATAGCTCGCTGCATTGACCCTGCCTTTGATAAAATACAGTGGACCAACACCAGCAGCTGACACGGCACCCCAGACCATCACTGACTGTGGGGACTTGACACTGGACTTCAGGCATTTTAGCATTTCCTTCTCCCCAGTCTTCCTCCAGACTCTGGCACCTTGATTTCCGAATGACATGCAAAATTTGCTTTCATCTGAAAAAAGTACTTTGGACCACTGAGCAACAGTCCAGTGCTGCTTCTCTGTAGCCCAGGTCAGCCGCTTCTGCCGCTGTTTCTGGTTCAAAAGTGGCTTGACCTGGGGAATGTGGCACCTGTAGCCCATTTCCTGCACACGCCTGTGCACGGTGGCTCTGGCTGTTTCTACTCCAGACTCAGTCCACTGCTTCCACAGGTCCCCCAAGGTCTGGAATCTTCTCCACAATCTTCCTCAGGGTCCGGTCACCTCTTCTGGTTGTGCAGCGTTTTCTGCCACACTTTTTCCTTCCCACAGACGTCCCACTGAGGTGGCTTGATAGAGCACTCTGGGAACAGCCTATTCGCTCAGAGATTTCTTTCTGTGTCTTACCCTCTTGCTTGAGGGAGTCAATGATGGCCTTCTGGACAGCAGTCAGGTCAGCAGTCTTACCCATGATTGCGGTTTTGAGTAATGAACCAGGATGGGAGTTTTTAAAAGCCTCAGGAATCTTTTGCAGGTGTTTGGAGTTAATTGGTTGATTGAGATGATTAGGTTAATAGCTCGTTTAGACTACCTGAACATGATATGCTAATTTTTTGAGATAGGAATTTTGGGTTTTCATGAGCTGTATGCCAAAATCATCAGTATTTAAACAATAAAAGACCTGAAATATTTCAGTTGGTGTGCAATAAATCTAAAATATATGAAAGTTTAATTTTTATCAGTACATTACAGAAAATAATGAACTTTATTACAACATGCTAATTTTTTGGGAAGGACCTGTAAATTGGGAAAAACATTTTGTTTTGACATACAAGTGACAGTCAGATTTTCTGAAGGTAATTTCCTTTTGGAGGGAAATGAACTATTTGTTTAAATGAGACATTCACTCAGGGGAACGAAGCACATCAGGTCAGCCAAATTGGACATATTAAATAGAAAACATGAGCAGGAAGACAACAGTGAATGAAGAGCTTATAACAAGATGTGACAGCAACAGAAAGTAATGGTGCAGGATGAAATAAATAATAAGTTCAGAGCTTCAGCTGAGCTCCTTCCCTTTTTGCTGAAAGAGTATTTGTTATAATAAATGCTGACATGACTAACAGTGATTTTAAGCTAGTGATGTTAGTTGTAACTTGATGGCAGCACATAAATAAAAAACAGTAGGTACAGGTATCATTAGTATTTTTTTGAAATCGACATTAATACCAATTGTGCTTAGTCATTCATTCATTTTCTGAACTGCTTAATTCTAATTAGGGTCACGAGGAGGCTCATCTCGGCTAACTCTGGGTGAGGGCAGAGTATACGCTGGACGGCTCACAAGGCCATTACAGGGGCGACACTCACATTGACACCTATGGGCTATTTAGAACAGCCAATTAACCTACCATGCATGTTTTTGGACTGTGGGAGGAAATCGGAGTACCCGGAGGAAACCCACACAAGCATGTGGAGAACAAGCAAACTCCACACAGAAACGTCTGAGCTGGGAATCGAACCCTTCTTGCTATCAGGCAGACGTGCTAATCACTACACCAGCGTACCGCCAAGTGAAATCTACAGGATGCCTAAATTTAAGAGTAGAAGGAAGTTTATTTCCTCTGAAGTAGAACTGCTGCTGCAAGGGTAAATTCCAGACCAGATCTGACCCTGGATTAACACTAGGCACCATGTTTTGACTGCCAAAAACTTTGCCACGATTATCTCTCTGTGTTCTGATTTGACTCCACTCGCACAAGCGCGCACTTCATCGTAATGAACTTCAGTTTTATTGTCCTGGACATCTCCTTTTTATTTCCCAATCACATATTATAAATCATGGCCCTTTTTTAATCTCGGAGATTGTGGACTTTGTGTCACAGTGTGACCTCAGGGTAACATTCATTGTTGCAAATAGTAAATATCATGTTCCAGATTGAGACTGAAGCCTTAAAGCTGCTAAGGGCTGCAATGGATGTGGTTTCAATGGCTGAATGCCCAACTAAAAATTTTTAAAAGTGGTTTGATCCCAAAATAAAAGGCCAAGAAAAAAAAAACCCATGTGAGATGCTGGCAGCTGTAACCGCTGTTCTATATTCACCTTTTCTAAGTACTGTATGTGAACTAGTTTACCACTCGCTGTATTTTGTAGATACTGTATTAAATATATAACGGATCCAAACACATTCAGTTCCTTTTCAAATTGCTAAGGTTTGCTCAGTGGTGAAGCATGTGCGTGCGTGCATGGCCTTTGTTGTTGGACATCTGTTCAGTGTGGAGGGTTTGTGAGCGGTTTCATTAACCAGGGGGTCGGTGTGTACCTTCATTCGGGGTACAAACTGAGCAAAAGCCTATAGTTATCATTCATTATATATTCATATATATATTCAGTAAAATGTTTGAATAGTGTGGCACCTCCTGGGTATCTGGAGACCACATTCAACAGATGGTTTTGTTTCCTTTTTAGTTTGAACATGCCACCGTTCAGTCTTGGTCTATGATCCCGCTGTAAATAGTGCTATCACTTACTAGTGCCATGGTTTGTGGTGAACGTACCTGATGTGTGAACTGAATGAAATGAGAGATTTTCTTTTAGCTTTTTCCCTTTATCAGGGGTCGCCACAGTGAATAATTCACAGATTTGATTTGGCATAGGTTTTTATGTCAGAAGCCCTTCCGGACACAACCCTTTAGCAAGGGACAGAAACACGCTGACAGCTTTGTAGATACTCTTCACGAAAGTCAGCAATGGTTTTTTTACATGAATTTCTCACCATAGACAGTGAGAGACATGGCCCACCTTTGATAAGCGCCCTATACCACTAGACCACCACTGCCCACTCTGAATGAAAGTAATTATCAAAAAATTGAAATGAAACCGAAAGAAAAAGGAAATGGAATAGCAGTAATTTTGCAGCTTTACTTCATCATCGATATACAGTGGTACCTCACCTTACCAGAAGTGGTTTCGTAACCTGGATTTTTCGTAAGTTGAACCGCATTTTACATGTACAACACGTGATTTGTTCCAAGGCCCCAGTACTTCCCCCTAAGCCCTTTAAAAATTATAAAAGCATACCTTTTAAGGCCTCCTTCTGATTCAATATTCTACCGATTGTAGACAGGTTTCGGCCATATTCCTTTGCGCTATCACTCAACTGCATGCCACGAGCCCGCTTCTTCTTTTCACTCGCACCGGGAATCACACAGGTGTGTGTGTGTGTGTGTGTGTGTGCGTGCGCGGCGTTCGCCATGTCTCCTTAGCAGAGTTATAATCCTACAAATGTTTATGCACGGTTAAAAGCTTGAGCCAAAAAATAAAGCTGCAATGAGCACACTTGAAAAACTCACAAAACAACAGTAACTCTGTCCTTTACACGAAAAGCATTATGGGTATTATGGAGATGCAGCTCCATAATAGCCAATGGGAGGGAGCTGCGTCATCCCTCCTAGCCAATGGGAGGCCAGCAGGGCAGGCTGTTGGGAGATAACCACTGGGAGGCCAGTGGGGCTGGATGTTGGGCGATAGCTAATGGGGAGCCAGCGGGGCGGGATGTTGGGAGATAACCAGTGGGAGAGCAACTCGCGCATTGTTTGAAATTTTGAGATGGCGCTTTTGTAACATGAACTTGTTTCGTATCCAGAGACAAATTTGTAAAATGTGTTTCGTAACCTGGATTTTTCGTTTGTTGGGACTTTCGTAAGGTGAGGTACCACTGTATTATGTGTGTAAGAGTGAATTGTTGGGTCCATAGATTCTGTTCATACCTCAGAACAAATTCCAGCTAAGAAAATACTTGTGAAAATTAGAATCTTATAAAATAGTTGTTAAAGCAGGCCCAGTGTTCTACAATAAAATCTAACAATAACTGTCTCAAAATTCCCTCATTAGTGCGGGTGATTAGATTGTTGTTGAATTGGTGTGAGGTGTTATAATCAGTTCAGGAAACAGTGTGGGCGGTGGTGGCCTGGGGGAAAAGGTTCTGGATCACTGATCCCAAGGTTGGGGGTTGAAGCCCCACTCTCAATGGGTTGTCAATGCCCCCCCCCCCCCCCCCCAGTGCCGTTAACCGGATTATTATTACAGGTCAGCCATCTCCCTCACAGTCTATGGTGTGAGGTTCATTCAAAAGAACCATTGCTGACTTTTGTCAAGTGTAGCTCCATAGCCGTCAGCGTGTTTCCACCCTGCAATTGCCTGGTGAGCTGCTCAGGGTGTACGCTGCCCTTGCCCATAGTTGGCTGAGATGGGTGCCAGCCTCCCTGCAATGTATCAAGCAGTTCAGAAAATGAATGAATGAATAAAACAGTGTTTATATATACACACACACACACACACACACACACATACACACATATATATATATATGGTTGATAATAAAGAGCAGGTCATGTGATCAGGACTCAGGCGACTGAGGGATGTTTGGAACTGTCGTGTGTGCCGACAGGGACGTTCTGCATGGCTGCTAATCTAACAATGCTGTGTATCTTATGGTGAAAGAGGTTCTTTAGAGGTGCATATGAGGTTTAGTGTCCGTTCTTATGCATTTTTATTTTTTTTCTGTATTTAATAAAGCATGCACAGGCTTGATTATTTTAAAATTGGCATTTGCTCATTCCAAAAAGTAGAAATAATTGTAAATTGTACTTGCGCAATATGGTTTAACAGAGACACAACACTGATGGTTATTGTTTTTTTTTGTATTGTTTGAGCTTAAGAATTTGTTCAAATGGCTCACAGTCGTAATCCAGTGATCATGGTGGCTCATTCTCACACCTCGGCACTTACTTTCATTTGAAAATCAGATTATTTGGTCAGACATTATGTTGCCAGCTGCAGAAAAATCTATGAATCTTGTGTTCAAGTGTGCTACATTACAGATAAGGTGAAGCGCATAAAGAATTTACTTTTAAAATACTTCAGAGATTCAATATTTTATATTCACCTCTATTGTCATTAATAATGGTGAAATTATTGACAAGTAAAATAAATGCTGACTTTGCAATACACTGTAAATTCTTGTGTCGTAAAGTTATTTGAAAACGTTTAAACTTTTGTATAATTGCAAAAAAAAACCCCAAAAAACCCAGGAACACCCCTGTTGTTACCATATAGACGTTTGTTTTTATTTTGGTGCTCTCATCTAATTAAGGGAGGTGGCACGTTGATGTAGTGGTCACAAGAAGGTCCTGGGCTCGATTCACAGCATGGGTGTGTCTGTGTGGAGTTTGCATGTTCTCCATGTGCTTGTGTGGGTTTCCTCAGAGTACTCCGGTTTCCTCCCACAGCCCAAAAACATGCACGGTAGGTTAATCGGCTGTTCCAAATCTCCCGAAGGTGTGAACGGTCATGTGAATGTTGTCCTGGCGAGTTGTCCAGGGTGTGCCCTGCCCTCACCCAGTGGTGGCTGGGTTGTGCGCCAGCCTCCTCGCGATCCTAATTAGGGTGAAGCGGTTCAGAAAATGAATGTAATTAAGGACGAATGAGTTTGATTCATTTCTTCCTTTTCCATGAGAGGTGAGTTTCACCACTGTTACCCGCTTCAGGCTGCGGTTCAGGGACAGGTTGTGAGTTTGTGTGCAGTTATATTTTTATTAATATAATTTAAAGAGGGCAAAGAAGGACCTTCGCAAACCGGTTCATTATTTTCAGCCTACAGTGAGGTTATGTTGAAGATGTTCAGGGCAAATCTTCAATAAAACAAGTATACAAAAGAAGCACAAAAAAGCTACTGTGATGACTCAGAAAAATAATATAATTAAAACAGTTAAATTTACTTATTATTATTATTATTATTATTATTATTATTTTAGTATTTAAAAAAAAATTTTTTTTTGCTTTAAAAACTGGGCTGCACGGTGGCGTAGTGGTTAGTATATGCACCTCACAGCAAGAAAGTCCTGTTCGATTCCCATCTTGGGCATTTCTGTGTAGAGTTTGCATGTTCTCACCGTGCTTGCGTGGGTTTCCTCCAACAGTCCAAAAACATGCACAGTAGGTTAAATTGGCCATTTCAAATCACCCCTGGCTGTGAGTATTAATTGTTTTTGTGAGTATTGTCCCTGTGATGGCCTTGCGAGCTGTCCAGCGTGTACCTCGGCTGAGATGGGCGTGACCTCCCTGTGACCCTAATTTGTATTAAGTGGTTCAGACAATGAATGAATACTTTAAAAAACTTTATTATTTTTGTTCTTTTTCTTTTTCCAAATTATTATTACAATCAGTTGATAGTCCTGTAAGCTTTGGAAGTGCTGGATTTCCGAATAGCTCACTTTTTTTCCAAAAAATATGAAGCAATAATTTTTAACAACCCAAAATTTTTGCAAGCTAGAGCATTTTATTGATCATTTTTTAAGTTAAATCTCCTGATTGTGTAACACCTTGCTGTTCACTTGAATATTTTTTTAATCAAAAACAAATATTATTTCTCCTGCCAAATATCTAATTACAGACATACATTATCAGGGCTCGATATGACCACTTATCTGCTGCCTGAGGCCAATAAATATTCAAGCGGGGCCACCAAAAAATAAATGAATTATTAAAAATCACTGAAGACTTGTTGGGGCCACCATATTTTCAGTGAGCTGGTGCCACCATGTGACACTATCTCGTATCTGATGCTGTGCGAGTCCATCCATGTCAGATAAGAATTTCATCCATAATTTGATACAATACATTTCTATTCTAATGCTCTTTAATAATAATAATAATAAGCTTTCGGATTGACCCTCATAACCATTTCAGTAACATCTTATGTGCCAGTCTGTCCGCGTCGTCCATGCTCGTTTCTGAACAGATGCTGCTTCATACGGAACTCGCGAAACTGTATTTCCTATTACTCAAGTTGCTAAAAACATTCAAACGGCAGAGACTGTGCCGCGGCTTAGTGTAACCCGTGCTTACGGTGAAAAGTTGCCAAGTTCCCATCTTCACAACTTTCATTTGAACTTAGCATGCGGTATATGTGTACATCTCCAGCTTGCTTTGCTCCCAACTTGGTCCACGACATCTTAGGGTTTGGTTTTTACGATGACATATGAGACCCAGTGTGTTGCCCTGAGTAGAAGTAGCTTTTCAGAGTAGTCCATGTTGTTTAAATTTTTAACAGTGAACGGCCTGAGTAGTCTGGAAGCCTCCACACACATATGGGAAGCGGAGACAGAGCCCATGGTGGTGCCACTGGCATAAAAATAAGTAACTTGGCAAGACATGGCTCCTGCATGTTAGGGCACATAATGTAGGCAGGTTGTTGTAAATACGCCTGTAATCCTGGAATACAGTGTGCTGTGACATGGGAGGATACGATTTCACCATATTGCCTATGCACGGTCATCAGAACCGTCAGTTTCCTCAAACCTTCTGCCAATATGCCTTAACTGTATCTAGAACTCGACTATTTCTTACTTCCTGCTGCCTTCCGGATTTTAGTGCTGGCACAGGGCAGTGGGCAAGTCTTTTGGACCTGTGATGGGGTTAGGCGTCGCAACCATCACGAGTTTCCACTGTCAGGTGTGCATGCCACAAAACAGTCAGTATGAGTAGGACCTGTCTACCTACACATGTGAACACTGGCACCTCCATGGGTATGAATCGTGGTAGTGTATATTTGTGCTGGATTTTTCTCCGATTTTGAGTGTGCCGTTAATGCTCACTGCATTAAGGCAGGAGGGCACTAAATTAGTCGGGAGTGCGAGATGAAGCCTTTCTCTGGGTGGCTTGATAACGACCCAGGGAAAAGGTCACATGTCCAATCTCCCTCTGTGACCCCTGCACTCTTGATCTTTTACACAATATGATGCTGCACATAAAACAAGCCCATAAAAATGTGGTTCTCTTTTTGTTTTTGTGCATGCTTTCTTTCTTTTCTTCCTTCTGTAGCCAGGAAACCTTATGGTAAATGGCATGCTGGATAATGAAAATCTGTAGATCTGTTTCTTCTGCTTTAATTTGGGATTTGAAGAAAGGAGTGTGAGTGTGAACGGTCGTGCGAGTGTTGGCCCTGCGACCGCCTGGTGAGTTGTCCAGGGTGTACCCCACCCTCGCCTGGAGTCGGCTGAGATGGGCACCAAGCTCCCTGTGACCTTAAATAGTATTAAACGGTTAAGTAATGAGTGATTTAAGGAATTAGGTTTCTAACGCATCATGAAACAGCTTGACTTTTTTTGTATAAATAAGAAACAGAAAAGAAAAAGCAGATAAAATATTATTAAAAATTAATGTATGTTGAATGTGACTTATTCCAACAGATCTGAAAATATATCTCTATATACAGGGATTCCTCACTTTCCGCAGTTAATTGGGACCAAGATTCCCAAGCGACCATTGAAATCCACAAGTAGAATCACCCCCACCCCTCCCCCATCACTGACATATACTGTCCTGCTTCTTTCTTCTTTTTCTTTTCCTTTTGGCTGTTCCCTTCAGGGGTCTCCACAGCACATCATCTGCCTCCATCTCACCCTATCCTCTGCATCTTTTTCTCTTACGCCAACGACCTTCATATTCTCCCTCACCACATCCATAAATCTCTTTTTTGGTCTTCCTCAAGGCCTTCTGCCTAGTAGTGCCAACCTCAGCATCCTATTACCAATATACTCACTATCCCTTCTGATGTGCTCATTCCTGATCCTATCCATCCTCGTTACTTCCAAAGAGAACCTCAACATTTTCATCTCTGCTCCCTCCAGCTCTGCCTCCTGTCTTTTCCCCAGGGCCACTGTTTCTAAACCATACAACATCGCTGGCCTCATCACCATCTTGTACACTTTTCCTTTCATTCTTGCTGATACCTTCCTATCACACATCACACCAGACACTCTTCTCCAACCATCCCAACCTGCCTGTACACGCTTCTTCACCTCTTGTCCACACTCTCCATTGCTCTGCATTGTTGAACCTAAATACTTAAAATCCTCCACCTTCTTTCTCTCTGCTCCCTGTAACCTCACTGTTCCTCTTGGGTCCATGTCGCTCACACACATGTATTCTGTCTTACTGAGGCTAACCTTCATTCCTCTCCTTTCCAGGGCATACTTCCGTCTCTCTAGATTTTCCTCAACTTGTTCTCTGCTCTCACTACAGATCACAATATCATCTGCAAACATCATAATCCATGTGGAATCCTGTCTCACCTCGTCTGTCAACCTGTCCATCACCATAGCAAACAAGAAGGGGCTCAGAGCTGACCCTTGATGCAGTCCCACGTCCACCTTGAACTCTTCTGTCACACCAGCAGCACACCTCACCACTGTCTTACATCTCTCATACATACTTCTCTGCCACTCCAGACTTCCTCATACAATACCACAGTTCCTCTCTCGGCACCCTACCCTGTCATATGCTTTCTCCAGATCCACAAAGGCACAATGCAGCTCCCACTGGCCTTCTCTGTACTTCTCCATGAACATCCTCAAAGCAAACACTGCATCTGTGGTGCTCTTTCTTGGCATGAAACCAAACTGTTGTTCACAAATGCTGACCTCTGCCCTTAGTCTAGCTTCCACTATTCTTTCCCGTAACTTCATCGTATGGTTCATCAACTTTATCCCTCTGTAGTTGCCACAACTCTGCACGTCTCCCTTGTTCTTAAAAATGGGCACTAGCACACTTCTCCTCCATTCCTCCGGCATCCTCTCACTCTTTAAGACCTTGTTGAATATTCTTGTCAGAAAATCTACTGCTACCTCTCCTAGACACGTCCATACCTCCACCGGTATGTCATCAGGACCAACTGCCTTTCCACTCTTCATCCTCTTCAATGCCCTCCTCACTTCACCCTTACTAATCTTTGTTACTTCCTGGTCCTCAACAGTCACTTCTTCTACTCTTTTTTTTCTCTCTCTCATTTTCCTCATTCATCAGCTCTTCAAAGTACTCTTTCCATCTTCCCAGCACACTTCTGTCATTAGTCAATACATTTCTCACTCTGTTCTTAATCACTCTCGCTCACTGTACGTCCTTCCCATCTCTATTTCTGTGCTGTGCCAACCTGTATAAATCATTTTCGCCCTCCTGACTGTCCAACCTATCATACAAGTCATCATATGCCCTCTGTTTGGCCTTTGCCACCGCTACCTTCGCCTTACGCTGTGACTCCCTGTACTTCTGTTTACTCTCTTCGGTCCTCTGTATGTCCCACTTCTTTTTAGCTAACCTCTTTCTTTGTACACACTCCTGCACTTCCTGATTCCACCACCAAATCTCCTTATCTACTTTCCTTCCAGAGGATGCACCAAGTACTCTCCTACCTGTCTCCCTGATCACATTAGCTGTAGTTTTCCAGTCATCTGGAAGCACTTCCTGACCACCCAAAGCCAGTTTCAACTCCTCCTTGAAGACAACACGACACTCTTTCTTTTTCAGCTTTCATCACTTTGTCTTCTGCTCTGCCTTTGCCTTCTTCACCTTCCTCACCATCAGCGTCATCCTGCACACCACCATCCTATGCTGTTTGGCAACACTCTCACCCATCTACTCGGTTTGTTAGAGTTCCATTGTTTGGGTTTTACGGCATTACTTCTGCCATTTGTTGTACAGCTGAGGGAATATTTGCGACTTGGTGTGTCTTAAGTAGGATCAACTACTAGCAGAAGATTCTCACTTGAAATCCTTCTCCATTGCCTTCGAATGTTTTGCAAACAATCATTGATTCCACTATGTGCAGCAAGTCCATACAACCAATTTAAATTTTTTTAGACATCAGTAAGTTTGGGTAACTGCCTACTGTTCACCACCCCATATCTATAAATAACAACCCTCAGATTGACAGGCTCATGTTTATATTTAAATAGTGCTTTGCAGGATCACGTTTTGAGCCGTCAGTTTGTCATTAAACATTTAATCACCAATCAGAAGAAGCTGCAATGGTTCATATTTAGAGTTAAATTTTTTTCTACATATTTAAATACATTCTGTCTGACTATTTTGTCTAAATATTTGATTGTATTAGGGCCGTGCTGAGGCTTGTACCTAGTTGGAGGTGAAGTCAGGGTATACCCTGAACAGCTCAACAGACCCCCCACAGGGCCGACAGACACACAACCATTCACACTCGCACATAGGGGCAAATTGGAACGGCGAGGTCTCATGGGCTCGTGGACATTACGGACATCATGCCTTAGTTTAAATCCAGGGTTTTGCAAGGTTAATGTGTTTGCTTTTGGATTGGGAGAGGAAACTCGAACACCTAGAGGAAACCCACACAAGCACTGGAAGAGCATTGCATAGTCCACACAGAAACACTCAAGCCTGGGACTCGAACCAAGGACCTTGTTGCTGTGAAGTAGGCATGCTAACCACTATGCTGCTTATTTAATACAATATTTAATACCATTACACAGTGTTTAAAATATTACAGTGATGGGAAATATTAATCTAAATATTTCCAAGGTAGAATATACTTTTTTTCTGTCATTTGAACCATACTCTGTATGCTTTATATTGCGACTTCTTTTTTGCTGCAACAATCTTCCTTTTCTTTATTATCTGTCAGTATTCTCAGTGTATGCGTTTTTTCTCGTCTCCCACCTCTTCCCTCTTCTTTTCTTGCTCCCTTCACTTTCCCCACTCTGCTGTGAGAGGCGTGATGTGTGTGACTCTTATGGGATCAATTATATATCCGCAAATACAACAGCGCTGATTTATTCCCCTTAAAGCTTTTAGTTCTTACTTCCTGCATTTAGTAAGATTTCTTCAGAAGCGGACATGGACGTCTTCTGTGCCCATCAGACAGAAAACCCTGATTGTCCAGTAAACAATACAAGACATTAATCTTTGTGCATGGCATTCTGACGAAGGGTTGGTTTTTGCTTTCACACACATATGCACACACATTAACTCTCTCTGCAGATCTGACCATAATAAAGCAAATTGTAAGTATGTACATGCTGTCTGACTTCTTTAGAATATATATTGCAGAAATCTGCTATCAAGCTTCACTCGTGTTTGGTTTCTATTTTTTTCTGAAAGAACGTTTCTCCTTATCATAAGCATTCACAGACAAAAGGTATCACTTGATATCTCTTTGACTTTCACAGAATAATTGCCTTTTTGACCTTGTGGTTTTCTGTTGAACTTGATACAAGAAAGAAATCCAGACAACTGAGCCAAGCTCCAGTATCCTGTATTGTACATTATCTTTCATTGACATTACATCTCTTTCTGATTTTCTGTACCATGTTTCTATGTGAACATTTTCTGTATGGTGTTCCACAGAGCTCCATGTTCAGCCCCCTTCGGTTTTCTCTGTATCTTTGATACCAAGATGAGAATTGATCTTTTTTAAATTACTTTTTTATTACCCAATCAGGGACATCACAGAGTATTAAATTTAGCTCTGTTTGTTTCCTCACTTTGCATAGTAGCCATGAGATGCACACATATATTCAGGCACTTGTGTTATTATACTCCTTCTCTAGCAGGCTAACAAGTTCATGTTAAATGAAGTAAATTAGCTAGCTCCATTTGTCGGTTTGGATGTAGGAGGGTTTCAGTGTTGTTGTTTTGTTTCCATCCAATACGTAGCTCTCCACATGGTACCCTCCAGCTCGGGAATGCAAATGCTAACATGTGCTCCCTTGAGGGATGTAACAACATCTTTTTCAGACTACTGTTCAGGCAGTATCATTGGTTACGTAGCACACTCGGAAGACTGGTGTCAAATTCATGAGCTCACAGATGCCGATGTCCTCCCTCCCAGATAGTGTTACCATTCTTGTCAGTCATGAACTCCCAGCATCAGCTGGCTGTGACGTTTTGTGTTGTGTTACTTGGGAACTTTGCAAGTTGTGTTTGTTCTATTTCTTCTATATCTTTAGAAGATGTTTGATTGTTTCTATCGTTCCTGAATTAATCATTGTGAATGACAATAGTAGCTGATCATCAAGAAAAACATACAAGGAACATTGTGTTAGTTTCACTGACTCACACAGCTGCCTGTAAATATTTTCTACTCAGAGAGCAATGTATTGAGTTGTTGTACAGAGTTTACTTCTGGAGAAGTTTTTTTTCCGGTTCGTCGGATGGTAGGAAATGCCGTTGTACAGCCTCTTGACATTTACACAGAGCGCAAAGGCGTCTACTATGGTTTGTTTTCTTCTTCCATTTTTTGTTCTTCCATTGAACGCTCAAGTACCCACAATTCACAATGCATCTCATATTCCTAACATATTAACTGCTCGTATTTATCAAACATTAGGATTTGTGAAAAAAAAAATGTGCACACAATCTCACATATACACAGTTGATTAAAGTACTATGATGACCATTGACCATGCTCAGGGAGGATTCCCATGACCCTTTGGAAGCGGTGCGCTTGCAAGTGGTTAGTGGAATTTAAACATTGACATGCACTGGAGAATATTAAGTTATAGACATGAGTCCCGTTCATACAAACTGTGGAAGGATATGCCAGTGGATCACCAAATTTGGCGTGTGGCCTCTGGGCCGAATAAAGTAGGATTGTATGCGACGCTCAATGTCACTTTTTATATATTTGGCTAGTCAAGGCTTGCTAGTGTGACTACTTTGCAAGAAAATGCCATAGGATCACCAAATGTGCGGAATAGGTTCCCTTCAGGAAGGTCCTAGTTATGTTCCGGTTAACGAAGGCAGTGTACACCCCTAAACAGATTGCCAGAGAAGTGCAATGTATATAAATATACACACAACTATTCACACCTAGGGTAACAATTAGCCTAACATGCATGACATTGGACTGGGGGAGAAAACTGGAGTACCTGGAGGAATTATATTAGCTAAATTAATGAGTGCTAGTGATTTCTACATGTAAACATGTTTATTTTTATACGTACACACATTTTATCATACCATGAGATAAACTGACAGGTATATTATTTTAGAATATATGATCATGTACATGCAGGCAGTCAGATAGAAGAGTGTGCTGACCAACAGGTGGATGGAAGGAAAAGGGGGAAAGAGAGTGGGCGCAAATGGAGAGGGGATGGGTGAGGTTCTGTCGGCTGTTGCTTAGCAACCAATGTCGTTCCTTATGAAGGATGCCACAATTTCCCAGTGCAAAAGAGATTACATTGTGTCAAAGGGGATTGAGATACACACACACACACACACACACACACACACACACACACACACACACACACACACACACACACACACATCAGAAGGTGCTTCATATATTACTGAGTCATTTACAGGTTGTTGTGAATTTAGAGTAGATGCTGAAATACACAATCTCTCTTTTTGTCTCTCTTTGCCCTATTTACTCCTTTCTCGCACACACACACACACACACACACACACACACACACACATGCAGTCTCTGTAATTAGCCTCAAATTGTGTGTGCAGCTGGATGTCCATTGTCATCAAAGGGGTTTCATGTAAACAAAAGTGTGTGTGTGTGTTTGTGTACATTTGTGTGTGTGTGTGTGTGTGTTTCTGTGGACCGATTATTTGGCGCTGATAGCAGAGTTTGGGCCTCAGTGGCCTCACTAACATTTTCCCACTTTCCTCTCCATCTTCCGCTCCTTCTTCTTCATGATCACATTTTATTTCTCACCTTCAACACAAACTCATCTAACTCCAGCTGAGTTGGTTTAAAAAAAAATAAAGTGGAGAATCCTGAAGAGCAGAAAAAAAAGGGTAGAGACTTCTCTTTTCTTACTGAATAAAAACAAACAAATTGCTTTGCAGAATAAAATAATAATAATGAGAGAATATTTTCCGTGTGTGTGGAGTTTGCATGGTCTCTCCATGCTTGTGTGGGTAAATAAAACACGCAGTAGGCTAACCGGCAGGTCCAAACACTACTTGATGTGAATGGTTGTATGTGTGTTGGCCCTGTGACGCCCTAGTAAACTGTTCAGGGTGAACCCTGCCCTCGGCACAAATTAGGATTATGCACATTAGAAAATGAATGAATGGATGAATATTTTCATGGAACTACACTCTTGCTCTCATTTACTAAAACTAAATAAAAACTAAAATTACAATTAATGATGAAAATCAAATTTGTCACTAGATGTAAAACAATGTAAACTAAATTAAGTTATAATGAAAGCAATGAACGGTTCATCAGAGCGGCACGGTTCGCCTCACATCAACGAGATTCCCGGGCTCAGGTCGTTTCCCTGTGGAGTTTACACGTTCTCCCTGTGTCTGCATGGGCTTCCTCTGGGTGCTTTGGTTTCCTCCCACCATTCACAACATACACAGTAGGCTGATTGGTGGTTCCAAATTGTCAGTAAGTGTTAAAGTGAGTGTGAATGGTTGTATGTGTGTATGTGTGTTGGCCTCGCAATGGTCTGGCGAGCTGATTGGAGTCGGCTGAGATGAACGCCAGTAACCATGTGACCCAGCCTAGAAAGTGAATGAATGAAACCGAAACATAAAAAATAAAATCAGTTCATATTAGCTCTGTTTTCTCTCAGCTGGTCTGGGACCGCCTCGGTGTCCCCTTGGCAGAGCTGGAGGAAATGGCTGGGGAGAGGGATGTCTGGATCTCACAGGTTTGGCTGCTGCCCCTGACCCAACCGTGGATTAATCGGAAGATAATGATGATGATAATGATGAGCTTTGTTTTCTTTTTGGTTTGTTTGTTTTGATTTGCACGGTAGATGCTGTACTGCTTTTCAAACGTGTGTACATAAAATTTAACAAAATATCTTCTATTTTTTAGCCGTCTGTCATCTGTAGCGTTTTACCATCATGGTTGTAAGGACACTGGAGCCAACCGAAGCTGACATTGCACAAGAGGGTTGAACAGGTTGCTGAACCTAACATAGATGCGAACATCCATTTACATCAAAGGGCAATTTAGAGTAGCTGGTGCACCTAATGTGCCTTTGGATGGTGGACTGAAACTGGACTACATTTGAGAAAACCCACTCAAGCACAGGGAGGTCATATGAATCCCAGATTGAAAAGGTTCTTCTCGAATGTTCTTGATGTGAGATGACGGTGCAAACCACATTATACGAATATAAGACTGTTTTAACCTCTTAAACAATCAGACTGTGAATTACAGGGAAAACAAGAAAGAAAAAAGCGCCAGTGAGTGCCAAGTCTCTGTTATTAACAGGTTCATAGCTTTGGATGTGTGAGAGATTGGGGCGTGTAAAGCTCCATAAGCGTCCCGAAGGCGTCATGTATCACGGACATGGTGAGGTGCTGATCAGATGTTCTGTGTCTCTTTACAGCTGATCTCCAGTGATGCTGATGGAGCCATACAGAGAGCTGGAAGGTTCAGGGTGGAGAACGGCTCCTTAGACGAGGTGAGGACTGTGGACAAAAGTAATATAAGGGTGCTTCCAGTTTTCCACTGATTAGGAATTTTTTCATCCATTAAAATGAGCGTCAGAGTCAGAAGTAGTTGATACCGCCAGCATACATCATGCATTGCAACTGTAAGTCCATACATTTAACATACAGGATCTGGGCTTCCTTTGTTTTATATTATCCAAGATATACAGTCAAGGAAAATTAACGCTTGTATATCCCAGAGGGTGTTGCCATGGTGATTAACATGTGATGGCACTGAAACAGGAAACGCAGTCTAAATCCTCTGGACACTTTTCAGTGTGGCTTCACATGAACTGCACGATCAGTAGAATAGTGACCACACACCAGTATGGCCTCATTAATGAGACAGTGCAGCGTCCCTGGAGCTTGGCTACGCCGCTTGCGTCTTTCAGCCCTATATTTTTTATTGGTTTTATTGGGTTATTGGCTCCTCTGCTAAAATAAAACCTAGAAGAAAAGGGGAAAATGGGGAGAGCATTCAGACTGTGTTGATCGGAATTTAAATGACACATCGCTGGATCGATGAGCTCACCAAGTGATTCAGTGTTTAATCAGTCTGAGCAAGGTTGCCCTACAAATCAGGCACCCCTGTCACGCCCTCTTACTAGCTCCCCTTGTCATCACAGAGTAAAGCATGAGGGTGGTAAGTCGGTGTGTGTGTGTCTGTCTATGTGTGTGTGTGTGTGTGTGTGTGTGTGTGTGTGTGTGTGTGTGTGTGGGGTAGAGGGGCTTTATATGATTGAGCCACATGCATCGACCCATAGCCTTACTCAAGAAAGATTTATTGATGAGAGTGTGTGTGTGTGTGTGTGTGTGTGTGTGTGTGTTTTCACATGCAGTGGCAGTTGTACATCATTTTAAGTGTTGGTCAGGCATGTGGGGGTTTAATGAGTGAAAGGGATGAAACCGATTTACTTTCATGTACACACAATTTAATCAACTTAAAACGAAAACCGAATAACCAACAAGCTCCTGCATTCGTTTCCTTGGCTTAGGCTTTTTTTTTTTGGGGGGGGGGTGAAGCTTGCATGCTGTCCCCTGTGCTTTCCTAGCCCCCACCCCCCCACCTTCCCAGGTAAAAAGGTTTCCTCCTACAGTACACAGGCATGCACATTAGGTTGGTCCAAATTGCCTCGCGGTGTGGATGTGAGTGTGAATGGTTGCGTGAATACCCTGGATTCGACCCGTGGTGTCACCTGAGATAGGCACCGGCCTTTCCATGACTCTAATAGGATTAAGGGCTTTGACAGATGAGTGAGTGGAAGTGAAGATGAAATGAAGGAATGCAGGAACAATTGTGTTATGATTGGAATATTATGGGATATGTATATACAGTCATACCTCACCTTACGAAATGAATCCGTTCCAGAAGTGGTTTCGTAACCTGATTTTTTTTGTAAATTGAGTAGCATTTTACCTGTAAAAGGCCTGATTCGTTCCAAGACCCCCAATACTACCCCCTAAACCCTTTACAAATGATAAAAGTATAACTTTTAAGGCCTCCTTCTGCTTCAATATCGTACCGATGGTAGATGGGTTTCGGCCATATTCCTTTGCGCTATCACTCAACCGCATGCCCCGAGCCCGCTTCTTCTTTTCACTCACACCGGGAACCACTTTCACTGGGAATCACACGCGTGTGTTGACCATGTTTTCTTAGCAGAATTATAATCTTACAAATGTTCATGCAAGGTTAAAAGCCTGAACCAAAAAATAAAGTTACAATGAGCACACTCGAAAAACTCACAAAACAACAGTCACTTTGTCTTTTATGCGTGTTAGAACTCCGTGAAAACAATGGGTTGAAGGCACATGAAAAGCATCATGTGTATTATGGAGATGCAGCTCCATCATCGCCAACGGGAGGAAGCTGCATCTCCGTGACGACCAATGGGTCGAAGGCACACGAAAAGCATCATGGGTAGTAGAGAATTTTTTTTCCTCTCCAGAGACGGAAATTTTAGGTAAATGCGTTTTGTAAATTGGATTTTTCGTTTGTTGGGTCTTTCGTAAGGTGAGGCACCACTGTATTTTAATATTCTAAGGTCCACTGTATATTTAGTTTCATCATTCATTCATTTTCTGAACTGCTTAATCTTAATTAGGGTCACAGGGAAGCTGGCGCTCATCTCAGCCAACTCTAGGTGAGGGTAGAGTACACCCCGGACAGCTTAGTTTTATCATAGTGTGTAAAAGGAATAATGGTTCTTTAAAAAATTAATTTCTGGGTTAATGCCGCAGCCGTACATGACTGGGAGTGCATGGGAGCTTATTGGCCGAGCTCTCAGAGGAGGGAGGGATGGCATACGCTCACTTCCCTGTCACTCACAGCTATCGTCAGCTAATCATGGGTGTCTGTGAGCTCATTCGTATGAGGGGGAGGACAGTGCTTTCCCCTTTGAATGTGTTAGACAGCTTCCAAACATGCATGATGCCGTAGTTTGAAAAGAGGCGGATTGCTAGCATTGCATTTGACGGAGGGGGCGTGTACATGCTTTTGCCTTTACATGGTCGGGTTTGGTCCAGCAATAGGGAAGGCAATACTCAAAGGGTGGGAATTGGATATGACTAAAATTAGGGAGCAAAGGGGGGAATATCCAAAAAAACAACCAACATGCCATAGAGACGCATGGCATAAACAGTACAGTATATTTGATATACCGTATTCGACGTACTAAGCTCCTGCTCCAATAAGCCCCTCCCAGTGTTTTTGATCTTGCGTCTAATAATCGCCCATGTGTACTGGGAGCAAAATGGTAGATCAAACTTACCAATTTTATTTGATCTGTCTCTGTAACCGTAAAATGAGGCGTTCACTGCATGTAAAAGTGAGTTTACATGCTATTTCAAGACACCCTGCCACTGGGGAATGTCTGTCATGTTCATTGGTAACAACACATTTCATTGTTCCACCGTGCTTTAAAAAACAGGAAAATATTTTGCTGTGTTCTCTTAAATGTCCAACAACTGATGAACCATTAGAAACTGCTCCAGCAAAACTATGGGATGCTCTGAATAAATGGAGCGATGAGCCAGATATGGCTCAATCAGAAAGTGATGACGAGTATTTTTCACCCGATTCTCCTGCTAACTAACTTCATAACATGTTCCTGGACGTGTGCTTTTGTTTATGTTCGTGTTGATTGGTTCAACATACCATGTGCTAAAATGTTTAAAGGAAAAAGTAAGGGGTCTTTTTTTTTTAAATTATGTTGTTTTCTGTTTATTTTCAGCTTTGATGTAAGTAGTTTGGTTGATACCACAAAATGAATAACACAAATACCAGTAAAACTGTTTTATTGTTCTGTTATTATTCATCTTTTCCACCTCGATGGTGATAAGGACATGCAGTTTCACTCCGCTGGTAACATTTTAATAAGCACCCACCCACTCCAATTTTTTAAGTGCCCCGGGTGCTTATCACGTCGAATACGGTAATTTGTTTTGCCTATATTCTGAGTCATGACTCATACCGCACACGTGCAGCTTGCTCTTTAGTATAAATATATACAGTACTGTGAATGATGATGCTGCCTCACACCAGCAGCTAGTTAGCAGCACACATGATGCACATACAATGATGCTTATGTAACTTCCCATATGTCATTATCATTTCACACCATCGCTTGTGTCTTTAAAAAACATGTGGAGTTAATATATGTGCTTCCACTCATTTTCAAGAGACGGTGTGTCACCCCGTCCGTTCGTTCCAGCACGCAACCTGACACAGTGTCCTGTCACCTGATTACTGACATGACTGCACACCTGTTCCTCATCCTCCCTAATCACATACACTATATATAGGACTGTATTTCAAACTCTTGTGAAAGTATTGTATTCGTGACTTACTCAGAATTTGGACCTGGTTTGATTTCTTATGTGTGTTTCTCCCAGCTTCGAAGTATTTTCCTGTGCCTTCAATGGCCTGAAATTGTACTTGTTACTTTTTGCGTAATGGTAGGCACGTCCATTTTACAGCAAGACGGTGCTGGGTTTGAGACTTGGGCTCAGTGCTGTGGAGTTTGCATGTCCTCCCCGGGCTTTACAATCCAAAGACATACACATTAGGTTAATTTGCAGCTCCATATTGGCCCGAGGTGTGCGTGTGCATGGTTATGTGTGTGTTTTTTGGCCTGCGATGGATTGGCGAGTTGTTCAGGATGTACTCCAGCCACTCATGTAAGGATTAAACAGTAAGCAAATGGATAAATTAATTTTACCTACTCTTGCGTACCATCATCTCTCTGACATGCGCTAGTGTTTGTTCAGATTAATTAATACTGAGAGTTGAACTCATCATTAACAAATCAGAGAAAAGGCCGAATGAATATTAACACGTTTGTTAACCATGTACACAGGTATCAAACATTTGCGCACTGACAAATCAAATTTTCCCTGTTGTATTATGGGAGTTCTGAAGATTCCTGAAACGTTCTGGAAGAAGCAGATGCCTGAAGATGCAGCTGCATCCCAAGAAGTCCTCAAAGTCCAGGACTCCCAGTCCCAACTTTTCATAAACGTCTCTCCGAGTCTATATAATATCACAACCGTCTCCAATTCCTCTGTGGTACTGGTGGGAAACTCCAAAAATTATTTTGTCACTGCTGTCCAGTGCAGCTAACTGGGGTGTCAAAGGCCGGCCGTGTCGCTCGCTGTCTGTGGTGAGAGGCTATAAAAGAACCATTGCTGACTTTCATCAAGAGTAGCTTCATAGCCATGTGTTTTTCTGCCCTGCAATGGCCTGACAAGCTATCCAGATTGTACTACACCCTTGTCCAGAGTTGGCTGAGATGGGTGACCTCCTCCCCACGACCCTAATTAGAACATCTTAGTTTCCATACCCAAGGAATGGAATTGTCCTAAGTTCTTCCAGTTCACTCTGGAATTCTAATCAAACTCATGCTATCTATGTGATGTTTTGTCTCAAACAGACGAAGACTTCGCCACTACCAATAAGGAATTTGAGGGACAGTTAAAAGTTATTTATATTGAAAGTGCTATTAAGGTGTCTACCTTCAAGTGCCTTGTGACCACATTTGAGATCCCTTTACCAGAATAACTACGAGGAAGACATGGCTAAAACACAATTAATTGCTTGTGTCCTGTGTGTTGGGGAGTATCTTAAGGAATTTGTTCGATTCAAGAGGATCAGGGATATTGAAAATCACCTTTTCCAGCCAGATCACCTAAGGATCAACCACTCTAGTCTACCATTCTAAAAGCCAATTGAGTGAGGACCTTAACTGGCTAGCTACCATTGCTAGCTACCTTAATGTCAACCTTTTTAAGCTGGAGAGGTTTTTAGTAAAGTGATATACAGGGATCCCTCACCTTCCACGGTTAATGGGGACTGAGACCCCCCCCCCCATGACTGCCAAATTCCGCGAAGTAGGACCACCCCCGACTGATGTATACGCACATGTATATGTGTATATAACATCAATAAATACATATTCAATGCTATAAATGCGTATAATAACACTTAAACATTCAAAAATAATCCATAAGATGTAAATAAAATATAAATAGACACACATACAGATGCGCGCGCACACACACTCAGATGCACACCTCACATAAAAATGCAAGTAGTTTTCTTTCTTTTTTTTTTTTTTTTTTACTTTTGTTTGTTTGGGTTTTTTTTTTTTTTTTTTTTAATAATTGGCCTTGTTTTGCAGCATTTTCCTTAACTTTTCCACCCCTACTTTTCCTTAATTTCCTCTCTTTTTTTTCTATAAATCTTTTTGAAAAACCCACGATACACTGAAGCCACAGAAACTGAAGAACAAAGTAGCGAGGGATCACTGTACTGACATTTTGAGCTCCTTCAATTTTCACGGGCTTATAACTGAGCCCACAAGCACTAGAATCTTTTGATTCTATACTGACTATACTGATTGTTCTTGTTATGTGCTCTACGTTATAGTCTGTGTGCGTGCATCAGTATATGTACCAAGATATAAGATTGTATGCCATGCAAAGTCATGTAAAACACCCACCCCCTACCCCCAGAAAATAAGTTAACAAGGTCATCTGCGCCTTGGATGAACAACCCAAACAGTCGCTGTCTCTAAAAAACCCACAGCACATTATGATTCAGAAAACCCAAGCAAGTGAAACAGAGTGGGCGGCCTAACTTCACACTCTGAACAAGCTAAAAAGAGCCATTAAAAAAAATCCAAGAGGCGTTTCACCATCACTGCTCTATCTTCCAAGAGATCTTCTCATGTTTGAGAAATCAACCACCACGCACTCAAACCAATCCCCCAGCCACTGCATGTGAATCCTGATAAGCTACAGTCCGCTTCGACAGCAGAAAGGGTCATAATTGCAACACCACCTACTAAAAAAGTCCTGCTTGACTTAATGAGACATTGTATCGCGATGAGGGCATTTCGTTTGTCATTCAGTCTGTCTCTTAAAACCAAGTTTTGGACAAAATCAAAGCCCCAACATCTGATGGATCGTGTGGCCCAAACAATATACCATGCAAAATCATAACGCCACATTATACCTCCCGTCACTCATCAGTGTGGCCCCCTTTCATGTATATACTATTTAATTGACTTACAATAAAAACAAAAGCACCAAAGAGGTCCTGGGTTCGTAAATCTGTTTATACGCTCTTGAAGGCGATTTCTACAGGCTGGCATAACTTGGATGTAACAGCGGTTATCTTTTGCTGAAATCTTAAAGGCCTCAAAAGTTTGGGATATGCACAGTTGTGACTTATGGTGGCCGTCCCTGTGAAAAATACACGGGATGAGCAAGCCTCGACAATTGACGCGACCTGACAGTCAGTCCTGCGACCGGTTGGCGGTTTTTTTAAACCCGCGAACGACGAAACAGTCGCGTACATATTTCACTTCTGCATTGTGGTGCGTGATACCACGTACTGCGGAAAACGGGTTCGGATGTCGAAAACAAAAACAAAAACTGCTGACATGGTAGGCACACGCCAAAACGTTCAGAAAATCTTCGCTTAAAGATGGCGTTGAGATACTAAACATCAATGATGATGCTTACGTTACCAAAATAAGATACTAGATTTTCTACAAGTATATTGTACAAATTAGGGAAGAAGTGGTTCTGCATTCATTAATTAATACCTTGTGAATTATCAAAATAATGTTATAGCGACACACTGGAGTTCCAGGCTATCAGGTATTTATGATAGTAATTAGTGAACGTCCCAGTTCAGCCAGTTAAAGGTTCAGGTTGGTGCTGCTGGTGTTTGGCGTTTATGCTGATTGATAAAACTTTACATGTTGATGTGTTAAAAGTATTCCAGCAGTTTTATCAGAACATTGATGATTATTTATAGTAAAATTTAGTGTTTCTAAATAATTAGTTGTTAATAATATAATTCTTTAATATTAGAATGAGTAGATTCAACAATACATACGATATTATACACGCATAATTATTATTCTTAAGATAATGACAGCTTTGTTTAATAATTTATTTGGACTTCAGGGAACCATTTTGCACAACCTATGGGTCACACAGCTCATTTTCAGTTGAACAAACTTTGGGTTACTGGAGTAATTTCCTGAAACATAAACTTGTCCCCAAATTTTTGAAATGTCAAGGCCTGGATGAGGTCAGTGGAACGGACTGACGACACAACATCCCCACGCAATGAGGTCACCTGACTGGGAACCATTTCTAGTCTTAGGCAGCTGCAGCCTAATGGTTAGATAAACAACTTTGGAACTGAAAGGTCGCTATTTTGCTTCATGAGAGCGGTGGCGGGGGAGTGAGCAGCACTTTCCTTCCTCCATGTAAATGGCTGAAATAACATTGAGCAAGGCACTTAACCCACAACTGCTCTCCCAGCACCCCCATTGTGTGTGAGTGGCAGCCCACTACTCCAAGGGTGTATGTGCTCACTTTGGATGGATTAAATGCAGAGAAAATAGTTTCCTTTACAGGATTAATACAGTACAGGGATCCCTTACTTTCCGTGGTTAATTTGTACCGAGATCCCCATGCAACCACCGAAATCCCCGAAGTAGGGTCACCCCCCCCCCCCGACTAAAGTATACATACATGTATATGTGTATATAATATCAATACATACATATTCAATGCAATAAATGCTTACGTTAATAATTGTACATTCAAAATTAATAAATAAGATGTAAATAAAATATAAATACGTGCATACAGATGTGTGTGCCAGCACACAGATGAGCACCTCACATAAAAATGTAAGTAGTTTTGATGGGGGGTTGTTTTTCGTTTTGTGTTGGTTTAGGTTTTTTTTTCGCATAACTGGCCTTGTTTTTGTGGCATTTTCCTTAACTTTTTCCCCTTCTTCTTCTTCTTCTTCTTCTTCTTCTTCTTTTCCTTTCGGCTGTTCCCTTCAGGGGTCGCCACAGCAAATGATCTGCCTCCATCTCTCCCTATCCTCTGCATCTTCTACTCTTACTCCAACGACCTTCATGTCCGCCTTCACCGCATCCATAAATCTTGTCTTTGGTCTTCCTCTGGGCCTTTTGCCTGGTAGTTCCAACCTCAGCATCCTACTACCAATATACTCACTATCCCTCCTCTGTACATGTCCAAACCATCTCAATCTAGCCTCTCTGACTTTGTCTCCAAAACATCTAACATGTGTTGTCCCTCTGATGTACTCGATTCTGATCCTATCCATCCTCAAGTTTCTCCCAAAGAGAACCTCAACATTTTCATCTCTGCTACCTCCAGCTCTGACTCCTGTCTTTTCCCCAGGGCCACTGTCTCTAAACCATACAACATTGCTGGCCTCATCACCGTCTTGTACACTTTTCCCTTCATTCTTGCCGATACTCTCCTATCACACATCACACGGACACTTTTCTCCATCCATTCCAACCTGCCTGCACGCGCTTCTTCACCTCTTTTCCACACTCTCCATTGCTCTGGATTGTTGAGCCTAAGTACTTAAAATCCTCCACCTTCTTTATCTCTGCCCCCTGTAACCTCAAAGTTCCTCTTGGGTCCTTGTCGTTCACACACATGTATTCTGTCTTACTAAGACTAACCTTCAATCCCCTCCTTTCCAGGGCATACCTCCACCTCTCTAGATTTTCCTCCACTTGGTCTCTGCTCTCACTACAGAGAGCTTAACTTTCTCCCCTATTCTTCCTTAATTTACTTATATTTTAATTCAATGAACATGGAAAAAAAACGCGATGCACTGAAGCTGCATAAATTGAAGCGCAAACTAGCGAGGGATCCATATATATCCAAAAAAACCCAAAACCTCTTGATTCCTCATTGCCTTTATATGACGACATCATATTTCCTCCCAATTACACTGTGTGTATATTCTTGAAAGATCCTCATGTGAAGTCCACTGGGTGTTCCTCTTCTGCTAAAATTTCTTACTGTTTCAAAGTTTTGATCCGGTTCAATCGTTATAAGGTAGTATGAGGTCGTGGTTCAGAAAATGAATGAATGAATAATTACATCAGTGACTCTACAGAAATTCTATAGTAACTTTCCAAAGGATCATTTCAGTGGACATTTCAGCCATTTAATTTCAAATCAATTCATTCATATATTTTCTGAACCACTTAATTAAGGTTGCAGGGAGGCTGGTGCCCATATCGGCCAAATCTGGGTGAGGGCAGAGTTACACCCTGGACAGCTCGCCAGGCCATCGTAGGGCAAAAACTCACTGACAGCTATACATCCTCTATGAAAGTCAGCAATGGTTCTTTTACATGAACTTCTCACTATAGACAGTGAGATACATGGCCACCCTTTGATAACCCAGTTATCTGCACTGGGGGGACAGCAGTGACAATTGTTGACAGTTAGGATTGAACCCTCAACCCTAGGATCAGTAAGCCAGCACTTTACCGCCAGGTCACCACTGCCCTCAATTCAAATCTTCATGAAATATTACATATAATCTACAGCTAATTTCTGCAAAAATCTTCCCATGGCTCCCAGGGCAGGATAAATTATCATATTGGTGGTCGTGGGGTATTTTTCATAACTTCTTGTCCTTTCGGCTTTTCCCTTAAGGGGTCGCCACAGCGAATCATCTGCCTCCATCTCACCCTATCCTCTGCATCTTTTTCTCTTACACCAAGTATTTTTCATAACATGGGCGTTTATTTAACATTAATTCCTTTCCTGCATGAACCAGCCACAATCTCACATTTTGTAGAGCCCTGAACAGTGAACCTGATCCTTCATCACTGTGCTTTGCTTACCGATCAGTAACCGGACTATACCAAGTGTGCAGTTCAGAATGAAAAATAGAACAAAACAAAAACACCGGAGTGCGGCGGCTGGTCCTCCCTGAAAGCCATGTAGCCGGCTGGTAATTATATATATATATATATATATATTAGTGTGTGATCCCTCACTATGTCATGCTTCAGTTACTGCGACTTCAGTTCATCGCAGGTTTTTCAAAAATATTCATCAAAAAATAAGGAAATTAAGGAAACAGCGGGAAAGTTAGGGAAAATGCTGTAAAACAAGGCCAATTATGCAAAAAATTAACCCCTCAAACAAACAAAAACAAACAAACAAAAAAAAACAAAAACACCCACCCCCAACAAAACTACTTACATTTTTATGTGATTTGCGCATCTGTGTGTGCGCACGCGCATGTCTGTATGTGTGTGTATTTATATTTTATTTATATTCTTTCTTCCTTTCGGCTTTTTCCCCATTCTCGAGAGTCGTTACAGCGAATCATCTGATTCGCACATTTGATTTGGCATGGGTTTTTACGTCGGATGCCCTTCCTGACACAACCCTTTAGCAAGAGACAGAAACATGCTGACGACTTTGCAGCTTCTCTTTACGAAAGTCAGCAATGGTTCTTTTACATGAACCTCTCACCATAGACAGTGAGAGACATGGCCCACTTTTGATAACCCAGGTGGCTGCACTGGGGGGACAGTGACAACCTTGTGTGGACTTGAACCCCCAACCTTAGGATCAGCAATCCTGCTCCCTATCCACTAGACCACCACTGCCCTTATATTTTATTTACATCTTATGCATTATTTTTTCATGTTTAATTGGTATTGTGAGCATTTATAGCTTTGAATATGTATTTATTGATATTATATACACATATACATATACGTATACATCAGTCGGGGGGGGGTGTCGATCCTACTTTGCGGAAATCGGTAGTCGCAGGGGGTCTCGGCCCCCATTAACCACGGAAAGTGAGGGATCCCTGAGTGTGTATATATATATATATATATATATATATATATATATATATATATATATATATGACGTAAACATTTGTTAGATTCACCTAATTCATTTAATTAAATGCACTGTATGTACTTATGGTGGATTATGAAAGAATTGCAATTAATACAACAAATACTGCAGTAATCTAAAAAAATAAAAACCCAAACATACAGACGGTTGATTTATTTGTTTTTGGTAGAATATGGACTACACACCAGGAACCTGGAGGAGAACTGATGTCCATCTGGAAAACCCAGAGTACCATACCAGATGGTTCTTCAAGTACTTCCTGGGAAAAGGTAGGAGTTATGCATCCAACAGCGATGGAGTGTTTCCCGTCGCACGTCATCATTTCTCATTGAGTCAGTTTATTATTCACGGGTGTGAACCAAGGCAGATTGTATCTAGTGATACTGGACAACAACCATTAGCACTACATTAGCATACACATTACATAGAATAATTACATATTCTACAAGGCATTAAAGACAGACGTCTTGTTTCATTACTTGGCAAAAGCCGTAACAGTCTGCACGCATATGCATTTCTGACACCTGTGTATTCTGCAATCGAGCTACAAACAGTCTAGCACAAGCAAACACATTTAAAACTAATTAAATGTTTGTTTTAATTACCTTGTTTAATAAGTACACTGTGTAAGAGCCTTCATTCTAGCATTAATATTTTCATCTATCTCTAAATGCACATACACTGTTCTCCACAGTGCCCACACACACACACACACACACACACACACACACACACACACACACACACACACACACACACACACACAATGCATGCCCAGAAAGCAGATGTCTGCATTATGTCCTCTTAATTCATTAAAATCAGAACACATTCCTTTTGGGTGGGGTGTGTGTGTGTGTGTGTGTGTGTGTGTGTGTGTGTGTGTGTGTGTGTGTGTGTGTGTGGGTGGAGGGGGCACAGAGAATAAATATGCGACACAGGAAGGGTGGGGACAGTGAAACAGAACAGATCCCTGTCCTGTAAATTACATTTCAGGCTTAAATCATTTATTTTCTGTCTTGCATGTACCACTCCCACTCTGCTTTGGTCCCAATTAGCTTTTGGCAAGTATTCAAGCATAACTAAATGCATATACATATAGTACACGCGCACACACACACACACACACACACACACACACACACACACACACACACACACACACACACACACACACAGTATGCATACAATGCATATAACACAGTAGCATCTTTATTTTTCTCACGACTTGTTTATGATTATCCTGCCAACGCTTTTCATTTGATTTGTTATCATTATGCATCATGTGTGGTTCATCCCCAAGTTTGTGTCTTACTGAGCATGACAACTTATTCATGCATAAATAAAAGAGACCAAATAAATATGAACTTCCTTTTTTATCATTTAGAATACATCAATGTCCTTACTTCGTTATAAAATAAACTATGTAAATATACATAGTTGGCTGAGATCGGTGTCCCCTGAGCCTAATTAAGATTAAGCGGTTCAGAAAATGAATTAATGAATATATATTCATATATTCAAAAAAAAAAAGTCACAGACTCTAATATTTTCTTGGAGAGCCTTTAGATTAGATCTCAGTGTGTAATATCCATGGCATAAGCAACATAACATTTATTTATGTCCAGTGTCGGGTTCATCCCGCACCGATGCCTTGAATTGATGAGGGAAGAATCGTAACACTCCCTAAAGTCTTCTCCAGCACATCCCGAAAACAGAATATGGTTAAGGTTCGGACTCTGTGGGGCCAATTCATATGTGAAAATGATTCCTCATGCTCCCTGAACCACTCTTGAAGTATTCGAGTTCACATTTTATATTTGTGCCATAAGAGAAGAAAAAGTGCATTTATGTGATAACCTGCATATTCAGTGTAGCTGAGTATCGTCTAGATTTTATGCATTGCGATATACTGCGATTTCTAGAAAGTATTGCGATATGTATTGCGAAGGGCAGTAGTGGCCTGGTGGTAAAGGACGCTAGATCGCTGATCCTACGTTTGGGGGTTCGAATCCCACTCTCCACAAGGTTGTCACTGTCCCCCTCCCAGTGCAGCTAACTTGGTTATCAAAGGCCGGCCATGTCTCTCACTGTCTATGGTGAGAGGTTCATGTAAAAGAACCATTGCTGACTTTCGTAAAGAGTAGCTGCATCGCCGTCTGCGTGTTTATGCCCCTTGCAAAAGGATTATGTCAGGAAGGGCATCTGGCATACAAATCTATGCCAAATCAAACATGTGAATCAGATGATTCGCTGTGGCGACCCCTGAAAAGAAAAAAAAAAAAAAAGGAAGAAATTGAAAAGAAAAGAAAAGAAGAAGATTGCGATATGTATTGTGACATATTGCAAGAAGAATTCTAAATTAAAAGTGAGCCTGTTCTTGACAGTATTTATTCTTTATTTCAAAAAGAGAAATCAACAGTAACAACATTGGGGTTTTTTTCTTTATCAAAATAAAAACTCTAAGCATCAGAAAAAATCTACTTCTGAAAATGTAATGTTTTAAACTTTGGCACAAACATTAATACTGAAATAGAACTGCATATTGAGCAAGATAAGCTATTTAAACACATTAAATACACATAAACATTAGAAGTGCATCTACTGCTTTTATTAGCTTATTGTGAAACCTTAATCATTAATGCATGCATATAAAATTTTTAAGGCGGGATAAAAGGTGGAGCATCATCCACGCATGCGCAGAACTATATCATGCACAACTAGACCTCATCAGACCTGTGACCCTATGAGCAGTAGGTTAATATATTTATATCGAACAATATTAACATTACATGTATACATGTATATATATCTATTAATGTCATCATAGCGATGCCCATAGTCCTGCTGGGCACGTGCTGCACATGTAACACTTACAGGGACACTAACGGCTCAGGAAAGTCCGTCAAACTTTGGAACTTGAAAATAATAACATACATTATCATTTATCACATAAATCACATTAATATGATCATTATGCTGGAGAGAAGTAGAATGTAATTTACCAGAATCTGGGGCTGATTTGGAGCACGTTGAGCCTGAGGCCGAGTCCGCAAGTTGTGTGACGTCAATTTTTTCAGAGTCTACAGATATTATTGTGCCTTGTTGGAGATCAGGTTCATGGGACCACTTCCCTCTTTTGCTCATTTTAAAATGAATGTTTGAGAGAAAATGTAGATGTAGTAGGTCAGTAAATTTCTGAGCAATTAGCAACATGAACTGTGATTTTGTTTTTACAGGGAATTTCTGTAGCTTGTATAAAAACAAATTCTCTTGGCTGAAGGCCTTTGTGACATCCGCACTACCCAATCACGGCATTATTATACCTGGCTCTCTACACACTGAATGACCATAGATAAGAGGACGGAAACACGATTGTGTCAGGATTACATGCCGCAATCTCTGCGGTCGCCATTGTTTTGTTCTTTTTCAACGAAAGCAGTATTTCCGGATCTTTTAGTGGGAATAGCCGAAGTTGGTGTATATATATATATATATATATATATATATATATATATATATATATATATATATATATTTTTTTTTTTTTACTGTTTTGAAGTTTTCCAAAGGCATGTCAAAAAAACTGGTTTTGTTTTCACAATATATATCACAAAACGTATTGCTTGCATGTTAGAACCGGTTTAAACCGATAAACCGGTTTTATTACGCAGCTCTAATATTCAGTACTTTCAGATCATCATATTTATTGTCACATTAATGTTGCTGAGCCTCGACCAGAACAAGTAGAGAACCAATGCCATGAAGATTACATGTTGTGATCAAGGATAAATGCATTTCATGAAAATATTAGTGTCTATATACAGTATAATATATATGTACATACACCCTGACCAGTTCACCATGCCATTGGAGGGCCAACACACATATGACTACTTACACTCTAGGGACAATTTGTACGATTAAAGTGCCTTGTGGTCTGCAACAGAACAATTCCACAGTTGGTCAGGATGTTTTTTATTGTGCAGCGTTTGATGTTACTCAGGATGTCAGCAGACAGGTGGTTCTTCTTCAGTGTGCTCAAAAAAAAAAACAGGCACTGATAGGCCTTCTTGATCAGGCTGGAGATGTTGGTTGGCCAGGACAGGTTGTCTGAGATGTGGGTGCTTAGGAATTTGAAGCTGGAAAAACATTCGACAGCAATGCCATTGATATGGATAGAGTCATGAGTGTCCCCCTTTTCCTTCTTGAAGTCCACAATGAGCTCCTTGGTTTTGCTGGTATTCAGGGGCAGGTTGTTGTCACCACACCATGCAACTAGTCGAGTTACCTCTGTATCATCATTGTCATGGATGAGTCTGATCACAGTGGTGTGGTCTGCAAACTTTATGATCAAGTTTGATCCATACATAAGCCTACAGTCATAGGTGAAGAGGGAGTAGAGGAACAGGCTCAGTACGCGACCCTGAGGTGTGCCAGTGTTGAGTATGATGGTGGAGGAACAGTTTTGGCCTGACTTGACATACTGGGGTCTGTTGGTCAGAAAGTCCATGATCCAGTTGCAGAGGGAAGTGTTGATTCCACGATCCTTAAGTTTTGTGGTTAACTTGGAATGAATGGCTGTGTTAAATGCTGAGCTGAAGTGAACAAACAGCATTCTTAGATATATGTTCTTGTTGTCCACTTGTGAGTAAAAATAGTGCAGCGCTGTGGATACAGCATCTTCTGTACTCCTGTTGTGTTAGTATGCAAATTGATGTGGGTTTAGTGTGGGAGGCAGACATTGCTTGAGGTGTGCCAGGACCAGTCGCTCAAAACACTTCATCACAATGGGTGTTAGTGCAATAGGGCGGTAGTCATTCAGACACGTCGGAGAGGAGTGTTTCAAGATGTCTTGAAGCATGCTGGTACTTTTGCTTGGGTGAGAAGCAGGTTGAATATGTCTGTGAAGATCCCTGTGAGCTGCTCAGCACAGGCTCTGAACACATGACCAGGAATTTAGAACTGTAAAGTCTAGCCGACTGTAATTGACAATGTTGTGCATGAGTACTGAATTGTCAACGACTGTGTTACAATGCATCAAAAAAAAAAAAAAAAAAAAAAAAAAAGGGAAAGAGTCTCCAATAGATATTGATACATGGTTTGATTATTTTAAGACTCTTTTGAACCCCATTTATTCTGAGCATTTTCCCCCTTTAGATGAAGTAGTTGGAAATTTTATGAAAAACCATGATAGTGAAAGTTGTGATGTTTGTAATAATTCCTTTTTATTGTCTGAACCTATTTCTCAAATGGAGATAAGGAAAGCAGTGAATTCACTTCAGAGTGGAAAAATCTGGTGGTGTGGATGGTATTCTCCCAGAGTTCATTAAGAAGGCTACAGTTTTAGTTCTTTTTTTTTTGAGATTCTATTTAATTCGGTTTTGGACAGTGGTGTTTTTCCTGACAGTTGGAATATTGGAATGGTGGCTACTTTATTTAAGAAGGATGATGTTATGGATCCCAATAATTATTGTGGTATATCTTTATTAAATGTTTTAGGTAAAGTCTTTACTTCTATAATTGAGGATAGGATCAGGAAATGGGTAGAATTAAATGAAATTATTTATGAATCACAAGCAGGCTTTCGGAGTAATAATTCGACTATTGATAATATATTTACTCTCCAGTCATTATGTGAAAAATATTTAAGAAAACCAAGGTATCGTTTTTATGTAGCTTTCATCGACTTTCGTAAGGCTTTCGATTTAGTTAATCGCCAAAATCTTTTGTATGTTCTTCATCAAAAGGGTATATGTGGTAAATTATTTAATGTTCTTTGTGATATGTATGCAAAAGTTAAGGTGTGTATTAAGGCAAGAGAAGGGTTCTCAAGTAACTTCACCACTTCTGCCGGTGTTCGTCAGGGCTGTATGTTAAGCCCAGTTCTCTTCATCATTTTTATTAATGAAATTGTGTATGAATTTAATCAAAGTGATCTTAGAGGCATATTTGTTCAAGAGAATATTAAGGAAATACTATTACTTTTATTTGCAGATGATCTTGCTTTGGTTGATGACACAGTGATAGGCTTACAAAAAAACCTAGATTTTCTTGCATAAAATGGGGTTTTGATGTAAATCTTGACAGGTCTAATGTTGTCGTTTTCAGAAATGGGGGTCCATTAAAATGGGAGGAGTGTTGGTCTTATGCTGGTAGGGAACTCAAGTGCGTTTCGTATTATCAGTATTTAGGACTTACATTTTCTTCAAGATTAATTTGGTCGAGAGCGTGTGATACTATTTCTATCGAGGCAAGAAAGGCAGTTGTTCCAGTATATGGATTAATCAATTCGTTTCATTCAATGGCATTTCAAACTATTGCTAAAGTTTTTGATTATAAGATTTCTCCAATATTATTGTATGGTGCAGAAATTTGGGGTTGTAGTTTCAGGGAACCAATTGAAAAAGTCCAATCTGATTTCTTCAAAAGGTGTCTAGGGGTTTCGAAACATATCTCTAGTAACATTATCCTTGGTGATACGGGGAGGAGTTATATGTGTATATGTGTAGAATTATTCATATGGATAGTTCGCGTTACCCAAGGGCTTGTTACAAAATGTTGAATTGTTGTGATGAGCAAAATAAAATTTGTTGGGTTTCTCGAATTCGGGTATTATTGTTTGAAACTGAGTTTGCACATGTGTGGATTGATCAAGATTGTGGTAGGACAAACTTATTTATGGAAGTATTTTCACAAAGATGTAAGGATATTCAATTTCAAAATTGGCACTCTAAAATTTTCAAATCATCCTTTCTAAAATATTATAGTGCTTTTCAATCCAATTTAGGTGTAGAGAAGTATGTAGTGGAATTGTTTTCAGAAAAGGATTTACTAAGATTATATTGTAAATTCTGTTGTGCGTCATACAAGTTAAAAATTCAGTTATCTCGATTTAAATGTAATGAAAATCCCAATGTGCTGTGCACAAAGTGTAGTTTAGACTGTAAGGAAGATGAGTATCACTTATTTGTTTGTCCTTATTTTAAGGCCAACAGACAGCAGTTTTTACCAGAATAGTATTATAATGAACCTTCCATTTCTAAAATGAATCAGTTATTATCATCTACAAATGTAAAACTTATCAGATCTGTATCATTATGCTTGAAAAGAAATCTGCCAATATGATATGAAAAATTGTATTAAAAGCGCACTGTATGTATTTTGTGTATTAGTCACGAGGCCCCAAATGCAAATAAACTTGAAAGCCTGAAACTTGAATTTTATATATATATATATATATATATATATATATATATATATATATATATATATATATATCATCAAAACTAGTCAGTAGATTGTTGCATCTGTGTGTGCACGTGCATCTGCGCGTGAGCACGCACGCATGTATACGTGTCGTCGTCTTCTCATGCAATACCATCTGTATGTGTGTGTATTTATATTTTATTTACATCTTATGCATTATTTTTGAATGTTTAATTGTTGTTATAAGCATTTATAGCATTGAATATGTATTCATTGATATTATATACACACATACATGAATGTATATGTCAGTCGGCGGGGATGGGGGATCCTACTTTGCGGATTTCGGTGGTCGCATGAGGAGCTCGGTCACAATTAACCGCGGAAAGTGAGGGACCCTGTATATATACATATATATATATATATATATATATATATATATATATATATATATATATATATATATATATATATATGTGTATATATATATATATATATATATATATATATATATATACACATATAGATAGATAATGTGTTTAAAGGTTATTTTGCAAACACTGACATGTATATTTCATAGCCTACAAAGCTGAGGGGGCCGTCAATCAGATACGATCAGCGGGAGTGCAAGTGATTATTATGCAAATCAATATAAATATATATATATATATATATATATATATATATATATATATATATATATTTTTTTTTTTTTTAAATTAAATACTCTTATTCAAAATGTTATTCAGTTTCATGAAAGCTGGCTTCTGGAAAAATGCAAGCATTAGCTTTAGCTTAGTTAGAACAACTCAACCTTTTTTTGGGGGGGGGGTCATTTTCAGGTCACAGTATATAAGCTGATATTCTCGGAGTAAATTAGCCTATCAGAGCACATATCTTGTGATGTTGAAGTATATATATATATATATATATATATATATATATATATATATATATAGTGTGTGCATAATTTGTATTTATTGTGATTATGTTCAGGGTTATCATTTTATACATTTGCTCTACAGTTCATCAGAACTATGTTGGGGTGGATGCAGAGAAAAATCCCTTTTACTTATCTGTGGTTTTGTCGGACCAGAACAACCAAAGGGTTCCCCAGTACCGAGCCATCCTTTGGCGGAAAACGGTAAGAGAATGTGCGGTTAATATTATCTACCTGTTTCTGGACACCTTGCCACTCAGAAAAGAGCTCATTGTTTTTATATTGGTATTCTGGTTGGGTTGTTTTATTGAAGCTCTGTGTGTGTGTGTGTGTGTGTGTGTGTGTGTGTGTGTGTATATATGTGTGTGGTTTGTATATACATGTTCCCACACACCAAATAAATCAATAATTACACAAATGTATTCCACCAGAGCATATTAGGCTAAGTCAGATTAATGAAGTTCTGAAACCAACACTACATAATGACATTTTTTTTTTTTTTTGCCGTTTCTGCTTTAATTTCTGCCGAGCTTGCAGTATTCTTCAATCTCACTCTCAGCCTAATTACCACCTGGCTAATGCATGGTACAATTTATGTGTTCTGTGTATTTTTCTGCAGGGTACTCTCAAAATCAGCCTTCCTTACAGCCCCACGAAAACTCTCTCAGTCAAATCCATATTAAGGTAAGGTTACCCACAATCAGGAACACACCTCTATTACATACATACTACACAGCAAGTCTTCAGAGGCAGGTCTGGACTGGACACTGACAGTACTGAGAGCTTTGTCATAATCTGAGTGTTGTACAATAATAACTCAACACTCAGTTCATGAAAAAGGACCTGTTATTAGGTTATTACTGTATTAAATGTGTTGAGCCTTTAGAGCTAAATGGCTTTCTTTGAAAGGTGCCTGTGGTGAATTAGTGTTATTTGCTATTTAAAACCATTACGTATAACATTAGCGCTTCCTTCTGGCAACATCAGTACAAACCCAATTTAAAAGTGCGCTCAAGTGATACTTGACTTTATGATTGGCTGTTCCAGCCTGGTAGTGGATCGGCTGGGCTGTGTCATCACACAATGTAGCACAGTACATTATATACTAGAATTTAAATTGCAAAACATTCCTCCATTTTTTTTTTTTTTTTTTTTTTTTTTTTTTTAAATTAACATAGGTTGAACGGTTGGGTTGTATTTGAAGTCCGTTATGATCTGGGAATACAGTCCATCTCTGAGGTATCTAAAGTGAACACTGTTGCAGTAAATACATGTCTAAGTGGGGTTAAGTGCAGCTTGTGACCCCATCACTTGGAACCATAGTGAAGGTGCTCTGGGGTGCAACTGGGGTTATTAGTAGTCTGAATAGCAGGGTGACCTGACACATCTCCAACAGTTAGCCATCTAGTGGCAGAAGCATTTGACAATATTGTTCATACGTGAAAAGTCTAGGAATTTTATGTAAGTTACATTAGTAAATCTTCTATTTTTTTAACCACCCACAACCTTCTCATATATGTGTGTGTTGCCTGCTCATCACTTTCTAACTGTAGGCTATTCGTGTTATGCCGCATTCACACAGGAAGCGACTAAGCAAAGTCAATGATCACGAGAGAAAAAGGCAATGAGAGGAACCGTTTTCTCAACTGATGTGAAGTGGGTGGGCACAAACTTGCATGAGCTGAAGTTTTTAATCGATGCCAATCGACAGATTACCAATCCGAACCTAAAGATACCGTTGATTGGCAAGTGCCGCCAAACACAGAGTTCATGAGTATGGAAACATCAAAAACCAGTCCACCCACCTCAACGTGGAGGAGGAGAATATTTTTGCAGTATCTAAATATTCAATGCTTTATGAGGGCACACAGAAATTTTTACAAAGATATTATGACTCCTTGATGGACTCCAGCCAGTCCATGGCTCTTACAAGCCATGTTTAATTGACTTATTTCTCTCGCTTTTAATTTGTGTGCTTGCCCATGAAAGCCCATAAAACCTGACTGGATGAGCAAAAGATTCACATAATGGAGAATAGAGTGATGACAGTGTGAGCATAGCTTTTATCAACTTGTCAGGGTTTCCAACAATGACATCAGACTAAATATAAGCTACTCTGTGTTTTTGATTGGTTTGTCTTGTATTTTGGAGGCTGGTTCAAACGTCAACATTCAAAAGTTATTGTCATCATGTTCACACATAATGAAATTTTGTATGAGGCTCTCAGCATTAAAAGTTGCAAATAAGTTAAAAAGGTACCAATGAGACAATAAACTGCAGTCAATGCTGTCAAGAGCAGAATATAAACAGAAATAATTCTGTATATTGAACTTTAAGTAAAAATATAAAATAGAAATGTAAACTCTGTACCTATGAAGGAGAAACGAACACTGAGAGATATAATGTGCACATTGAGGTGCTGTGAAATGGAGTAAATAAATAAATAAACAAATAGTAGCGGCCAGGTGGACGGACCAGAACATAAATGTCCAAGGTTGATAATCTAGAATGTTTTCTTTCTTCTTCTTTTCCTTTCGGCTTTTCCCTTCAGGGGTCGCCACAGCCAACCATCCGCCTCCATCTCACCCGATCCTCTGTATCTTCGACTCTTACTCCACGTCCATAAATCTTCTCTTTGGTCTTCCTCTAGACCAGGGGTGCTCAATCCTGCTCCTGGAGATCTACCTTCCAGATGACTTTATCTCCAACCCTAATGTGGCCCATGTGACATGTAAGATCCAGTCAGGTCTTGATGAGATGATTGGATGGTTAGGTGGGCGTGATTAGGGTTGGAGTGAATGTCTTCTGGGAGGTAGATCTCCAGGAGCAGGATTGAGCACCCCTGCTCTAGACCTTCTGCCTGGTAGTTCCAACCTCAGCGTCCTACTACCAATATACTCACTATCCCTCCTCTGTACATGTCCAAACCATCTCAATCTAACCTCTCTGACTTCATCTCCAAAACCTCTAACATGTGCTGTCCTTATGTAAACAAGGTAAAGTGAGGCAGTGCAATACAGTCGTACAGTTTGTGATTCAATGTCCTTTTACAAACAACTGATGTCTGTATAAGTGTGTGATCGTGTGTGTCAGTGGAGGAGGGTTCTCTGTGTGTGATTGGGTGTGGGGTGTGAGGGCTGATGACTTTCACCGCTCTGGGGTAAATCTGTTTTTGAGATCGGCTGTGTTGGCCTTGATATTTCTGTATAGCATTCCCAAAGCAAGTGGTACAAACAGTCCATTTCCTGGGTCTGTGTAACCGTTGTGATGCTGCAGGCCTTCTTCTGGACTCGGACAGCATATATTGTGTCCAGGTCCGGTAGACGGCAGCCCACGACCCCCTGTGCAGTTCTCACCACCCAGGTTAAATTGTTTCTATCCTGAGCAGTGTGGCTGCCCTACCACACTGTTGCACTGAGGAAGAGAAAACTTTCTATTTTAGCGCTGTCTAAGTTCTTGAGCAGCTGAGAGGAGAGTCAAGTACATTGATGAAGTGACAGCAGTATGCTTAAGGACCACAGAGAAGAAACTCTTGCAGAGTCTGGTGATTGTAGCAATGATTTGAGAGCACTTTCTTCCGGAGGGCATGATGATCCATGATAGGGGTGGCAAGGGAAATGCTTGTTGCTGGTGGGCTTGTGGAGAACATCTGAAGGAATGCACAGCCAGTTACCTGAGCTCAGAGGACCAGTGCTGCAGTAAACTTTAATGCAGCAGCTTTAATTACAGGTTTAATAAAAACAATTACAGATTTAGTATAAACAAAACACTTTAATAGTTTAGACTATTTCACAATTTCATATACAGTGGTCCCTCATTACTTTGTGCTTCAGTTACTGCGGCTTCAGTGCATCACGGGTTTTTCAAAAATATTCATCTAAAAATAAAATAAAAAAATAAGGAAATTAAGGAAAAATAGGGGAAAAGTTAAGGAAAATACCACAAAACAAGGCTAATTATGCAAAAAAAAAAAACCCCAAAAAACAAAAAGACTACTTACATTTATATGTGATATGCGCATTTGTGTGTGGGCGTGAGCGTCTGTATGTGTGTGCATTTATATTTTATTTGCATCTTATGTATTATTTTTGAATATTTAATTGTATTATAAGCATTTATAGTGTTGAATATGTCCATCAGTTCAGTTCATTTTCTGTAATTGCTTCATCCTAATTAGATTCCCGGGGAGGCTGGCGCCCATCCCAGCCAACTCCGGGCGAGGGCAGAGTACACCCTGGACAGCCCGCCAGGCCATCGCAGGGCGGAAACACGCTGATGGCTTTGCAGCCTACTCTTGTCGAAAGTCAGCAATGGTTCTTTTACATGCCTCACACCATAGACAGTGAGGGACATTTGATAACCCAGTTAGCTGCACAGGGGAGACAGTGACAACCTTCTGGTGAGTGGGAACCCCCAACCTTGGGATCAGTGATCCCTTACCTATACCACTAGGCCACCGCTGCCCTGTGTGTTGAATATGTATTTATTGATATTGTATACACATATACATGAACGTATACGTCAGTCAGGGGGGTCAATCCTACTTCCTGAAATCAGTGGTCACGTGGGGGGGTTCTCGGTCCACATTAACCGTGAAAAGTGAGGGATCCCTGTATTTACATTTACAGCATCTGGCGGACGCTCTCATCCAGAACAACTTCCAATTATCATTTTTTTAATACAACTGAGCAATTAAGGGTTAAGGGCCTTGCTCAAGGGCCCAACAGAGGTGATAGTGGGGACTGAACTGCTGACCTTTAGATTAGCAAACCATTGCCTTATCCATTAGGCCACCGCTGCTCACATTTTTTAATAGATGGCGTTTCTGTGTTTTTTCTGAAAACCAGTAGATGGCTGTTTAAGGGATACGAGAGCAATATGGTACTGCTGTGGTTACCACATTTGCCTCACAGCAAGAAGGTCCATGGTTTGATTCCCGGGCTTGGGTACTTCTGTGTGGGGTTCATATGTTCTCCCCGTGCTTGTGTGGGTTTCCTCCAGGTACTCCAGTTTCCCCTCACAGTCCAAAAACATGCACAGTAAGCTAATTGGCTGTTTCAAATCACCCAATGTGTGTGACAGTGAGTGTAAATGTTTGTGTTGGCCTTGCAATGGCCTGGTGAACCTCTCCTCCGCCCAGAGTCAGCTGAGATAGATGCGCCAATCTCTCCGTGACCCTAATTAGGATTAAGTGGCTTAGAAAATGAATTCTTCTTTTACTTTCGGCTGCTCCCTTCAGGGGTCGCCACAGCAAATCATCCGCCTCCACCTCACCCTGTCCTCCGCATCTTCTTTTCTGACTCCAACGACCTTCATGTCTTCCTTCACCACAGATATAAATTACTGAAAGAATAATACAACTATTTTTTAATCCTATTACACAGTAATACTTCCATAATACAGTAGCCCCCCCCGCCCATTTGCGGTTCAGCGCTCGCGGCCCAGCATACTAGCGGATTACTGGCAAACTCAGAAGTTATTGGCACGTGATTCAAATTTAACCAATGGCTGAGAGCTTTTGTTTCTCCCTCCTGCTGATTGGTTGCACATGATGTGTATACCTCTTTTTTTCTCCTTCGTGCACATGTCATCAACGTGATTGCTTGAATTGAGAATTCACGGGGTTTTTTTTCGTGTGTTTTAATAATTATTTAAGCTCTATGATGCCACTCAAACACCCTGCATCTTCTCTAGGTTCTGTGTTAAGGAGCTTAAGTGCTTTATTTATTAATAAATATCACAATACAAAATTAAAAAGTTTTTACTTAATGATTCCTACATTTTACTGCATTATTACTGTATTAATGAGGAAGTCTGTCTATAGAATGTATTTAACAAGCATATTTTAGCGCATGTAATATCATACATGGGGTTATAAAACTGCTTCAATAATCGGTGGATTTTCAAGATCCGCAGGAAGGGGCATAACACAAGCCGTGCGAATAATGGGTGGTTAGTGTACCACAACGCTAAATCCAGGCACAAGAACACTTTATTCGGTTATTTTGAGCTGTTTACTCTTTGTCTCGGCAGTGCTATGAACATGGAGCGATTTGAGAAGGGCCCCAGGGAGATTCTCAACCCAGAGATCCAAAAGGTGTGTCATTCCTGTCACTCATTTCTTTTCCTCTCCTTGCTTCACCTATAAGCTCCAGTCAATATGCAGGTGTTTATGAAACCTCTTTCATGAAGGGGGAGTGGGGGTGGGGTGTCCTGTTCTCTGATGAGATTGTGATATGTCAGCTACATCAGTCTCAGTTACTGGTTTTAAATTTCCACAGGACCTGCTGGTACTGGAAGAGCAAGAGGTAATATTGGATTTTAAAAGAATATATTTTGTTGATAAATAATTAAACGATGATGCTGATTATATGTTAACTTAAATCATGGTTGTTTGCTTTTTCAGGGCAGTGTAAACTTTAAATTCGGAGTCCTCTATGCCAAAGATGGCCAGTTAACAGATGATGAAATGTTTAGTAATGGTAAATGCACAATTCCGACACCATACGATAATGCAACTTAATTTAATTGCATTATTTACACATTGCTGTCAGTTATATTTGTCTTTGTAATGTTGTTAAGAGTAAATTTTAATCTTCTTATACCTTTTTTAGAGACAGGAAGTGAAAACTTTGACAAGTTTTTGAATCTACTTGGTGACACAATTTGCCTGCAAGGCTGGGCGGGGTATAGAGGAGGACTGGACACAAAAAGTAACCTCACAGTTCGATCCTGAATCCACGCAAGTTCTTTCTGAATGTCAATTAATGACACTTACTTTTTGCTTGTCTTTCTAGACGACACTACAGGAATAAACTCCATCTATACAGTATATCAGGGTCATGAGCTCATGTTCCATGTATCCACCATGTTACCTTACTCGAAAGAGAATAAACAACAAGTGAGTGTTATTAGAAATATATAAATATATACATTCATTTATTTTCTGTAACTGCTTAATCCTAATTATGGTTGCGGGAAGGCTGTGTGTGTGTGTGTGTGTGTGTGTGTGTGTATATGTATGTATATATATATATATATATATATATATATATATATATATATATACACACAGTCGGCCCCCTACTTACGAAGACCCCTGGGTACGAAATCCCCGGGTTACGGTGATCATTTTCATTTTCCTAAGTTTCCTACCCCAGGATACAAAAACAACCCTCTTTTACGAAAAGAAATTCAAAATTCAAATGCGCCAATCAAAATTTCACACGATGTACGAATTGCTCTCTCATTGGCTGTCTCTCAACATCCCGCCCCGCTGGCCTCCCAAATGAGACAGAAGGAAGCTTCACTCTTTAGTTTTTAGGTTTGAAAGTTGTTTAATTCAGTAAATGTTTAGTAAATGTGGGCGCATTTGAGCTCATCTGGAATTCCAATTCCTCAAGGAATCAAGTAAAAGTTGAGTTTGGATCTCCTTGTCAAGTAGGGAATGTGCTTTGAATTCCACTTCTTGTGGGCGTGGCCCGCAGCGCGAGAGAGAGACAGAGAAAGAGAGAGAGAGAGAGACAGGTGTGTATGTGTGTGTGTTAATAAAAAATGTTTAATAAGGGTTTAATTAATAAATATGTTAGTAAAATGGTTTAATATGTTAATAAATGCAGCCGTGAGGACGGGGGGGGGGGGGGGGGGGGGGGGTACAAACCAGTGTCTCTCCCTCACGACGGTCCCAAACCCAGATAAATGCAGAGGGTTGCGTCAGGAAGGGCATCCGGCATAAAACAAATGCCAAATAAAAAATGCGAGTCAAAACAAAGAATGTCATACCGGTCGAGTCCCGGATTAACAACGACCGCCATCAGTGCTGTCAATCAACAGGACTACTGTTGGTCGAAGACGTCGAAGAAGGAGAGGCGGGAGGCATGTCCGTAGGCAGAGAGAGAAGAGTAAAGGCATGAGTCTAGGACTGAGAGTAGGGACTTTGAATGTTGGAACTATGGCAGGAAAAGGAAGAGAGCTGGCTGACATGACGCAGAGGAGGAAGGTGGACATACTGTGTGTTCAGGAGATCAGGTGGAAAGGTAGCAAGGCTAGAAGCTTAGGAACAGGGTTGAAACTGTTTTTCATGGTGTGGATGGGAAGAGAAATGGAGTAGGTGTCATCTTGAAGGAGTCTGTCAGGAATGTTCTCGAAGTGCAAAGAGTGTCAGACAGTGATGAGTCTCAAGTTCGAAATTGAAGGTGTGATGTTCAATGTTGTTAGTGCTTATGCCCCACAGACAGGATGTGAGCTGGAAGAGAAGGAGAGATTCTGGAGTGAGTTAGATGAAGTAATGCAGAGTACCCCCAGAGGTGAAAGAGTGGTCATTGGGGCAGACTTCAATGGACATGTTGGTGCAGGAAACAGAGGGGACGAGGAAGTGATGGGCCTGTTTGGTATCCAGGACAGGAGTACAGGAGGACAGTTGTTGGTAGATTTTGCAAAAAGGATGGAAATGGCTGCGGTAAATACTTTGTTCCAGAAGAAACAGGAGCATAGGGTGACTTATAAAAGTGGAGATAGGAGCACACAAGTAGACTACATCTTTTGTAGGCGATGTAATTTGAAGGAAGTCAGTGACTGCAAAGTAGTAGCGGGTGAGAGTGTTGCCAAACAGCAGAGGATGGTGGTGTGCAGGATGAGGCTGATGGTGAGGAAGGTGAAGAAGGCAAAGGCAGAGCAGAAGACAAAGTGGTGGAAGCTGAAAAAGGAAGAGTGTCAGGTTGTCTTCAAGGAGGAGTTGAAACAGGCTTTGGGTGGTCATGAAGTGCTTCCAGATGACTGGACAACTACAGCTAATGTGATCAGCGAGACAGGTAGGAGAGTACTTGATGTGTCCTCTGGAAGGACAGTAGATGAGGAGACTTGGTGGTGGAATGAGGAAGTGCAGGAGTGTGTACAAAGGAAGAGGTTAGCAAAGAAGAAGTGGGACATAGAGAGGACTGAAGAGAGTAAACAGGAGTACAGGGAGACGCAGTGTAAGGCGAACGTAGCGGTGTCAAAGGCCAAAAGGGCATATGACTTGTATGATAGGTTGGACAGTAAGGAGGAAGAAAATGATTTATACAGGTAGGCACAGCAGAGAAATAGAGATGGGAAGGACGTGCAGCAAGTTAGAGTGATTAAGGACAGAATGGGAAATGTATTGACTGATGACAGAAGTGTGCTGGGAGAAAATGGAAAGAATACTTTGAAGAGCTGATGAATGAGGAAAATGAGCGAGAAAAAAAGAGTAGTAGAGGTGACCATCGAGGACCAGGAAGTAACAAAGATTAGTAAGGGTGAAGTGAGGAGGGCATTGAAGAGGATGAAGAATGGAAAGGCAGTTGGTCCTGATGACATACCGGTGGAGGTATGGAAGTGTCTAGGAGAGGTAGCAGTAGATTTCCTGACAAGAAACATTCAACAAGGTCTTAGAGAGCGAGAGGATGCCAGAGGAATGGAGGAGAAGTGTGATTGTGCCCATTTTTAAGAACAAGGGAGACGTGCAGAGTTGTGGCAACTACAGAGGGATAAAGTTGATGAGCCATACAATGAAGTTATGGGAATGAATAGTGGAAGCCAGACTAAGGGCAGAGGTTAGCATTTGTGAACAAAAGTTTGGTTTCATGCAAAGAAAGAGCACCACAGATGCAGTGTTTGCTTTGAGGATGTTAATAGAGAAGTACAGAGAAGGTCAGAAGGAGCTGCATTGTGCCTCTGTCGAGCTGGAGAAAGCATATGATTGGGTGCCGAGAGAGGAACTGTGGAATTGCATGAGGAAGTCTGAAGTGGCAAATAAGTATGTTAGAGTGGTGCAGGACATGTATGAGAGATGTAAGACAGTGGTGAGGTGTGCTGTCGGTGTGAAAAAAGAGTTCAAGGTGGAGGTAGGACTGCATCACGGGTCAGCTCTGAGCCCCTTCTTGTTTGCTATGGTGATGGACAGGCGGACAGACGAGGTTAGACAAGATTCCCCATGGACTATGATGTTTGCAGATGACATTGTGATCTGTAGTGAGAGCAGAGAACAAGTGGAGGAAAATCTAGAGAGGTGGAGGTATGCCCTGGAACGGAGAGGAATGAAGGTTAGCCTCTGTAAGACAGAATACATGTGTGTGAACAACAAGGACCCAAGAGGTGAGGTTAGGGAGCAGAGGTAAAGAAGGTGGAGGATTTTACATACTTGGGTTCAATCCAGAGCAATGGAGAGTGTGGAAAAGAGATGAAGAAGCGTGTGCAGGCAGGTTGGAATGGTTGGAGAAAAGTGTTCGGTGTGATGTGTGATAGGAGGTTATCAGCAAGAATGAAAGGAAAAGTGTACAAGACGGTGTTGAGACCAGCGATGTTGTATGGTTTAGAAACAGTGGCACTGGGGAAAAGACAGGAGGAAGAGCTGGAGGTAGCAGAGATGAAAATGTTGAGGTTCTCTTTGGGAGTAACAAGGATGGATAGGATCAGGAATGAGTACGTCAGAGGGGCAGCACATGTCGGAGGTTTTGGAGACAAAGTCAGAGAGGCTAGATTGAGATGGTTTGGACATGTACAGAGGAGGGATAGTGAGTATATTGGTAGTAGGATGCTGAGGTTGGAACTGCCAGGCAGAAGGCCCAGAGGAAGACCAAAGAGAAGATTTATGGATGTGGTGAAGGAGGACATGAAGCTAGTTGGTATAAGAGAAGAAAATGCAGAGGATAGGGTGAGGTGGAGGCAGATGATCCGCTGTGGCGGAGGCAGATGATCCGCTGTGGCGACCCCTGAGAGGAACAGCCGAAAGGAAAAGAAAAGTCTTCTCCCCGTGATGCATTCATCAATATTCATTAGAAATTAAAACCTTTTGTCCAATAAGAGTACAGCTGTGCGCTGTGGTGTAGCTACGTTCAGTGACATTTCGTTTTATTGTGTTTTTGTAATTTCCTGACTGTCACGAGGACATTTTACTCCATATGTCGAGATTCAGCAATGCGATGCAGGTGTCATACTGTGAAATATAGTTTTGATCACTGGTTGCACGTTAGAATAATGGGTTGGTCAGTGTAGTCAATGCCTACAGTGTGATTGATGGGGTAGTTTAAAAGCGGAAGACCATTTATTGTGTCAAACAATCAGCCAGGCTGTAAGAGGGTACATTAAACAGGTTATAAGGCCAACATTGTGGTCATCGCGTTATCATTTCCACAGACCTGTTATTACTGACTTTGTTCTGTTCATCTGTTTGTGCCCTCCTGAGGAACGTTTTCTGTCCTGTTAGACATTGTATGATTACTCACCCAGAGATCAGCAATTCTTCTCAATTTGTGCTTTCAGAGCATCATCTCCTTTCCTTCTGGTGTCTTAATCATCTCTTACATTGTCCATAAATTTCAAAATGGAGCGGTTGGGGGTGTGGGGGACTATACAAGAGTGAATCATACACAGTCACATATGATCCCAGATCACCTTGAATGGATTAGTAGCATTTTGAAAGATCAGGGTTATGAGTTAATTGCAGTGATTGTCCTTGTGATAGTCAGCTCCTGATCCATTTGTGTACACTTGATGTTTTTTTTTACTAATTCATAAGGAGCTTTTACGGATGCAGACAAAGCACAGGGTCTGCTGTCATATTAAATATCATGGTGGACTGGCGAAAAGAATGAGAACAATTTGCACAGCCTGTTCCAGGAACCCATTAGCTTATAGAGTTAAGATGAAGCCATTAGTTTGAACGGTTGATTTGAACCAGTGAGTGCTCGGTTGTTTTTATAGTGCTAATGTTTACTTAAGACTTTGTATTGAGAGAGAAATAAGATTGAAATAAGTGAGAGGGTTACTTGTTTGAGATGAACCCTGGTGGCACATGGTGATGGTTATTTGACGTGTGTATTCTGCTTGGTTTAATGAGAGAGGAACGTAAGATGTTTTCTGAATTGAAATGGATTTTAGCTAAGCGCTTCCTCTCGCTTTTATAGGCGTTTTAAGTTTATGAATGACAAACCTATTTCCTACAGCTTATCTTTTACATAATTCTGAACAGCATAAAAAATGAAATGCACAGTCTCGGAAACATGTTAGGCATTTCAAATAATACAGATTACATTCTGAGTAGTGTGAAAGGTTTGGTGCTACGTACACATAGTGGTTGGTCTATTTTATTAAAACATCACCAACATATTGCTTTTCTTTGTCATAGCATGTCTTCAAATTCTCAAGGTTTGACTAGAATTTTAAATCTTATACTGATGCATAGATTGTGTCGTTAACTTTTTCCTCCTTCAGCCACTGTGTGGCCAACTTTGCGCCTTGGGCCATTTTCATGCTGGATGGTGAACCTCTGACAACATTCTGGCAGGAAGCAGGATATCGTCCCCTCCATTTTACTTTCTATCTTGACGAGTTCCTAATTCTCTGCTGCAGAAAAACTGCTACCACCCTCATGCTTTATTCTAGGTCTGGTGTTCCTTAGATGGCAAGATGATAATATATAATTTGTCATTGAGGCCAAATAATCAAACACCTTTTTTTTTCCATCTGACTTCAAAATTTTCAAGATGCATTTTGTCAAAGCAGAAATCGAGACTTGAGGTGGCCTTTTTGAGGCATTGCTTTTACTTGTAGCCCTTCCTTTCAAGCCACATTTGTGGAACAATCGGAATATTGTTGTCTCATAATTGTTGTGTCAGTGGTTGCTGTTTTGCACCCACTGTTTGAGTATTCGCTGACTGCCGAGCAACCGGCACGTGATTCAAATTCAGCCAATGGCTGTCCTCCTTTCTCCTGAGCTCATGTCCCGCCCCTTTTTCCTCATTCACGCACAAGTTGTCAATGAGCTCCTTTTTGTGTTTGTTTTAAGTACCAGTTGAGCTCTGTGATACCACTCAAACGCTGTGCGTCTTCTCTGGCTAAGCGATAGAAAACGCTGGATATCTCTTCTGAAGAAATAAGACTTTCTCCTGAGAAACGATGGATTTCTCTAGACTGTTGTATTAAAATCTTTTTCAATTATTATTGCAGTACAGTACCTAAGTTCATGTATATGCGTGAGATTTTATGTTCTGTAGCATGTTTAACAAATGATACCAAAAGGATAAACTTTATTACAGTACTCTTCCTGTCCTTTTACATTGAAGTTGGAGTGACGTCTCCAAGATGGCGCTGCCCAGAGGGCGACATCGTGGAGGTCTCAGAGTCAAATTGTTTCTTTGTTCTTCTTAATTTTTTGTTTTTGTTGTTTTGTTTGTTCATGGTTTGCTCTATGCTTGTCTACGACCGGTCGACTCTACTACAGCTATAAGATCGGAGTATCTCCGAAGCTAGCAGAGCTAATATGCTATGGTAGGCAGCTCAATGCGAGCCGCATCCCAGTTGACAAGAAGCCCAGGCGAGAAGGGGCCGAACGACGACTAGCATTGAGCTCCAAGAGCATATAAACTCATGATCGAAGTTGTTGCGTGCTTAGTTGCCCGAAGCTGAAGCTGTAGTAGGGTCGACCGATCATAGACGAGCATAGTGCAAAACATGAACAAACAAATAAAACAAATTAAAACGAACAAAGAAACAATTTGACTCTAAGAACTCCGCGACGTTGCCCTCTAGGAAGCGCCATCTTGGAGATCCAAGTTCAATGGAAAAGGACATGAAGCATAATAAAGTTTATCCTTTTGGTATCATTTGTTAAACATGCTACAGAACATAAAATCTCACGCACAAACATTAACTTAAGTCCTGTACTGGAATAATAATTGAAAAAGACTTTAAAACGAGTGCTTTACAACAGTATATGCTGTATAATGTTTATATTTTTTCATCAATAAAAATAAGAGTAAAAATTGAAACCGAACCCCCGCGAATGTCGAGGGCCTACTGTAATATGTTATCCTAGAGCTTCCCCGAGAGACTTAACAGTTAAAAACATGAAAAGCTATTTTTTAGATGATGATTTTATCCGAGTGATGATTCATCTCACTTTGAAAATTCTTTTAAAAACATCTTTTTTTCTGTATCTCTCGGTCACTTTTTTGATTTTTCCTCGACAGCATTTCACCAGGTCATCAGGGCCAACTATTTTCTTTGTGTTGATCAGATCAGACCTGAGGTGGAGACTGAGTAAATCTCTTGAGCTACTTGTAGCTTTCAAAGCTTTGAGAGATCACAACAGCAGGCTTTTGAAAGCATCAGTGCTTGCTGAAGGCCAAACATCCCCTTTACCATCCACCACTTCAACTCTTACTGTCGGGTTAAATTCACCAGTGATGACTCTGAATAGAGCCCCCCTCTATTGCTCTCTCTCTCTGTTCCACTCTCTGTTCCTCGCTCTCTCTCTCTCTCTATCTCTATCCCTCTCTCTGTGTCTCTCTCAATCTCTGTCCCTCTATCACTCTCAATCTCTGTCCCTCTATCACCCCATCTCTCTGTCACTCACTTTCTCTGGCTCTCTCTCTCTCTCTCAATCTCTCTCTGTCTCTCTCACTCTCTCTATCCCACCCTCTCTATCCCTCTCTCCGTCTCGCTCTCCCCCAATCGTCCTTCTCTCTCTCTGTCTCTCTGAATCTCTTGCTCTCTATCTCTCCATCAATCTCTGTCTCTATCTCTTCCAATCTCTCTCTCTCTCTCTCCCTCACTCTCTCTCTCTCTCTCTCTCTCTCTCTCTCTCTCTCTCTCTTTCTTACACATAAATGTTCTGCTTTATTTGCATTTTTATTTGGAGTCAGTGCATCAATTAGTTTTGGTATAATTTCTGTAGCGGGCTAGATTGAGATGGTTTGGACATGTACAAAGGAGGGATAGTGAGTATATTGGTAGTAGGATGTTGAGGTTGGAACTACCAGGCAGAAGGCCGAGAGGAAGACCAAAGAAGAGATTTATGGATGTGCTGAAGGAGGACATGAAGGCAGTTGGTGTAAGAGAAGAAGATGCAGAGGATAGGGTGAGATGGAGGCAGATGATTCGCTGTGGCGACCTCTGAAGGGAACAGCCGAAAGGAAAAGAAGTTGCTTAAGATAAACATCCTCCGTTCACATATTCACATCTAAGAACATTTTCAGATTCGCTTTTTATCTCAGTGTGCATGTTTCTGGACTGTCGGAGAAAACCCACAAAACCGCCGACCATGGGTCTCAAACACCTTCTTACTCTAAAGTGAGAGTGTTAACCATTTTATGCCACCATACACACACACACACTCTCTCTCTCTCTCTCTCTCACACACACACACACACACACACACACACACACTCTCTCTCTCTCTCTCTCACACACACACACTCTCTCTCTCTCTCTCTCTCTCTCACACACACACACACACACACACACTCTCTCTCTCTCTCTCTCTCTCACACACACACACACACACTCTCTCTCTCTCTCTCTCTCTCTCTCTCTCTCACACACACACACACACACTCACTCACTCTCTCACACACACACACTCTCTCTCTCACTCTCACACACACACACACACACACACACACACACTCTCTCTCACACACACTCATCACACACACACACACACACACTCTCTCTCTCTCTCTCTCTCTCTCTCACACACACACACACACTCACTCACTCTCTCTCACACACACACACTCTCTCTCTCACTCTCACACACACACACACACACACACACACACACTCTCTCTCTCACACACACTCATCACACACACAGACACACACACACTCTCTCTCTCTCTCTCTCTCTCACACACACACACACACTCACACTCTCTCACACACATATTTTTATTGTTAGTACACATTTTAAGGTTTTGATGTTTTTTTGATAATTTTTATTTTTGTCTTGTGTATTTTGTATATTAACTAGTTATAGGATTCAAAGAGTATTTGTGCTTGTGAAAGAGGATGAATCTTTTTATCTTTCAATATAAATACTAAAGGGATTGTATGGAGTACAGTAATGTGTTTTCCTTTTGCTCATTCAGGTGGAAAGGAAGCGTCACATCGGAAATGATATCGTCACCATCGTATTCCAGGAAGGAGACGACGCCTCACCGTCTTTCAAGCCTTCCATGATCCGATCTCATTTCACACGTATCCTTTTGCACAAAATAACTGATGAGGACAAATTATCATGTGAACGCCAGAGCTGTGTGTGTGTGTGTGTGTGTGTGTGTGTGTATGTATGTATGTGTGTGTATATGTATATGTATGTATGTCTGTCTTCCTTTCGGCTTTTTCCCTTTTACTCGGGAGTCGCCACAGTGAATCATCTGATTCGCACGTTTTGATTTGGCAGAGGTTTTTACGTCGGATGCCCTTCCTGTCACAACCCTTTTTAGCAAGGGACAGAAACACGCTGACGACTTTGCAGCTACTCTTTACGAAAGTCAGCAATGGTTCTTTTACATGAACCTCTCACCATAGACAGTGAGAGACATGGCCCGCCTTTGATAACCCAGTTAGCCGCACTGGGGGGGCCCTTGACTATTCACGGATTTGCACCCACGGTTTGAGTATTCGCTGACTGCCGAGCAACCGGCACGTGATTCAAATTCAGCCAATGGCTGCCCTCCTTTCTCCTGATTGGTTGAGCTGATGTCCCGCCCCTTTCCCTCGCACAAGTTGTCAATGAGCCTCTTTTTTGTGTGTTTTAATTACCAGTTAAGCTCTATGATACCACTCAAACGCTATGCATCTTCTCTGGCTAAGCGATAGAAAACGCTGGATGTCTCTTCTGAAGAAATAAGACTTTCTCCTGAGAAACGATGGTTTTCTCTGAACTGTTGTATTAAAATCTTTTTCGATTATTATTCCAGTACAGTACCTAAGTTCATGTTTATGTGTGAGATTTTATGTTCTGTAGCATGTTTAACAAACGATACCAAAAGGATAAACTTTATTACAGTACTCTTCATGTCCTTTTACATTGAACTTGGAGTGACGTCTCCAAGATGGCGCTGCCCAGAGGGCGACGTCGCAGAGTTCTCAGAGTCAAACTGTTTCTTTGGTCGTTTTATTTGTTGTTTTGTTTGTTCATGTTTTGCACTATGCTCGTTTATGACTGGTCGACTCTACTACAGCTAATAAGATCAGAGAATCTTCAGGCGTATATAACAAAGCAGAGCTAGCATGCTATTGTTCGTTTTAATTTGTTTTATTTGTTGTTTTGTTTGTTCATCTTAGCCGGGATGCGGCTAGCAGAGCTAACATGCTATGGTAGGCAACTCCATGCGAGCCGCACCCCAGCAGACAAGAAGCCCAGGCGGGAAGGGGCCGAACGATGACGCCGGCACTTGGGATAGCAGGGGATGAAGGCCGTGTAGCCGGCTGGTATAATCGCCTTATCGGGTGTACTCTCCTCGAGCCATGTTTCACAGAAACACAGTCCTGTAGATCCCTCTGCGCTGCAATCTGAGCATGAAGCTTGTCCATCTTGTTTCACAGGGACTGAACGATTAGAAAGAAGTGCTAACCAAGCGCCGGAGAATCTGAGAACTCCGCCTGGGCTTAATGATAGCATAGCACATCAGCTCACGATAGGAGTTGTTGCGTGCTTAGTTGCTCGAAGCTGAAGCTGCTCATAGCTGTAGTAGGGTCGACCGATCATAGACGAGCGTAGTGCAAAACATGAACAAACAAATTAAAACGAACAGAAACAATTTGACTCTGAGAATTCCGCGACGTTGCCCTCTAGGCAGCGCTATCTTGACGATGTCACTCCAAGTTCAATGTGAAAGGACATGAAGCGTAATAAAGTTTAATCTTTTGGTATCATTTGTTAAACATGCTACAGAACATAAAATCTCACGCACAAACATTCTCAGAATTAACTTGGGTACTGTACTGGAATAATAATTGAAAAAGACTTTAAAACGAGTGCTTTACAACAGTATATGCTGTATAATGTTTATATTTTATCATCAATAAAAATAAGAGTAAAAATTGAAAAGTTTTTTAATCATTACTACGTCTTACTACATTAATACTGTATTAATGAGTAAGACTGTCTATAGAATGTGTTTAAGAAGCATATTTCAGTGCATGTAATAGATACATAGTATTTTACTTCCGGCTGCTCATTCACGCATGTCACGTCATGCATGGGGTTTTACTTCCGGGTACAGAACTCGCGGATTATCTCGATTCGCGGAAGGGCTCGGAACCGTACCCCCGCGAATGTCAAGGGCCTACTATATATATATATATATATATATATATATATATATATATATATACACACACACACACACACACACACACACACAGTCAGTCCTCACCTAACGACGGGGTTATATTGTGTAGACCCCGTTGTTAAGTGATTCCGTCAGTAAACAAACCCCACTTTAATAGGTTTGTACATGTACATTAGGCTACCGTATTGCATACGTATAGACCGTTGAATGTGAGAAGCCATAACTGCTAGCGATCACTTGAAGTCTCTTCCCTAGCAGTATGGTAGACTTATGACTGAGGAGTGAGTGAGTGTGTGTGTATGTGTGTGTGTGTGTGTGAGTAGGGAGGCGGGATGGGAGATGCTGCCGACACTAGGTATGCGTGAATATGCGCATACGATCACAGCCATCGTAACTCGGAATCGTCATTAACCGAGTCCGTCATTAAGTGAGGACTGCCTGTGTGTGTGTGTATATATTCACGCATCCTTAATCTAACCCCAGATATTTTTGCTTTAGTCAGATACAACAGTCAAAATGACAGCTATAGGTATGGATCAGTATGAGTTTTTATATTTTAAAAATACCTTTCGTAGTTGATTGTAATATTTGTGTAGTAATGCAAGAAACTACACACACACACACACACACACACACACACACACACACAGATATTCATGCACAGTAACAAATCATGTAACTTGTACTTTTAATATTATAATATTATGAAATAATATTTTTTCATCTGGTTTTTGGAGTTGATTTTTTTTTTTTTATGTTTCCATGTATTCATTCATTTTCTGAAAAGCTTCATCCTAATTTATGTTGCGAGGAGTCTGGTGCCCATCTCAGGCAATTTTGTGCGAGGGCAGGGTACACCCTGGACTGCTCGCCAGGCCATCGCAGGGCGAAGACTCACATAATCATTCATACTCTCACTCACTCACCCCTAGGGGAGATTTGGAACAGCCAGTTAACCGGCTGTGCATGTTTTTGGACCGTGGGAGGAAACCCGAGTACTCCGGAGGAAACCCACACAAGCACGGGGAGAACATGCAAACTCCACACAGAAACGCCCGAGCTGGGAATCAAACCCAGGACCCAGTGCAGTCTGTTTCCGTGTAGTATTTAATAAATCTGGGTTTCAAAAGCACTGACAGCTGCACAGCGTTAATATTCTGCTGGGAACGTTCAGACGATACCTGAGCCGCCTCCGTCATGGTTATTATCCGTAAAACTGAAATCTTATCGGCTTAGAAAGTAACAGAGACAATTAGTAAAAATTATGAGCGCAGATGACCGAATCTGTGGTGATATAATGAATGAATGTGATGTAAGTGAATTGTACTATTGTGCAGGTTGAAGATTTTCTCCGAAGAGAGCGTGCCATTGTTTGGACCACCCCTTCCCTCACCGCCAGTATTTACAGACCACCAGGAGTTCAGGGACTTTTTACTGGTCAAATGTTAGTCTATTTTGATATATTTACTCATACTTAAATAAAATATAATTTTATTTTATTTTAAACTATGTGTACGTATTAAGTTATTAAGGTTGTTAAGTTAGCAGTGAGAGCAAATCACCAAGCACATCACACACATTTCCATAGCAACATATTTTATTTTCCAGGACGGAGGTTTTCTTTGATATCACTCACATCTGTGTCTTGGTACTTGTGGCTCGCTCTTGCTCACACTTCCTCTCTGTGTCTCAGTAATAAATGGAGAGAAAGCCACTCTTGAGACTCCCACATTTGCTCAGAAACGTCAGCGGACTCTCGACATGCTGATTAGATCTTTGTATCAAGACCTTATGCCAGACCTTCACAAGGTACCGACACGGATCACCAACTAATTTACACCAATTTTTTCTTTCTCTGCACTTTTGGCTCATTTCGTGGTTTAAAGCCGCTCATTATCTCACCTCGACGTCTCCGGAAGCTCATAGTTTTCTCACCCCTTTCCTATCACCTTCCACTGCATGATCGTGCCTTCACCTCAACTCCCCTTGACTTTACTTTTACACAGTGAAAATTCTTATTAAAATTACAGAATACTGTAATTGGATTAATTTGTACATGCAGTGTTTTTATTTATTTATTTATTTATTTATTTATTTTTTTTGGGGGGGGGTTGCACAAAAATCAACAGTAATTCAACTCCGATACCTGTTCACTACCTTCTTCTGCCGTGTTCTGGATTTCTGCTGTTCTTTCCCTGGGTCCGTCTCTAAGACCCGTCTGTGTGGGTGTGTTGGTGTTTCTGTTACTACTTTTGTAGGTTCCCTTTTCCCCACAGAACATGCTAAATCGTCGATCCTTCAGTGATGTTCTACCTGAATCGCCAAAGTCAGCCCGCAAGAAGGAGGAGGCACGCCAGGCTGAGTTTGTCCGCATAGGGCAGGTAATGCCCCCCCCCCACACACACACACACATACATGACATGTTAAACATATACATCACAGAGCTTTACTGGACGCCTGCATTTAAAATAACTTACTTAGTTTCAATCTGGCTTCATTTGATAGCAAGTTTGATATCAGTTGCGCAAAGGTTGGATGCAATGCATGATTCGAGCATCTTTTTGTTTGGTGGATTTACCCCAGTTTCAATGGACTGTAATGCAAAACCGTTTTCAAAAGTAAAAAAAAAAAAATCTTGTACTAACTGGTGTGAATATTGGTACAAAGGTCATGGAAATTCATAGTCTTTGAAAAGGCAGTTCTGTCAATCAGGTTTATGCACCGACTCGTTGTGTCATTCTCCAGCAGTGTCACCGGTACAGCAGACACTTTTATAAAGGGAAGCACATTAACGCTTCTGAGACAAATGTGCATGTATGTGGGAGCATAGGTACGACAAGCATAATGCACCTCCAAAGTTTACTCGTTGATGGCAGTTGAGCACACAAGTATGAAATTTTCAAAAAGAAAACAGGTTTGACCACAGAGTGCAAAACTTCAAGCGACACAGTCCTGTGGTCTGCCACAGCTCTCTTATCTAGTGGTAAATGAACAAAACAAATATATATATACCGTATCCGACATAATAAGCGCCCTGCTCCAATAAGCCCCCAGTGTTTTTGATCTCACGTCTCATAACCACCCATGTGTACTGGGAGCAAAATGGTAGATCAAACTTAGCAAGTTTATTCGATCAGTCTCTGTAAAGGGAGTTTAACCTCATAAATTTAAGCACGTTCCTGGCCATGTGCTTTTGTTTATGTTCATGTTGATTGGCTCAACGTGCCATGTGCTAAAGTTGATATTCGTGTTGATTGTCTCATTTTACTTGGGAAAATGTTTAAAGGAAAAACACCGGGAGGGAAAAGTAAGGGAATGCTGTATGCTGTTTTGTGTTTATTTTCAGCTTTCATGTAAGTCGTTTGGTTGACACCACAAAATGAATAACACGTAAAACTCTTTTATTGTTCTGTTATTATTCATGGTTTCCACCTTGATGGTAATAAGCACTTACTGTTCCACTTCGCTGGTAAACATTTTAATAAGCGCCCACCCACTCCAAAATTTTTTTAACCGCCGTGGGCGTTTATCACGTCGAATACGGTGTGTGTGTGTATATATATATATATATATATATATATATATATGTGTGTGTGTGTGTGTGTGTGTGTGTGTGTGTGTGTGTATACACCAGACATACATAGCTTTTTTTTTTTTTTTTTTTTTTTTTTTTTTTGCTTGTGCCCGAAATCGCATTGACTTTGGCAATCAATGTACTTATGTGGTTTTCATCCTAGGCATTGAAGTTGAAGACGATAGTCAGAGGAGATGCTCCTACTAGTCTCGTCAATACTGGCCTTTGCAGGAAAGAGGTGAGGAACAGAGGAACTCCTAGAAAACGTATAAGACTGGCAGTGCTTCCTTAATCCAAATCAGAACCAGAAAATTTTATTGATCAGAGAGGAAACTGTATGCACACGGTTGCTTGATACCAAGTAAAGAAGGACATAAAGATAAAGATAAAAGTCTCAATGTATATTCACATATACATACGGAAATCTACACATGCACATATAGAGGCATCCCTCACTTTCCGCGGTTAATTGGGACTGAGATCCACACGCGACCACTGAAATCCGCAAAGTAGGATCACTCCTCCGCCTGACATATACGTGCATGTATATGTGTATATAATATCAATAAATTCATATTCAATGGTATAAATGCTTATAATAACAATTAAACATTAAAAAAAATGCATGCAATGTAAATAAAATATAAATACACACACATACAGATGTGCACCTCACAACCATGTAACTAGTTTGGTGGGAGGTTTTGGGTTGTTTTGTGTTTGTTTAAGACTTTTTGTTTTATTTTTTGAATAATTGGCCTTGTTTTTGTGGCATTTTCCTTAACCTTTTCCCCTACTCTTCCTTAATTTCCTTATTTTTTAATTCAATGAATATATATATATATATATATATATATATATATATATATATATATATATATATTTTTTTTTTCTTTTTAAAACCACAATGCACTGAAACCGCATGAATTGAAGCATGAAGTAGCAAGGGATCCCTGTACAGGAATGCGACTTCAGTGCATCTGGAGTGACAGAGAAGTATGTTGGAGTGGTGCAGGACATGTATGAGAGATGCAAGACAGTGGTGAGGTGTGCTGTCGGCGTGACTGACAAATTCAAAGTGGAGGTACGACTGCATCAAGGATCAGCTCTGAGCCCCTTCTTGTTTGCGATGGTGATGGACAGGCTGACAGACGAGGTTAGGCAAGAATCTCCATGAACTATGATGTTTGCAGATGACATTGTGATCTGTAGTGAGAGCAGAGAACAAGTGCAGGAAAATCTAGAGAGGTGGAGATATGCCCTGGAAAGGAGGGATACTCACTATCTAGGATCTAAGATCAGACTTCCTCATGCAATACCACAGTTCTTCTCTTGGCACCCTGTCATATGCTTTTTCCAGATCCACAAAGGCACAATGCAGTTCCCTCTGACCTTCTCTGTACTTCTCTATTAACATCCTCAAAGCAAACATTGCATCTGTGGTGCTCTTTCTTGGCATGAAACCAAACTGTTGTTCACAAATGCTGACCTCTGCCCTAAGTCTAGCTGCCACTATTCTTTCCTATAACTTCATCGTATGGCTCATCAACTTTATACCTCTGTAGTTGCCGCAACTCTGCACGTCTCCCTTGTTCTTAAAAATGGGCACCAGCACACTTCTCCTCCACTCCTCCGGCATCTGCTTACTCTCTAGGACCTTGTTGAATGTTCTTGTCAGAAAAGCTACTGCTACCTCTCCCAGACACTTCCATACCTCCACCGGTATGTCATCAGGACCAACTGCCTTTCCATTCTTCATCCTCTTCAATGCCCTCCTCACTTCACCCTTACTAATCTGATCTTTGCTACATCCTGCTCCTCAATGGTCACCTCTACTACTCTTTTTTCTCTCTCATTTTCCTCATTCATCAGCTCTTCAAAGTACTCTTTCCATCTTCCCAGCACACTTCTGTCATCAGTCAATACATTTCCCTCTCTGTCCTTTATCAATCTAACTTGATGCACATCCTTCCCATCTCTATCTCTTTTCAGGATGTTTAATCATGTTTCATAAATATATTTATGATCTATTTTTCTGTAGATTTTATTCCATTTCCATTTCTGCTTGTTCTTCGATTTCATTTCACTTTTACTTTCGACCTTGGACATGTTGGTATCTCCGGATGTTTGCAAACGAATGTTGCTAAGTTAGGGAGCATCTGTATTTCTATTTTATTTACGTCTTATGTTATTTTTTTTGAATGTTTAATTGTTATTATAAGCATTTATAGCATTGAATATGTATTTATTGATATTATATACACATATGAATACACGTATATGTCAGTGTGTGTGTGTGGGGGGTCCTACTTTGTGGATTTCGATGGTCACGTGGGGATCGAATATATATATAGTATATTGTATATCCAAGATGAGATGTTATAGGTATATAAACAGGTGGAGAATGAGTGGAGTCAGTGGGTGATCTGTACAGTTTCATTAATATGATAAACAGTAGAATGTAAATGTACAACAGTGGATGTTGGCGCTATATGGAGGAGTTTTGTACAGTGTAATGTTCACGAAGCACTTCCTGTGTGGTTTAGTGGTGCATTTTGGTGGTATCAGTCTCTCAATGAACGGCCCCTTGTGATTGATCAGCGGGTCGTGAAGCGGGTTGGGGGTATTGTTCAATATTGTCTTTATTTTGGACAACATTCACCTCTGTGACACCACCATCAGAGAGTCCAACTCCATCCCCCCCAATGTCACCTTCCTTGTGGATTAGTTTGCTCAATCTTACAGCACCTGCAAACCTCAGCCTGCTGCCCCAGCATAGAAAACAGCGCTGGCCACGAGAGACTCATAAAACATCCTGAGTAGTGTCCAACAGATGTTAAACAACCTGAACCTCCTCAAAAAAATCGAGATGGCTCTGGTCGTTCTTGTAAAGTGCAGTACTGTACAGTTCTTAACCTGGTACAGTTTACTGTCGGTATGAACTGCAAGGTGTTTTTAATCCTCCACCACTTCCAGATTGTCACCCTGAATGGAAACAGGGGTTTTGGATCTCCTGAAATCCATAATCTTGGTCTTTGTCGCATTAAGGTGCAGATGATTCTGCTCACACAATGTGACAAAGGAATCCACCGCAGCCCGATACTTTGTCTCCTTGTCTCCACTGATTCCTCCGACTACAGCAGAGTCATCAGAAAGCTTTGAAGGTGGCAGGTCTCTGTGCAGTACCTGAAGTCTGTTGTGTTGAGGGTGAAGAGGACGGTTCCTCTGTATTGCTCTAGTGTTGTTGCCCACCGAGTCCGACACGCAGTGCTGCAGCTGCACGTACTGTGGTCTTCCGGTCAGCTCATCTACAATCCAGGACACAACAGAAGTGTCCACCTGCAGCAATATCAGCTTCTCAGCCAGGAGACTCGGCCCGATGGGTGTTAAATGCACTGGAAAAGTACAGAAAACATGACCCTCACAGTGCTCTCCGGCTGGTCCAGGTCCTTTCTATTCAAATGAGTAATGCGATGCACGGCACTAGTTTATTTTGCCAGCTGAAAAATGATGATACCTACTGCAAATGGTGCGTAGAATTCTGGTTATGTTTGATTTTATTTGATTAAAAAAAATTATATTCCATGGCTTGAAGCATGTAACAGCTCGGATACGAAGATAGAGCAGAAGCTACCATCGTTGAGATATTCATTCCCGTTAACACAATTATATACCGGCACATGGGCAGTGGTGGCCTGGTGGTAAAGGGCGCTGGATTGCTAATCCTAGGGTTGGGGGTTTGAGTCTCATTCTCCACAAGGTTGTCACTGTCCCCCCAGTGCAGCTAACTGGGTTATCAAAGACTGTCTGTGGTGTGAGGCATGTCAAAGAACCATTGCTGACTTTCGTAAAGAGTAGCTGCAAAGCCGTGCGCGTGTTTCTGCACCTTGCAAAAGGGTTGTGGCACGACGGGCATCCAACGAAAAAACCTATGCTAAAATCAAAACATGAAAATCAGATGATTCACTGTGGCGAGCCCTGAAAAAGGAAAAAAGCCGAAAGGTAAAGATGATGATTCCAGCACGTGAAAATCAACCCAGGCTTTCCATGTGTACATTATATGCACACACCGTATTAAATGGGGTAAAACGTTTGCTTGCTCGAATGTTTAAAATTCATTCCTGTGCATATTTTCCACCCGACTCAGTTTATGCACTTTTGCGCAAGTTTATTTTCAAAATTTCAAACATAGTATTGTTGTAATAAAGCACATAAGGCTCAATCACATAAGCTGGCTTTCTACCCTTTTTCAGCCATGGGAGTCTCAGTCCTTCTGCAGTAGCTTTGCACATGAAATTGTCTGTGGAGATTCCTGGGGCCAGTCGTTACTGCTCGCCACTGACTCAGCTGGGGTCATGCTGTTAGAGGGTAAGAATATCTCATTATCAGTCACAAGTAGTTCACATGCACACAGTGGAACACTGTATTTGCACATTTATAAGAATGATGCAGAAAATATTAACCATCGAGGTGCATGGATTGGGGCAGAATATAATGCTTCGCACCGTTAAAGGTATAATTTTAACGTGCTGTACAGTATTTGTTAAATACGGCGCTTCATTTAATACACGTATATCCAAACTCGACTGGAATCTAGATAGACTTGAGGGATATGTACAGATACAGTGGTATTTCACTTTACGAAATTAATCTGTTCCAGTGCCTTTTTCGTAAGTTGAACCGCATTTTATATGTAAAACGCATGATTTGTTCCAAGGCTCCCAATACTACCCCATAAACCCTTTAAAAATGATAAAAGTACACCAATTTTGTATGAAATGAGAGTTAAAAGTAAAAGAAAATTATTTACCTTTTTTTAAATCTCTCGAACCAAACTACGGGCGTTGTTGGTCTGAAGAACCCTCACCTCACCCCCATTCTCCTTCACGAGGTCCTTAAATATTCCGAAATAATTGCCTCCGTCACTGTATCTCCACTTTTAATGCCTCCTTCTGCTTCAATATCGTTCCGATTGTAGAGGAGTGTCGGCTATACTCCTTTGCGATTTCACTCAACCGAATCCCACTTTCATATTTTGTTTTAATCATCTCCTGTTTTAATTTTATGATAACGGGCTCTTCTTTTTTTCAGTCTCACCGAGAATCACTTTCTTGGGGTTCATGATTAATAACGAAAAATAACGCTGCAATAAGCACACTCAAAAAAAGTCACGAACCAACAGTACAGCTCTCCTTCACGTGTGTCTCGAACAATGGGTCGAAGGCACATGAATAGCATTATGGGCACAGTATTGTATTATGGAGATTCATTTCCCTCCTAGCCAATGGGAGGCCAGTGAGGTGGGGTGCTGGGAGACAACCAATGGGAAAGCAACTCGCACATTGTTTGAATGGCATGTTTGAATTTTTAAGATGGCGCTTTCATTACGTGAACTTGTTTCGTATCCAGAGACAAAAATTTTAGGATAATGTGTTTCGTAACCTGCATTTTTCGTTTGGCGAGACTTTCGTAAAGTGAGGTACCACTGTATGGACATTCTTTACAAGAAAAGTTTCATACACCAGATAATCCACTGACAAGCTGATATATAAAGTGTATATTTATCAAGTGTACTATATTAATCTTGCTTTTATGTATTTGTAGCTTCAGATCCGTTGCTTTCCAGTGCAGGTAAGACATCAACAGTATGGCTTAATTGAAGTCTGCTGTACACTGTAAAAAAATGAATGGTTATCTAAATGATACCGCATATCATTTCTAATTAATTGTAGTATATAATAAATAATATTGAATCATACTACTAAGTATAAGTTGCATATGATGATGATGATGATGATGACACGGCTGAAACACAGAATAATTTCTTATACAAAGTATAACAGGATTATATTATCCACAGAATACAGGGATCGGTTACTTTCCGCGGTTAATGGGGACTGAGACCTCCCCCCGCAACTGGCGATTTCCATGAAGTAGGATCGAACACCCTGACTGACGTATATGTCACATATGGAACGTGTCGTGACCTGTATACGTATATATAGTATCAATAGATACATATTCAATGCTATAAATGCTTATAATAGCAATTAAACATTCAAAAATAATGCATAAGATGTAAATAAAATATAAATACACACATATACAGACACACGTGCACACAGTACACATTTAAGTAGTTTTGTTGAGTTTTTGTTTCTTTTTTTTTTTTTGCATAATTGGCCTTGTTTTGTGGCATTTTCCTTAACCTTTTCCCTATTTTTTATTTTTCTTTGAATATTTTTGAAAAACCTGCGATCGACTAAAGCCACGGGAACTGAATCACAAAGTAGCGAGGGATCACTGTATATATATATATATATATATTTTGAGGATATTTTTCTTTAGTTTGAATTTTTTTTCCCCCAATTCATTTTCTAAGCTGCTTAATCCTAATTAGGGTCGCGGGCAGAAACACTCAGCCGACTCTGGGCGAGGGATGGACAGCTCGCCAGGCCATTGCAGGGCCAACACTCATACAACCATTCACACACACACACACTTATCCTTGGGGCAACTGTGTATGTTGTTGGACTTCAGTGTACCCCCGAAGTCCCCGAAGGCATCCCAGGCAAGCATGAAGAGACACTCCACACAGAAATGCTCTAGCTCGTAATTAAACCCGGAACCTCTTACCGTGAGGCGGACGTGCTAACCACTACAGCACTGTGCTGCCCTATAACAGACTTTTTTTTTTTTTTTTTTAATAATGAAACTTTTGTGACTTTAATTGTTTGCTCTGTTATTTTACACTGCGATTTAGACTCTCCGTCCCTGCCTCCAGTTCAAGTGATTGACAAGACTCTGTCGGTCAAACAGATGCATGTACTTGAGCCTCAGGATCTCCTCATTATGAGGGCTGATAAAGGTGTGTGTATGCTAAAAGAGTATTTAAAGCCCATACCTGCTTTCTGATATATAATAAGTACTGATAAATATAGTTATACAAAGTGAAATATATGATTTTTTTTAATGTGCACATGCATTTTGCTCGGTTAAAATCTATATTCCTACTGAGTGAAAACAATCTACAGAGACAACTATCTGGGCAAACATAAGGTACAGTGATATTTGTGACCCTTCAGAACCAAACCAGTCATGTGGGTCAATTTAAACCATTCATTCATTCATTTTATGAACCGGTTAATCCCAATTAGGGTCGCAGGGAGGTTGGTGCCCATCTCAGCCAACTCCGGGCAAGGGCAGAGTACACCATTGACGGCTCGCCAGGCCATCGCAGGGCAGAAACACACTGACGGCTATGCAGCTCCTCTTGTCGAAATTCAGCAATGGTTCTTTTACATGAACCTCACTCCATAGACAGTGAGAGACATGGCCGGCCTTTGATAACACGGTTGGGGGGGGGGCAGTGACAACTATTGAAAGTGGGGATTGAACCCCCAACCTTGGGATGGCTACCCAGTTGTTTCATCTCCAAGACGGCAAGTCATGTGGGGTGTTCCTGCTACGCAGCGAGATAAGTACCCACCAAAAGTGGACCAAGGAAGGACAAACAGTAAACTAGCAAGAGTGTCATGACTGCCTGTGGCTCAGTGGTGCACATGTGAAGTGTCGATAAAGACTGTGGCTCACACTGTTAATGATGTCTATGATAGACAGGTAAAGTGGTGTTAATGATACGGCTGATCAGGTGTTCTTGTTTGCTATGCTGATGGACAGGCTGACAGATGAGGTTAGACAAGGTTCCCCATGGACTATGATGTTTGCAGATGACATTGTGATCTGTAGTGAGAGCAGAGAACAAGTGGAGGAAAATCTAGAGAGGTGGAGGTATGCCCTGGAAAGGAGAGGAATGAAGGTTAGCCTCAGTAAGACAGAATACATGTGTGTGAACGAGAAGAACCCAAGAGGAACGGTGAGGTTACAGGGAGCAGAGATTAAGAGGGTGGAGGATTTTAAGTACTTAAGCTCAACAAGCCGGAGCAGTGGAGAATGTGGAAAAGATGTGAAGAAGCGTGTGCAGGCAGGTTGGAATGGATGGAGAAAAGTGTCCGGTGTGATAGGAGGGTATCGGCAAGAATGAAGGGAAAAGTGTACAAGACGGTGATGAGGCCAGCGATGTTGTATGGTTTAGAAACAGTGGCCCTGGGGACAAGACAGGACAGCACATGTAAGATGTTTCGGAGACAAAGTCAGAGAGGCTAGATTGAGATGGTTTGGACATGTACAGAGGAGGGATAGTGAGTATATTGGTAGTAGGATGCTGAGGTTGGAACTACCAGGCAGAAGGCCTAGAGGAAGACCAAAGAGAAGATTTATGGATGTGGTGAAGGAGGACATGAAGGTAGTTGGAGTAAGAATAGAAGATGCAGAGGACAGGGTGAGATGGAGGCAGATCATTTGCTGTGGCGACCCCTGAAGGGAACAGCCAAAAGGAAAAGAAGAAGAAGATTGGCCTGGACTCAAAATATTAGTGTCTCTCTGCCAATTATCATTAAATTAACATTTAAAAAAATCTGCGTTCTCATATATGCTGTTGCTTTTATTAAAGGGAAAGATGCTCGTCTTTATGTGTACAAGCTCGGTGCTCTCAAGCGAGGAATAGAGGATCGGCAACTTGTACGCACCAAATGTGACAGTCGAGAGAACAAACTGGAGAAAACCAAAGGTATACGGACAGTAAACATGTGCTCTGTATAAATGTTCATTTTAACAATTCATCCATCAATCATCTAAGTGTCAAACTTTATTATTTCATTTATTATCATTATTACCTCACTTCGCATCAGAGGAACCCGGGATGTTGACGTCTACATAATGACTTCAGTTGATGTATCCTGCAGGTCCAAGGACTGCTCGGTTAATGTAGACATGATTTGACATCAAAATGCTTATAAAGTATTAATTACAGAACATATTATTAATCATGGACACTTGTTTTTATCATCATTATCCATGTGTTTTATAAGATGGTGAGTGTGGAGGTTACCAGACATGATGAATTTGGCATGAATTCTAAAATGGTGGTTTGTCTGTTGGAAACGTGTAACCAAAATACTGCATGTCTTCCGGGTTTGTGTTGGTTCTCTCACTTTAGGGTGCCACCTGTATTCCATAAACACACACCATGGAGTGGAGCTACGCATCGTGGCAGCAATTAGGAATAAACTTCTCCTTATAACAAGGAAACACCCACGCCTCGATTGCCTCAGCTGTGTGAGCACAAGCATGGGGTCAAGTGACTCCCCAGTTGAGGAGTTCCAGTACATCCGGGTAGGACACCACGAATTTATATCAATAAAGTTTGTTTGGATATTGTGTATTTTCAGTGCAAGAAAATGTGGATCAATGAGGTGTCAAACTCTTTCACTGAGGACTGCATCTACTTAGATATAAAGGTGATCAAGGACTGAATAACCACTGAGCATCTATTCTGAAGGGGCAACCGTGAACTCTTCAAGGCAACATGACCGGTTTAGGCATTTTTCCCCTCTTTTTCTTTATTCACCTGCATTTTTTGACAACGCTTAGCATTGACAAGCTAGCGTGTAATCTTTCTTGAGTCATGGATGACTAGCTGTTTATCTGATAGGCTGCTGCCACCTAGTGGAAGGATCTTGAATTAGGTTTCATTGTAAGGATTGCTGTAAAGGACACAATCATTCATTCCCTCCCCACCACCCACACACACACACACACACACACACACACATTTTCTCCCCAATTTAGTTGTATCCAATTTCCACCCACCAGGTATTGCCTTCCCTATTACACAACCACCATTAACCAGGGAGTGGTGAAAGCACGCACATGGCCGCTCCATGACATGCAGTGCTAACCACCTGTGTCTTTTTAAACTGTGGCACTATGCGTATTTGGGGGCGGTCCTATCTGTCCCTTCGTATAAGCTCACAGATGTCCATGATTTGGCTGGTGATGCCGGTGAGTGACAGGGAAGTGAGCTTATGCTGTCCCTCCATCCCATGGGAGCTTGGACAATTAGCTCATGGACCCCCATCCACAAACCGAATTTTAACTTGCAGATGTGCCACTCGGGAGCCCATTCATTCATTTTCTAAGCTGTTTAATCCCACATAGGGTAACAGGATGGCTAGCGCCTATCAAAGCGAACACTAGGTGAAGGCAGTGTACACCGTAGACAGCTTGCCAGATCATTGTAGGCCAATACAACCACACACACACACACACACACACACACACACACTCACACCTAGGGGTGATTTGGAACAGCCAGTTTGCTTACTGTACATGTTTTTGGACAGTGGGAGGAAACCGAAGTACCTGGTGGGAACCCGCACTTACATGGGGAGAACATGCAAACTCCACATGGAAACCCCCGAGGGTGGGAATCAAGTACAGGCCCTTTTGTTGTGAGGCAGGCGTGCTCACCACTGCTCCACATGATAATTATATTCTTTGAAAGCACTTGCTTTACCAAAAAAATCAAACGAGTTGGCAGGCCAGATTTGGCCCATGGGCCTTGGGTTTGACATCGGTGGTATAGACCTTTTAAGGAAGCTAGCAACTTGAGGTGTATTACTTCAATTGAACACCTCAGCCATCCTTACCTGAAAGGAATTCTTGGCAGGTTGGTGCTGCCTCTGAGATCTGCTTCCTGTTCTCATTTGATTCGTGCACTGACCGCATGGCATATTATGAAAGAATGAGGGATTCTTTCTGTGGAGGAGGATTCGGCCATACAGCTGCATATTGGTGGAAGTCTAGCAAACTTCACAGGCTACACTGGGAACAGTAATTGGCAATGGAGAACCACTCAGATTAAGCAGTAAGTTGCCACAGGCTTGGAAGGGGGTGACAATTATGGCTACAGTATTGAATGTTAGTGGTCGCCAGCTAATACATCAAACTCTATAGCATGAGGCAGAAGAGGGATAGGATATGACATGAATACTTGCAGGAGACTGAACTCCGAGCAATTCGTAGGCAGTTCACAAGTAACTATTGACTGTTGATATCTAACAACGAACTTGTGACTCAGACAGCAGTTGCCAGATGCTTCATGTATGTGTACTTTGTATTGTTGTGTAGACTTGGCAAATCCTAAAAATAATTATACTGTAGGAAACCACTATCCTTGTTCCTGTCTATGTGTCTCACAGGAGATCTGCTTATGTGATTCTCCGGTTGTCATGGCACTGGTCGATGGGCCAACAGGAGAAAATGATCACATGATCTGCGTGGCATACAAACACCAGTTTGACCTGATCAATGAGAGCACAGGGGACGCCTACAGACTGCACCATGTGGACTCCAACAGGGTAAGGACACACATATACGTACCAGCATCATCATGCTTGTTTTGCCAATGGGCCTGAGGCTATGGGAGTGTCTGATCCAGGAAGTGCGGTTGGAGCGGGTGCTGCAATTCTGGGTAATGCATTATTGTTTTTGCATGCCACCTGTCACACTACTAATCATTGATGTGTATGTTTGCAGGTCAATTTTGTGGCTGCTATAGATGTGTACGAAGATGGCGAGGCCGGGTTACTGCTTTGCTATAACAGTCAGTATCTACTTAGGTGATCATTTATTACAAAAGGAATGGTGCCTGGTTAGGGCAATTCTGTGTGGAGTTTGAATGCCCCTCCCCCCAAGGTTTCCTTCCACACTCCAGAAACATGCACATTTAGGCTAATTGGATGTTCTTGATTGCTCCCAGGTGTTGGTATGAATAGTTGTGTATCTATGTTTTCTTGTAATCACCCTTTGATCTGAGCTGTTCAGGGTGTACCCTGACTCCTTTGTATATTCATTTTAAAATGGTTATATCTTATCTGATACCTGCTAACTAACTGGTGTTTTGTTTCAGACCTCTGCACCTATAAGAAGGTTTGTCCATTTAATGGGGCCACACCTATGATTCAGCCCAACTCTTCTGACTTTCACTTCAGCTGGAATCAAATGCCTAATGGTATTGGTAAGTGAGAAAATAACAGTTTTGCCTATTTTATCAGGATACATTTTTGATGATCTATGACTATAATTATGTTTGTCAGCTGTATGTCTTGTGCAGAACTTTTGGGACTAGTAAGCTTTTTTTATATGTACATTATATGTACATTGGGACGCAGGACGAGCAATAGTTTGGTATATTCACTGTATACAGGGATGAGAATGGGTTGTGATGAAAAAATCTGAGAAATTAATCTGGGGTCTGGGGGTTGGGCCCCGGTGGTGGCGAAGTCCCCAGGAGCTCATGGATTTTAGATATTTTTTGACCCTGAAAACCATTCATTTTATCATTAAAAATTTTGTTGAAATACCATCCCATTTGTTTACAAAATCGACACTTATACAAAGTAGAACTCTCTTCCATTTGATAAAAGATCAACTGCACTCATGTTAAGGAAACATTGACATCGGCCTTTTGTGATAAATTCTGCATATACATTCCAGGTGAGCATCAACATGATACTTCAAATGTGCTGCTCTAAATCCAAACTAAGGCAACACATTCACTGCTGTATTAAATTATGCTTTATTACTAGTATTGAAAGAAAATGTGCAAATTTGATCGATGTGGATTCTTACCTCGTACCTGTACAAGTGAAGTCCCAAAGAGACTTGCCAGCGACATCGAGCTTTTACATGAAATCAGACACAAGTACAGATAATGGTTCCTGCTTACTGCTTCCCACTGGTGACACGTCACCTTTCTATTTAACCAGTCCCATCAAAACTTGTTTTTTAGATCCACATCTCTCTCATGCACTTTAGCTTCGTCACGAGTCTCGATACCATTCGGCATCTTGATTGATACAAAACTACATACACTAGTATTGCTGCAGTAACTTTTTTCTCTCTCTATCTCATATATATATATATATATATATATACATATATATATATATTACCACACGTGCAAAGAACCAATCATGTAACGCAGGAAGGTGAATACAGAATACAGATTGGTTGTCATTCAGCAAATGCCGATACATGGGCCAATCACAACACATGAAACATTGGTTATACATCAAATACAAATTAATGTCTTACGAGAAAGTACGATATTCAAAATGGATGCCTACAAATCTGTGAATTATAGACATTAGGCAAATCCTGAGTCTGCTGGCGGCGAGTCAGTCCGGTCGCCCAGAAATAATACCAGACCCTACCCCCCCTAAAAAATTTAACGGATTTGCAACAATATAAAAAGGGTCCATTTTAACTGGGAAAAAAAAGCATATTTTCGCCAAAAAATGGAAAACTTTCGTCCCTGTGTATAGTATCTATTAACGTGTGATCTCTCTATATTCAGGTTTAGTTCTCATGCATTTTAATATGTAGGTACTATGAAAGTCCTTTTTTAATATCAGATCACAAATAAAAAAAGGAATAAAAAGTACACATATTTGTCTTGCAAAACATTAAAGAGGATAAGCAGTCAATTAGAATGCTAATGTGTTTACTTTATGTATGATCTCATCATGATGTCACTCCTTGTATTACAGTTTGTGCATTTCCCTACATTCTGGCCTTCACAACTGACTCCATAGAGATCCGACTGGTGGTCAATGGAAACCTGGTTTACACTGCTGTGGTCCCAGAGCTTCATCTGATTGCCTCCAGGGTGAGAGTAGAAGTATGGATTCCATGTTACTTAATGCATGTAATCTAATTTCAAAACAAATATATTAAAAAAATGAAGAGTTAATATAAAAACAATTAAAACTATGGCTTAAAATTTTGTTTATCAGTCTATAATTTCCTTGCATATTGGATGCCATTCTGAGGATCACTATATAATTTATATTCTTCTGTTGTATGCGTTCCTTTAAAAGTAATCATCATTATCTTCCACTTAATCTGGGGTCGGGTCACGGGGCAGCAGCCTAAGCAATGAGGTCCAGACCCAGCCACTTCCTCCAGCTCTTCCAGGGGGACACCAAGGCATTCCCAGACCTGCCCAGAGACATAATCCCCGCAGTGTGTTCTTGGTCAACCCCTGGGGTCTCTTCCCGGTTTGACATGCCTGAAACACCACCCCTGGGAGGAATTCTGACCACATGTCCGAGCCACCTCAACTGGCTCCTCCTCGTGCGGAGGAGCAGCAGTTTTATTCTGAGCTCTCCCTGGATGGTTGAGCTTCTCACCTTATCTGGCGAAGGAAGCTCATTTCAGCCACTTGTATGCATGACCTTGTTCTTTCAATCACTACCCAAGGCTCTTGACCATAGGTGAGGGTTAGAACATTGATTGACTACCACCACGGTTTGCCAATCCAGAGAAGTACGGCCCCTGATGACCACGTGATGTTGCAGACCTGTCAACCAAAATTGTCCTACAACATCCAGAGCCCTGAGATATTCAAGGTGGACCTTATCCACTTCCAGAGCTTGACTACTGAGGAGCTTTTTGAATACCTCAGCTCGATGGATGGATGGACCCCTACTCAAACCCCCCAGGGTCTTCCTCCTCAACAGAGGGTGTGTTGGTGGGATTGAGGAGGTCCTCGAAGTATTTCTTCCACCTCCTGACAACATCCCCAGTCGAAGTGAGCAGCTCCCTGGTTCCACTATAAACAGTATTTGTGGAGAACTGCTTCCCCTCCTGAGGCATCAGATGGTGGTCTAGAATCTTTTTGTGGCCAACCGATAATCGCTTCAAATGCCCTCACTGAACTCCTCCAACACCCGAGATTTCGCATCAGTGACACCTCGGGCCGCAACATTTGGCCTGCCGGTACCCGTCTGCTGCCTTGGGAGTTCTGCAGGCCAAAAAGACCCAATAGGCCTCCTATTTAAGCTGGATAGCTCCTTTCACTTCAGGTGTCCACCGCCAGGTTTAGGGGTTACTGCCACGAAAGGCACTGATGACCTTCTGGCCACCGCTATATACGCTGCCGCCTCAGCAAGGGAGGCACGAAACATGGCCCATTCAGATTCCATGTCACCCACCTTCTTTGGGACATGGTTATAGCTCTGCTGAAGGTGGGAGTTAAACTCCCTTCTGACATGGGACAAACGTCAAACGTTCCTAGGAGACCCTAACTACCTGCTTGGGCCTGCCAGGTCTGGAGGGCAACCTGCCCTGCCATCGGAGCTAGCTCACTGACAGGTGATGATCTGTTGACGGCTCAGCTCCACTCTTCACCTGAGTGTCCAGAACATGCAGCCAAAAAGTCCAGTGACACGACTACGAAGTTGATCATCGAACTGCAGCCTATGGTGTTCTGTTGCCAAGTGCACTTAATGACACCCTTATGTTCGCACATGGTATTCATGATGGACAAACCGTGACGAGTACAGAAGTCTAACAATGAAACACTATTTGGGTTCAGACAGAAGAGGCCAAACCTACTGATCACACCCTTCCAGGTCACACTGTCTTTGTCCACGTTGGCGTTTGAAGTCTCCCAGGACCACGAGTGAGTCTCCCGGGGGAGCGTTCTCCAACACAACCCCTAAAGACTCCACTCTGAACTGTCATTTGGTGCATAAGCACAAACAAGTCAGGACCCTTCACCCCCACCCAAAGGTGGAGGGAAGCTACCCTTTTGTCAACCGGGGAGAACCACAATGTGTGGGCACCGAGACAGAGGGCGGCAAGGAGTAACTCCAGAATAGAATAAGGTTCAGCCCCTCTCGAGATGGATGGTTCCAGAGCCCAAACTATGCGTTGAGGTGAGTCCAATTGTATCTCGTCGGCATCTATTCACCTCACGCACCAGCTCAGGCTACTTCACCGCCAGAGATGTGATATTCTATGTCAGCTGACTCTGGACGAGGGCAGAGTGCACCCTGGACGGCTCGCCAGGCCATCGCAGAGTAGAAACACATTGATACCTATTCAGCTCCTCTTGTCGAAAGTCAGCAATGGTTCTTTTACATGAACCTCCCACCACAGACAGTGAGAGACATGACCGGCCTTTGATAACCCAGTTAGTGCACTGGGGGGGAGGGGGGGCAGTGCCAACCCATTGAGAGTGAGGCTTGAACCCCCGACCTTAGGACTGGTGATCCAGGACCAGCTCAAGTTTGCGCTTTTTGCATGGTCTTGTTTTGTTTGTAGTTTTTTAAAGGCTTGGAAATATTTAACCAATTTTGACTTTATTCAAGATATTTTCATTTGCTTGGGTGTTAAATGTTAGGTGTTAATAGAATTAATAGATTGTTTATCACAAATACACAGTATATTCTGCATATGTACCAGTCAAAAAAAATTTGACATACCTCCTATTTAAGTTAGTTATTTGAGTTGGTGTGTCCAGATTTTTCACTCTTACTATATGTTATAGACAGTTATTCCCTCATCAGTCTCAGACTGAGACGATAATCAAAAGCAAATGGTGACATTCTGGTATTGCATTGCATTCTTCCTCCTTTTAGTCGGATATTTACTTCACATCATCAGCACCAGTAAACTCTGCCTCCAACTGTAGCTCCAGAGACACCAGTTCCCAGAGTTCTCCTCAAACTCCAACAGGCTATGAGATGCCCATCTTCCCTTCACCCCTTGGAGACGGTATGTCTTGTGTCAGTTATTTATCTTACTGAGAACTGAATCATGGGAGAATCTTTCAATATGAATTTCCATGTGTGTTGTTCTTATTAATGTTTTCACATATTTGACGGTTTGTCATTTATGTATGTGTGCATGTCTTCGTCCTGGTTATGTGTGCGTGTGTGTTAATGGGCGTGTCTTTTGTTCTTTCTCAGTTTGAATAATGTGTGTGAGTTTGGTTGGTGTAATGCTTTTTTCCGTCCCCTGGTCCAGATTGTATTCGGATCCCCTACGGCACCAAGTTTTCCCTCTACATGTCTAAAGATTCTGAAGGTACTGAAGGGACGCCTGCTTTTTTTACCCACAATGCCTCACTAACACACACCCCATAGAAGTGTGCATTTGTCCTGTCTTTATTACTCACAGACATTGGGTTTTGAGCAGCTCTTTAGTAAGCACAATGTGTCCAACCCTTCCTCGAGAGACAGTAACAGAGGTAGAGACAATTATTAAGGTGTTTGATGACAAGGAAGAGTAACCTTTCGGAGAAGGGGGGGGGGGGGCACATTGGACTTTGCATGACTAATTTTGTTATCATGGACACTTCAAATGCCCCTCTGTCTCTTACCAACATACACATACAGACATACGACACAGCTCCTACCTAAATATGTCCAATCAGACAGTTTCGAGAGGTACTGCGGAGCTGTTTCAAACCCCACATCCTGGTTCTTGTATCAGTCACCTGCAGCTGACATCTCTGCATCATGGTGAATGAAATAATTAAAAAAAAACCCTACTGGTAACATGTTTGTACTGCTCATCGGACAGTATCTAACATTACTGGGAACTCAAAGTATATTACACAATATAACTGTTCCTGGTCCATGGTGCAGAAATACAAGAAGAATATGTTGTATGTGTGTGATGTACTGGGTACAGATAGGGTCAGTACATGATGGGCTTCCAAATCAAAAACACACACAGACTTTTAATAGTACAGGGATCCCTCACTTTTTGTAGTAATTTGGGACCGAGGTCCCCCCCGCAACCGCCAAATTCCACGAAGTAGGATTGACCCCCCTGACTGACGTATACGTATATGTATATAGTATGGCAAGCATCAGTCGTATCCGACTATACTATTTGAAGGTTAAAGAACAGCAGGTAGGCAGCCACGTCGTCTTTTCAATCTTTCAAGATTTGCATCTTCATCAACTTAGGTACCCTTTTTTAGGCTGGTATGCCATCTGCCTCTATCGCTGCAGGATCAATCTGGAAGTCCTTCATATCTCTTTTTAAGACAATCTTTATACCTCAAGCGGGGTCGGCCAATTGGTGTCTTGCCATTCTTTCAGGACACTATGCAGAAGGCGACTTTTGGGCATCCTGTGGACATGACCCACCCATCTTAGTCGAGTGAGTTTCAGCAGGGTTGACAAAGGTTTAGAGTCAGTAACATGGAAGAGTTCTTCATTAGTCATTTTGTCCTTCCAAGAAATCCCAAGTATGACCCGGAGTGATCTTGTATGAAAAGTACCGAGAATGTTTTCCTGATAACGGTTAGTTGTCCAGCAAGAACAACGATACAAAAGAGTACTCAAACCCAAGCTTTATATACTCGTACTTTTGTCTTGACAGTAAGGTGTCTGTTCCTCCACACGTGCGTCTCTAGTTTCCCAAAGACAGTGGAGGCCTTGCCTAGTCTGATGGACAATTCCTTATCAAGGCACATGTTTGAGGTTATGGTGGATCCTAGATATGTGAACGAATTGACAGTGTCGAGTGGTGTATTGTACACTGAGAAGCTATGGACATCTGGTAGTGACAGCACCACTGTTTTCTTAAGATTTGTGCGAGACTAAATTTACTGCAGGCTGTTGAGAAACCAGCTAAGAGTTCTTGTAGCTGAAGCGCCAAAGATGCGCACAAAGCAGCATCATCTGCATAGAGAAGCTCACGCACAACTAACTCTTGCATTGACTTTGAATCTAGATAAAGAGAAAAAGTTCCCATTGTCACGAGTAAGCAGTGAGACACCAATATGATTTGAGAGATTTTGATACACCGTTCTAAAAACGTATGCAAAATACTAGTCCTAAAAAAATTAGCATATTGTGATAAAGTTCATTATCTTCTGTAATGTACTGATAAAAATTAAACTTTCATATATTTTAGATTCATTGCACACCAACTGAAATATTCCAGGTCTTTTATTGTTTTAATACTGATGATTTTGGCATACAGCTCATGAAAACCCAAAATTCCTATCTCAAAAAATTAGCATATCATGAGAAGGTAGTCTAAACGAGCTATTAACCTAATCATCTGAATCAACCAATTAACTCTAAACACCTGCAAAAGATTCCTGAGGCTTTTAAAAACTCCCAGCCTGGTTCATTACTCAAAACTGCAATCATGGGTAACACTGCTGACATGACTGCTGTCCAGAAGGCCATCACTGACACCCTCAAGCAAGAGGGTAAGATACAGAAAGAAATCTCTGAGTGAATAGGCTGTTCCCAGAGTGCTGTATCAAGGCACCTCAGTGGGACATCTGTGGGAAGGAAAAAGTGTGGCAGAAAACGCTGCACAACCAGAAGAGGTGACTGGACCCTGAGGAAGATTGTGGAGAAGGGCCGATTCCAGAGGACCTGTGGAAGCAGTGCACTGGGCTACAGGTGCCGCATTCACCAGGTCAAGCCACTTTTGAACCACAAACGGAGGCAGAAGCGCCTGACCTGGGCTACAGAGACGCAGCACTGGACTGTTCCTCAGTGGTCCAAAGTACTTTTTTTTGGATGAAAGCAAATTTTGCATGTAATTTGGAAATCAAGGTGCCAGAGTCTGGGGGAAGACTGGGGAGAAGGAAATGCCAAAATGTCTGAAGTCCAGTGTCTATTACACACAGTCACTGATGGACTGGGATGCCATGTCAGCTGCTGGTATTTGTCCACTGTGTTTTATCAAGGGCAGGGTCAATGCAGCTAGCTATCAGGAGATTTTGGAGCACTGCATGCTTCCATCTGTTGAAAAGCTTTATGGTGATGAAGATTTTCATTTTTCAGCACGACCTGGCACCTGCTCACAGTGCCAAAACCACTGCTAAATGGTTTACTGACCATGGTATTACTGTGCTCAATTGGCCTGCCAACTCTCCTGACCTGAACCCCATAGAGAATCTGTGGGATATTGTGAAAAGAAAGTTGAGAGACACCAGACCCAACACTGTGGATGAGCTTAAGGCCGCTATCGAAGCATCCTGGGCCTCCATAACACCTCAGCAGTGCCACAGGCTGATTGGCTCCATGCCACGCCGCATTGAAGCAGTCATTTCTGAAAAAGGATTCCCGACTAAGTATTGAGTGCATAACTGAACATAATTATTTGAAGGTTGATTTTTTTTTTTTATTAAAAGCAATTTTTTTATTGGTCGGGTGAAATATGCTAATTTTTTGAGATAGGGATTTTTGCTTTTTCTTTACTTTTTTGCCAAAATTAGCAATATTCAAACAATAAAAGGCTTGAAATACTTCAGTTGTGTGTAATGAATCTAAAATAAATGAAAGTCTAATGTTTATCGGTACATTACAGAAAATAATGAACTTTATCATAATATGCTAATTTTTTGAGAAGGACTAGTATATGCCAAAGAGAGTAGGTGCCAATACACAGCCTTGTTTGACACCTCAATGTATGTGTGTATATAATATCAATAAATACATATTCAACGTTATAAATGCTTATAATAACAATTAAACATAAAAAAATAATGCATAAGTTGTAAGTAAAGCATAAATAGACACACATACAGACGCACATGCACACCTCACATAAAAATGTAAGTAGTTTTGATGGGGGGGCGCTTTGGGTAGGTTTTTTTTTTGTGTGCATAATTGGCCTTGTTTTGCGGCATTTTCCTTAAGTTTCCCCCCTATTCTTCATTAATTTCCTTATTTTTTAATTCGATGGATATTTAAAAAAAAAAAAAAACAAAACGCGATGCACTGAAGCCGCATGAATTGAAGCGTGAAGTAGCGAGGGATCCCTGTATAACAATAAGAATATTTATTGCTTTACAGTAGAATTACAGTTTTACAGATAGATCAATATGTATCACATACATATATGTATCTCAAGCCTAATTATTATAATAAAAAAAAACAATTTATAATAATTATTTGTTTGTTTATTTGTATAAAATATTTTAAAGGCCAAGATTTTCAGTACTGACCTTGTCCTGTTTCATAGTTGTATTGACCCTGACCTGAATCTTTAGCAGAGGATAATTGCACCCAAGGTGTCACTAGTCAGAAAAGCTATACCAAAAATGGATAGCCAGTGTATCCTGTTTACACCCTGGTTGCTATGGTACCACTCAGACTAAACAAAGAACGAATATCTGCTATATGATTATTCTCACCGGGTGCAACTAGACTCTCCTTTAACATTTTTTCATGTTCTTATTTCTCACATCAGGAGGGATTCGTCTTCTCCTGTGCATGTATGATGAGAATTGCACTTATACCACATGACTTTGGTATTTTCAGGTTCTTCGTAGCATATTTGTAAAGGAAATTAACTTCATAATTAGTTTTGGACTAATTTTTAAAATCAAATGTAACCATATAAATTGTTATTAGTGATACCATTATATTACGGAATCATCAGTGATCTTAGAAAATCTAAATTCCAATCAAAAATCAAAGCCTGTTTGGATATTAAAAAAAAAAAAAAAAAAAAAAAATTAACAAGAGAGCAAAGCAAAAAAATATTTTATGTATGTTTTAAATCTGTGAAACCTCCCGAACATTTCTTCTACAAAATTGTTGCTCGCCTCCGCAGGAAGATGTGTGCTGATGTGCAGAAGAAATGTTCGGGAGGTTTAGCAGATTTACATTACTAATTAATTTTAAATAATTACTTACCCACGTACACAAACTACTTACGTACTTACACAGTCCACTTACACACTTACCTACTCACTTACACAAACTCCTTACCAGAGGCCGTGCCTCACCCGTCATCATGGAAAAGAAAAAAAAAAAAGTTAAATAAATTAGTTATATTTATTCAGTGATTTGTACTTTAAAGTTATTTTCCATTTAACTTCACCATTTTCAGAATTTTTTTTTTTTAAATCACTGAAGTTTCACATTTACCTTTGAAATACTAAGAAAAGACGTGCAGTGAGGCAGCAGCCAGCAGAGCCTCACCATGAATTGCACAATGACTCAACTGTGCTGGCATGCTATGCAGTGAGACCGTATTGCTGTCTCTCTGCATGTTGCGATTGAAATATTCAAACACTTACTATATTAACTAAATGTCCATAGTTTAGCTGATGTATATAATGTACAGTGTTGTTTTTTTTTTAAATCAACAACTGTATGTGTGTAACATGTTTGTGTTTAGCAATCATAAAACGCTTGTCAAGAGACACTTGGTGAGGCAGGCAGTTCTCTTACCTCATGCTAGGGGGCACTGCTGATTCCAGGGGTTCCTCTTACGAGGCCTCAGCTGCATAATAGTAGAATTAGGAAGCTTCATTAAACCGTTAGCAGCCATGCAGTTATTTTTTTTTCCTATTGCTTCACCGTTACTTATAAATGAAGTCACGGTAAAACAATAATCAAATATTTACATGCCCATAACAAACGCCAAACACCAGCAGCACCAACCTGAACCTTTAACCGGCTGAACTGAACGCTGACTAATCGCTATCATTAATACCTGGAAGTCCATTGTGTCGCTAATAATTATTCCAATAATTCACAAGGTGTTCATTATAAATGCAGAACAGATTCTTGCCTAATTTATACAATATACCTGTAGCAAATATTGCATCTTATTTTTCGTAACATAGCATCATCATTGGTGTTTAGTGTTTTGAAGTCGTCTTTTCTTCTTTCTTTCTTTTCGGCTTTTTCCCGTTCTCGAGAGTCGCCACAGCAAATCATCTGATTCGCACATTTGATTTAGCAGAGGTTTTTACGTCGGATACCCTTCCTTTCACACCCCTTTTAGCAAGGGACAGAAACACGCTGACGGCTTTGCAGCCTACTCTTTACGAAAGTCAGCAATGGTTCTTTTACATGAACCTCTCACCATAGACGGTGAGAAACATGGCCCGCCTTTGATAACCCAGTTAGCTGCAATTGGAGGACAGTGACAACCCTGTAAGGACTCGAAACCCCCATCCTTAGGATCAGCGATCCTGTGCCCTATCCACTAGACCATCACTGCCCGAAGTCGTCTTTAAACGAAGATTTTCCATACCCGCCGTGTCAGCAATTTTTGTTTACAACATACATACCTGTTTTCGGCAGTACGCGGTATCACGCACTGTATTATGGAAGTAAAATATGTACATCACCGTTTCATCATTCGTGGGTTTCAAAAGTCCACCGACTGGTCGCAGGCCTGACTGTCGGGTTGCGTCAATCGTCGAGGCTTGCAACTGTGTTCCTCCAGGAAGGTTTGGTTCTGGCGGTTTTAGGCTTCTTTTTAATTATTGTGGATATTATTTTCGAGTGTGTAGTTTATTTTTTGTTTGTTTGTTTTATATTTTTATTAAAGTACATTTAATTATTTCTGAAGCTCAGTCCACTTTTGTCTCATTTCATGTGTATATTCTCTGATGTGATTTTCACCATGTTTATGAACGACGACAGCCGTCCTCACGTTCGCCCCGGTGAAAACACGGAATCCTGCTTCATTTTAAACACTCGGTTTATGTTCTGCTGATAAGAAATTATGGACTTGACTGAATGACTAAGGTCATGATCCGTGCCTGACATTTTTTTTTCTTTTTTGGATGAGCCACACCCCTTGGATATCCATAACCATGTGCACATTTGCATGCTTTTATTTCTTTGACTCACACAGTACATGTACTACTAGTGATGTGTTGCTGGACGACCCACATGTTTGTTTGTTTTCTTTTACTTTGCTTATAGTGACCTCTCGTGGTAACACAGCAAGATACCAAATAAAATTTTTAAGCAGCTCAGCTGTACACATCACTTTTACTGTACACAAGTAAACTTTGAAACGATGAACTGGACAAAAGATTGAAAATAGGAAGCGAGTCTCACAGCACTGAGCTTTGAAAGGAATGTAGAACTAATATCTGTTTGTCAGCGGCTGAGTTTTGAACATTTTCTCCCCAAAACTTTGTCTGAAGTACCAGTGAGGTATAAATTGCAATATCTAAAAAAAAAAATTATTTTATTTTCTCTTGTTATTCCAGGGGAAACTCAATCCAAACATATTTATAAGATCCCACTCTCTAACCTAGTAGGACGGAGCATAGAGAGGCCACTTAAATCGCCATTAGTCAGTAAGATGCTCATGGGTGCAGTGCCTGGTGTGATAGGCCCAACCTCCATGATTTCAACCACGCCTTCTCTCTCACTATCTCGTATGGAGATCAAAGAGATCGCCAGCCGAACAAGAAAAGAACTGCTGGGTAAGGTGTCTGTGTGTGTGTGTACCTCTGTAATACTATTTTTGTGAGCTCTGGGTTCAACAGTCAAGGTGCTCAGTTCGTTTGACCCTCTGTTTTTGTTCCAGGTTTAGGCGAAGAACCCGGCAGCAAGTCAGATGGTGGTTCCATGAAACAGAGGAAGACAAGCAGGAAAATAAAAGAGGAAGAAAAAAGGAGACCCGAAGGAATTGTGAGCACCGAGCAGTAAGTTACATTTCTAACAACATGGCTGAATCAAATTGAACTTGCTACCTGACCTGAAGGTACATTAGTGGTGAAATTTATGTATGATGGTTAGATGGATGAAGATATTTGAAGAATATTTTGCTCATGAAGCCCTCCTCATTTACACCCATGTACAAGACTCCGCCCTCAATAACAGAGTGGTTCAAGCAGAATTGCCGTATTCGACATGATAAGCGCCCAGGGCACTTAAAAAATTGGAGTGGGTGGGCGCTTATTAAAAAATATTACCAGCGGAGTGGAATGGAAAGTGCTTATTACCATCGAGGTGGAAAACATGAATATAACAGAACAATAAAAGAGTTTTACTGATATTTGTATTATTCATTTTGTGGTATCAACCAAACTACAGTGAGTCGTCGACTTACAACCTATGTGAGTTACGTCTGATCGACTTTACAACCGCAAAAGCGGTGAAGCACGATTCATGGCAGTGCGAGTGTTGCGTAAGACAGTTATTTGCACTGCCGGCAGCGCCAGCATCTTAAAAGGCCAAGCAGGAGATGATGCAGCTTCACTTTCTAACTGCTCAGGCGCAAAGCTGAGAGCCAATCCTTTCTGTGTGGGCGGCTCCGATACCTTGAAACTCTAATTTTATTTGACTCACACGCTGAAGTGTTTGTGACAGGACGCGTGTCCCAAGTTTTGGCAATCAGCTGCTCTGTGGGTTGAATTTTTTCCATGTCTGTCCATTTGTGTTTGCTTGCCAGCTGTGCTTGGCTTCGTGGAAATGAGCCGATCAAAACGAGGGAAATTTATCTCTTTACTCAAACAACACGCGCAGTCTGTGGCTGTTGTTATAATCCAATAAAATTGGAGTTTGAAACTATCGGACCCGCCCACACGGAGTACAGAAAGGATTGGCTCTCCGCTGCGTGTCACAGTGACGTGGAATTGAAAATAGATGTATAGATTTAAAGGCGCGAGATTTATTCACCTGTTTTTGTTTGGCGTGGGTGTATTTGGATGGAAAGTCGACATACGACCAGATCGAGTTACGACCGGTCTGCCGGAACCAAACGCGGTCGTAAGTTGACGACTCACTGTACTTACATGAAAACTGAAAATAAACAGAAAACAAGCATAATTAAAAAAAGACCCCTTACTTTTCCCTCCCAGTCGTCATCTTTTCCTTTCGGCTGTTCCCTGAAACGTTTCCCCGAAAGTAAAATCAAGCCAATCAACATGAATGTCAACTTTAGCACATGGCACGTTGTACCAATCAACACGAACATAAACAAAAGCACATGGCCAGGAACGTCCTTAAATTTATGAAGTTAGTGAGCAGGAGAATCGAGTGAAAAATACTCGTCACTTTCTGATAGGTCCATATCTGGCTCATCGCCCCATTCATTCAGATCATCCCATAGTTTTGCTGTAGCAGTTTCTAATAATTCATCTTGTTGGACATTTGCCAAGAGAACAGCAAAATATTTTCCTGTTTTTTAAAGCACAGCGGAACAATCAAATGTGTTGTTACTGATGAACATTATAGACATGCCCCAGTGGCAGGGGGTCTTGAAATTCCATGTAAACTCACTTTTACAGGCAGTGAATGCCTCATTTCACGGTGACAGAGACTGATTGAATAAAATTGGTAAGTTTGATCTACAATTTTGCTCACAGTACACAGGGGTGGTTATTAGACGTAAGTGCTTATTACGTCAAATTCGGTAATTTGCTAACCGGAGTTACTGAGAGACAAACAAGGTCGAACACTTGATACATAGCATGTGTTCGGAACATGCCGTAGTTGCAGCCATCTTTCCAGAGATCTGGTTACGCGTGATACCCAGGCTTTATACGTGTACACAATATGCAGGATTTGAGATGTTTTGCTTTTACACTTTATTCTGAGTCATACTGTATTAAGTGCTGGGAAAGTATCATTATACAGGAAAAATTAAACAAACATTTGGAGTTTGGATTTTTTTTCCCCCTGGGATCGAGACTAATTATTCATTCATTTCCTGAATGGATTAATCCTAATTAGGGTTGCAGGGAGGCTGGCACCCATCTCAGCTGACTCTGGGCAAGGGCAGAGTACTCCCTGGACAGCTTGCCAGGCCATTGCAGCAGAATAATTAATAAATGATGAATTTATTTTATAGATATAATAAATAGAAGTGCAGTGCAGTGGTGGTCTGGTGGTAAAGGTGCTGGATCACTGATCCTAAGGTTGGGGGTTCGAGCTCCACTCTCAACGGGCTGTCACTGTCCCCCTCAGTGCAGCTAACTGGGTTATCAAAGGTGGGACACATCTCTCACTGTCTATGGTGGGAGGTTCATGTAAAAGAACCATTGCTGACTTTTGACACGAGGATCTGCATAGCCGTCAGCGTGTTTCTGCGCTGCGATGACCTGGCAAGCTGTCCACAATGTATCCCGCCCTCGCCCAGAGTCGTCTGAGATGGGCACCAGCCTCTCCGTGACCCTAATTAGGATTAAGCGGTTCACAAAATGAATGAATAAGGTTTCTCTCACAGGAATTGTGGTATCCCAGTGTATTGGGTGTTGTGTGTCATCTTGTGCACTACTATATTACAAAGGTGGACAAGAGGAGCTGCATAGCCGTCAGCATGTTTCTGCCTGTGATAGTCTGGCAAGTTGTTCAGGGTATACCCTGTCTTCACCCAGTGTCAGTTGAGACAGGCTCCAGCCTCTCTGTGACCGTGATAGTAGAATTAAGTGGTTTTGGGAATGTGCGAGAGTGAAAGGTTGTCTGGTGCTCTTAATGGCCGTCTCGCTTATTTTGTGCACAGCACGGTCAAAGTCACTGAACTCGGTCCTTGCGAGTTCCGTGCCGTTCTGTTCTGGTGTTAAAATCAACTTTTCTTTTGACCACGATCTGCTGCTGCCACATGAAATGTAACCAGTAGACAGACACAAGTGTAAACGTACATCTCATCATTGTATTAAAAATAATTTACACATTACTGAAAAGCAAATGGGCGGCACAGTGCCGGAGTGGTTCACACGTCCACCTCACAGCAAGAAGGTACTGGGTTCAATTCCCAGTGAGAGTGTTTCTGTGTGGAGTTTGCATATTCTCCCTGTGCTTGCGTGGGTGTCCTCCGACGGTCCAAAAACATGCACAGTAGGTTAACTGGCTGTTCCATATCACCCCTAGGTGTGAGTGTCGGCACTGCCATGGCCTGGCGAGCTGTACAGAATGTACTTCGGCTGAGATGGGCGCCAACCTCTCCGCGACCTTAATTAGGATTAAGCGGCTCAGAAAATGAAAGAATAAATATAAAGCTCCCCACAAGGCTCTAGTTGTCGAATAAAGTGTTAATTAGGAATCAGCACGTCTGAAGTTTCCCTAACAGGACCTGTCTATCTAATCCTCCAGAGTCGGGTTGGAGTGTGTTGATGGTGACATCGACATCCAGCGGCATTATTCCTCTAGCTCAGAGGCGGAGCCTCATGAGGGCAGCCCACCCCTGACCAGCACTTTAACGCTGTCTGCATCCTTTGAAGAGGACAACTTGGACCTGAAGTGATGACAATTCTGTAGTGTCTCCTGTAGCCTCTCCTCAACCCTTACCTACGCTCAATTTATTATTTTTGTTACATGTTACTTGATTTTTTTTTTTTTTTACTTTTGTAATTTTACTTATGTACATTATGTGATGTAGAAATGGAACCACAACGCTTTGCACCTGAGTGAGTTTACAATAACCAGTACGACATGAAGGGAGTGTGTGTTATGTGTACAAGTGTTCAATTCAAGCAGAACTTGAAGCAACAGTCATCATGTATATCAAAATGCTGTATGGAAAAGGAAAGTGGATGAGTGCTGGGATAAGAATTAAAAAAAAATATTTCTCCAGTCCATAGACAGTCACAGGGGTCTCAGACAAGTTTTAACAGCATCCAACTTAGATACACAAACGTAGCCATGGAAAAACCCAAGGCCTGTATATCCGGGTCAGAGTATATGGTCCAAAACCTCGAGTAGCACTCAAGCCTGAATGTAAATCTGAGGCGCTGAATTCTGGTTATCTGTTTTAATCGTGTTGTAATTTAAGTGACGTCTCTTAATTGCACACTGTAATATATATATATATATATATATATATATATATATATATATATATATATATAAAAAAATACAGGATGTACCTCTCAGGCCGTGGCTGCACACATCAAGATACATATATGTACACAAATAGAAATAAATATACTTTTTAACTATATTTAATTATGAGAATTTAATAAAGAATTTCAGTCAGTTCAATGTTATGCTCCACCCAAGTAAACAGTCTTGACCCACATTTGGCAGACAGGGCAGAAATCTCCCACAAGTGCCATTTTCCTACAACTCGGAGCAACTGCGGCAAATCAGACCAGACATGGAGTGGATTTTCCGTGAGGCAAGTAGTTCCGGTTCCTATAGAAACCACTACCTACAGCTTTTCCATTAAAGAGACGAACCGAGCTTTGTTTCATTGGCACATGCGCCTCAGCTCAGATGCTCAGGGGTGATCACACTAGACCAGGGGTCGGCAACCTTTCCCATTCAAAGAGCCATTTAGACTCGTTTTCCATATTAAAGAAAACACTGGGAGCCAGAAATCCTTTTTTGACATTTAAAATCAAACAACACTGCATATAATGTTTTTCCATCTTTTTCCATCATGTTAATATAAAATAGCAATGTGTTGCATTGATTTAAACAACTGCAGAGACAATTAAACTACAATTCTGTTTGCAACAAAAAAACGCCAGCCTCCCCACAACCTTAATTAGGATTAAGTGGTTCAGAAAATGAATGAATGTGTTCGAGTCCTTCTTGTATTTTTATAAAGAAAAAGATCTGTCCCACGAAGCGTGGGACGGGGTGGAGCCAGATGTGTTAACGGGTTGGGTCGCCTACCTCACCATCACGCCCTTTGTGGGATCTTTTTCTTTATTCGTTATATTATTGTTTTGTCATAGTTTTAATTCATAAAAACGACAGCAACACAGAAACATATATGAAGACTTATTTTAAGAAGGAGCCTACTCAACATTCTTTTAAATAATATTAATGCTGCACTGACCATCTCATTTTCAGAGTGGAGACTGAACCACACCCAGTCTTTTATTTTGTCACTGGGAGGAGAGTTATTTAATTCAGAGATTGCTGTGTATAAACAAATCTCATCCACCGTCTCTTACTTCAGCTCTGATTTCCATTCCTGAATTAACAAACCCCGGCAGTGGAAAAAAATCTCTCGCTCGCCGCGCTGCTGCTTGCCATGAGCTCTTTTAGGGCTCTTTTATATTTATTTAGTATATGTTCTTGTGGACACACACACAAAATCACCCCACCCACACCAAATAAATATCCGCCCACACCCGTGACTGTTAATTTTCATCAATGTAATTTTCAACCCTGGAAGAGCATTTTTGGAAGGGTATCCACATCATGCAAGTGAAAGCTCCTTCAACTCTCTAACCCCTGGAAGCCCGAAGTGCTTCTGATGAGAGTAAATAAGCACCTTGTGGTGCACCCGTTGGCCACCGTAAAGTACATTATTTTGAAAAGCCACGGACCCGCGGCAGAAAGGTGAAAGAGTCACATGCGGCTCCGGAGACGTGGGTTGCTGACCCCTGCACTAGACAGACATAATAGTGACTGATGCTGATTTCCTGCAAATTCAAATGTAAGCAAACATTTTGTGGCTTAAATACCAACATCGCAAGGATTTCACATGACAATTTTGCGAACAACTTGCGATTGGTGTGTGAATGTTTGCTTGGGGGTGGTCACAAATCTCCTTCTGTAAATGAGATGGGTTTTGTTTTCAAACTGTTCGCCTTTTATTTGCGTTATTAGCCTGAACAAGCTGCAAAAAGAATACAAATATAGGGATCCCTCACTTTCCGCGGTTAATCGAGCCCGAGATCCGTCCGCAACCGTCGAATTCTGCGAAGTAGGATCAACCCCCATGACTGACGCATACATACATACATATGTGTACATAATATCAATAAATACATATTCAATGATATAAATGCTAAAATAACAATTAAACATTCAAAAATAATGCATAAGATGTAAACAAAATATAAATACACACACATACACATTTTTATGTCACAGATGCGCATGCACACACTCAGATGTACACCTCTCAAAAATGTAAGTAGTTTTGATGGAGGGGGGGGGTTAGGATTGTTTGGGATTATTTTTTTGCACCTTGTTTTGCTGCATTTTCTTTAACTTTTCCCCTATTCTTTCTTAATTTCCTTATTTTTTAATTGGATGAATAGTAAAAAAAACAAAACCCACAATGCACTGAAGCCGCATGAATTGAAGCGCAAAGTAGCGAGGGATCCCTGTGTTGACAATATGTGGGGCTGGTGGTGTAGTGGTTAGGATGCTGGGCTCATGATCTGGAGGTTGTGTGTTCAAATCCCAGTTAAACCCCTCCTGTGGTTAGACTCCTGGGCAAGGTCTCAACCACATGTGTGCCTCTGTTCACCCAGCAGTATAAATGAGAACCAGTAAAAATATACTGGGAAGGTAACCTGCGATGGACTAGCGTCCCATCCAGGAGGAGTTGAACTAGTCACGTCACGCTATGGAAACCGGGGATAAGCACCGGCCCGATGAGCCACTCGGCTCGGGTGGAAAAAGCCCAACAGACTTTACCTTTTATTGACAAAATATACAGAATATAGCACGAGCCAATCTCAACTATTTTTGCACGGAAGTCATTTTACCTTGCGAACGCCTCACGCACATGCAGAGACTATAAGACAGAGGACACTATAAGGCAGAGCCTTGTTTTGAGCCATTCACACCAATTTCAAGCAACAATTATTTATGATGAGGTCACGGACCAGGCGACCGAAACGTGGTGCTGCGAATGTTGCACAGTGGATTTTAGGAAGAGTAAAAACGACTGTTGCCGGATTGCCGTCCGAGTCGGTCTCTTTTTCTATCTCGGCTCTAGTGTGATCACGCCCGTAATGTAAGTGCACTGTTTTCAAAATAATGTTTTTGCCTCTGGATTAAAAAGGGCTAAAATAAAAAAAGGGATTTTATATACTTTAGAATTAGGATTTGATACCTTCACAAGTCGCAGCCAGTTTACGTGGACGGGAAGAATGAGTCTAGTGAGTTCAGACTGTAGAGGAAGTTTATTAGGCCAAGGATGGAGAAATATATGCGATGGCGAAACAGTGGCCTATAGGTTTACGTCCTATCTCAAACATTGACATTATAGGAGATGAAAATGAGGAACCAACATGGCATCACCTTACACTAAATGCATGCCCTTCAGAATTTTATATATCCAACACTAGTAGCACCCTGATTAATAAACAACAGTGGGGACTGCTTTTGCAAATTCCGATTTTCAGTCCCGCTGCAGTTCTCGCGGTCGCCTGTAGAAAGGAGCACGTGGTTCTGGGGACCGATGGAGAATGTTTATAATTACACTGTTTTGTTTTCTTTGCCTCTTGTCCCTGTTTGCTCGATCCTTGTTGTTTTCAGTGGTTTTTGTATTTGAGTCAATATTAACTGTTTAGACTGTCGCTGAAACTGTTGCTGATATTGAAATTAATACACAAAAGTGTAAAAAAAACAAAAAAACAAAAAAAAAACACCAAGTGTCTTAAAAATTGTATTGCCATTGTTTTTAATGCCAAGTACTACTTGTAAATGGTTGTGTTTCAGATGTGGCCTCAAACAGAATTATTATTATTATTATTATTATTTGAGCAAGTGCTGTAGATCACTGCTGTAGTTCGTATTGTTCATTGATATTAAATAAATATTTATGAAATTTCAGCAGTCAAATTTATGTGTTAACTGGAGCAGTGGTGGCCTGGGGGTAGAGGTGCTGAATCACTGATCCTAAGGTTGGGGGTTCAAGCCCCACTGTCAATGGGTTGCCACCGTCACCCCCAGAGCAACTAACTGGGTTATCAAAGGCTGGCCATGTCTCTCACTGTCTATGGTGTGAGATTCATGTAAAAGAACCATTGCTGACTTTTGTCATGGGGAGGCTGGCACCCATCTCAGCTGACTCCAGGTGAGGGCGCAGTACAATCTGGACAGCTCGCCAGGCCATCGCAGGGTAGAAACATGCTGATGGCTATGCAGCTCCTCTTGATGAAAGTCAGCAATAATAATTTTACATGAACCTCTCACCACAGAAAGTGGGAGACATGGACGGCCTTTAATAATCCAGTTTGCTGGACGGGGGTTGGGGGGGGGGCACAGCGACAACCTGTTCAGAATGGGGCTTGAACCCCCAACCTTAGGATCAGTGATCCAGCACCTTTCCGTCCAGGCCACCGCTGCCCACTTATAAGTATCACTACCTTAAGTAATCATATTCCACAGTCAGTAAAGTTAAAAAAAAAAAAAAAAAAAAAAAAGGCTAAAGGGCACATAATGCAATAAGTGATTTTTACTGCCAATGGAGGTGTAATTACCCTGCATAGGAAAGTAGTACAAGTATTTAATTACACACACACACAAACAGTTTCCTAGGAAAATGTTTCAGACGCTCATGCTTGAATGGTAATGGTATTAAATGATATTAATGGTAGCAGAGGCTAATTCCGATCACCTGTTAGTCCGGGGGTACCTTCTCCTGTTGGTCCACCTTCCTGAAGGCGAATCCTAATGTGGCCCATATGATGGATCTAATCAGGTTTTAAGGCTTTGTTTAAACGTCTTAAGCCTTGATTAGGTGGGCGCAAGTCTTCCAGATTGGGCACCTCTGCACCTCCGAGTTAGAATAAAAGTCCTTACAGAAGCAGTTGGCCCCCCCCATTAGGGTTGGTGTTCAAGAATGTAGAGTTCCAGGATCCATAACTACACCCAAAGCCGATATAAGGGACGCATCGACACAGAAACATCATTAAAACAACATATATCTTAAATAAAAGAGGCAAAACCATCAACCCCACACAAAGCTTCAACCTTCGAATCGATGTGTGATGCTGTTCCCGCTAGCCAGGCGGATATTCATCTACATAGCCCACAAGAGTGATAGGCCTAATTCATCCATCCCGCTACATACCAAGCATAAAACCTAGAGCAATAACCAGCCAATTAAAATGAAAAATCAGATGTGATCGATTGAGCAGAAAAGAGCCGGCACCTGACCTCGTTTCATAGTCTGACACACACACACACACACACACACACACTCGCGCGCGCAGCAACGGTGGATTATAATATATTAACAGAAAGATGAGACTGAATAAAATATTTCATGTCTATTATTATTGATGCTTATATAGCACAATTTCATACACATGTATGCTCAATGCGCATGAGACCCCAGCGCTCCCTGTGCTCCGGGTACCCGTCGCCACTGTACGGCACCAGTTGTTGCGTTGTTCTATCCTTTTGATGCTGAGCGCCAAGCAGGAAGCAACACCTCCCAAATTTTAACATCTCATGGTATGACGCAGCCGGATTCGAACTCCGACCTTCCAGAGAATAAAGCGGACGCTCTACCAACTGAGCTAAATCCCCAGTCTATATTGTCACCAGGATCCTAAGCAGGCAATATCTGCCTCATAGCAAGAAGGTTCTGGGTTCGAGTCCCAGGCTCAGGCCTCAGGTTTCTGTGGTCTCACTGTACTTGGTTGAGTTTTCTCTGGGTACTCCGGTTTCCTCCTACAATCCAAACACATGCACATTAAGCTAACTGGCTGTTCCAAATTGTCTTTAGGCATGAGTGTGAATGATTGTGTGTGTGTGTGTGTGTGTATCTTGGCCCTGCGATGGTCTCGCAGGCTGTTCAGGGTGTATCCCGATATTGCCGAGTGTCCACAAAGAAGGCTTCAGCCTCCCGTGAGCCTAATAGGATTAGGTGGTTCAGAAAATGATTTCAAAAGGGTTCATCGTTCATTTTCTGAACCGCTTAATGCTAATTAGAGTTGCAGGGAGACTGGCGCCCATCCCAGTCGACTCCGGTCAAGGGCAGATTACACCCTGGACAGCTCACCAGGCCATGACAGGGCAAAAACACGCTGACGGCTCTGCCACTACTCTTGTCGAAGGTCAGCAATGGTTCTTTTCTCCATGAACCTCACACCATAGACAGTGAGAGACATAGCCGGCCTTTGATAATCCAGTTAGCGGCACTGGGGGGACAATCACAACTCGTGGAGAGTTGGGCTTGAACACCCAGCCTTAGGATCGGCGATTCAGCACCTTTACCACCAGGCCACCACTGCCACATTTCAACAGGGTCAAGGACATCAATCCCACTGAACGTTTTTGGAAAGAATTGGAATGTTAACTCAACCCCAGGACCTCCCACTGGCTGACGATTATGAGCTCCTGCTTTAGAATGATGCTTTGATGCTCGACTCCAAACAAAATTTGAGATGCCCCAGGAAAGCAGGCCGCTGTGCATCACACATCCATTATGGTTACTACACCTGTCTCCGGGCTCCTAAACTCTTACTGTTTTTTCTTAAGCCAAGTTGAGAATAGTTCGATGATCTGAAGGAATTTTTGACAAAATCATGGGGCTACAAAATGTCCCATCATGCATCCTGAATACTGAGACGACTCCATGGATATTCAAGTACAATGGGTATTTTTTTACTCAAGTTCTTTTCATTCATTTTTTTGTTCGATCCTAATTCGGGTTGGGGGTACCCATGTTAGCCGACTCTGGGCAAGGATGGGGTACACTCAGGACAGCTCATCAGGCCATAGCAGGGCCAACACTCACACAACCTTTCCCACTCACACTTGATGGTGATTTGGAACAGCCAGTTAACCTACTATGCAAGTCCTCGAGCTGGGAATCGAATCCAGGACCTTCTTCCTGCGAGCCGTACGTGCTAACGCCGACACCGTGTCGCCATTATTTGAGTTTATTTATTTATTTTTATTATTTGTACAAATGCAGCTCTTAAAATAAAAAAATGTCAGCATATTGTTAACAGAATTATTGCCTGTAGCAGCATCGGCAGGATTGACCTCCCTCTACAGACACAGGGAAGCCAGGTAAGCCCAGCAAATAATACATTAATGAGTTGCGCCTGTATCTAATTACCGACAGGCTATTTATGTGTGTTTGAAAGAGAGTGTGAGAAACAATTGAATTTATAGTGCATTTTTCTGTCTTAGATTAAGATTTAAAAGCTGCAGGGGTGGGACTTAAAAAAACAAAAACAAGACAATGCACAAAATTTTTGTATCCTTTGGTATTTCCACCTGTACAGAGACAGACCTACAGACGTGGATTCCGGCCCCAAGTGTTCAGCTAAGTGATCCACCCATTACCTCACTGTGAGACATCCCACAATGCATCATTTATGGTCCAGTCTGGATACATGGCTCCTCTGGTCTCCTCCTCTAAAGGAACCTTGGACTGTTTACCCTTGACTTGTTTTTCCAGATGCACAGGTTCTGCAGAATCTGGCTAGAAATCTCTCGCCCTTTTCACCCATTGATCAGATACAGATAACTTAATGTGACAGTGGGAAGAAACCAGAATACCCAAAGGAAACCCATACAAGCACCCACATCATGTGGGGAGCACAGCTGTATGAGGTCTGAACTTTCCAGTTGTAAGACAACAGTACCAACCATTACGTCACATATATAATGTGTTTACACTCACTCTCAGTCACTCATTTACCAAACCACTTAAATCACACTAGGGTCTCTGGGAACATGGAGCCTGTCTCTGCCAACACGGAGCATAGGTACACCCTGAACAGGTCACCAAACCATCAAAAGGCAACACGTACTACATACACACACCTTGAGGCAATTCATCATCAACATCAACATCAAGGTCCATAGCTATATGGCCGTCTTCCAGCAGACGTTTCCGATTTCCTCTGTCGGCTGCATACTTTGTAACAGTGGAGGACACGGTCGTCCACTGGGTCGTCCCGGGCCTCGGCCGATCTGGTATGCGGTTTTGTTCTGGTGTAAACACGCCGAAGGTTTCGATAGGCAAAATTCCCCGGTATTGCCCAACTCTTCTCCGGATATGGATGGCCGTTGGATCTTGAGTGAGGTCATCCGCCCTTTGACAGGTTTTTTTTGTCGTCCTGCTGAGTGTCCACACACCCACCTCATCAAGATAAACTTGATGGGGGAGCAGGTTTAGTCACCGACCACCAGACCATGAGACAGGTAGTACAGGATTACATGGTACCTGTAGCAGGTCATCCTGACCTGACCTGACTGAGGCAATTCAGAATAGCCAATTAGACTAATGTGCAAGTCTTTGCACTGTGGGTGGAAACCTAAAGACCGACCCATCTCAGCTAACTGTGGGCGAGGGCAAAGTACACCCTGGACGCCTCATCAGTCCATCGCAGGGCAGAAACATGCTGGCAATGCAGCTACTCTTGTCGAAAGTCAGCAATGGTTCTTTTACATGAACCTCTCACCATAAACCGTGAGAGACATCGCTGGCCTTTGATAACCCTAATTAGCAGCACTTGGGCACGAACACGGCAGTGATAACCGTTGACAGTGGGGCTTGAACTCCCGACCTTGGGAGTAGTAATTCCATAAACTACCACTGGGCCACCACTGCCCGACAGGCAAACTTCACAGAGACATATCTGAGCCTGGGATTTCAATCCAGGACCTCCTTGCTGCAAGCCGGACGTGTTAAAGCAACATCTTGAATCTTCTAACTTTTGCATTGAGCCATAGACGAGTAATGTGTAATTACACTGTTGAACACATGATGGCACTGTGGGTCTTTGGTGCAATTACAACCAAATATTTCTGGTCTCGAGGCCACCACCCTTCAATACACAAGAATGCTCAGTTTTAGTTGTCTTATATTTGTCCCTCCCATGAAAATAAACAAGTGAGATTGGAAAAAATTTGCTTTTTAAAAGGAAGTACACCGAAAATGGATTTCTTCACTCAGGCTGAACTACCTCGACATGTTGAACACAACCCATAAGTACCCACCCGACCCTCAACATAAACCACTGCCAGGCAGAAAATATTACTACAAAGCAAAGAAACAAATCCTTTAATTACTTTTAAATTGTTGTCTTACCATCTAAATGTTTAGCATGTGAAAGGCGATGGCCATCTCAGCATGGCGTTGTAGTGGTTCGCATGGCCACATCACAGCAAGAAGGTTGTAGGTTTGAGTCCCAGACCAAGAATCTCAGAGTAGAATTTGCATGATTCTCCCCGGTCCTGCAGTGGTTATGAGAACTGAACATAACGGAAGAGATAAAAGAGTGAATTTTAAACCTTTTCTCAACAAACAAATTCACTTCTGAGAATCAGGGGAACTAATACAGAGATCATGTTTATTTTCATTTTGAATCCCCAAAATACACAACTTTTTTTTTTTTTTTTTTATCTTATCATAAAAGTAATGCTGTGATCAGGCTGCATGTGTGGAGCAGTGGTGAAGCCAGAGAAAGGGCGACATTCACAAAGAACAGAGAGATACAAGTGATGTGTTAGGAATATAACTTTCATTTAAAATAAGAAAGTACTGTAGCAGGTACAGTATTTATTTATTTATTTATTTAACAAAAGCACTTTTAATTTACTGCACAAATTATTTACAGCATGCTGTTTCTTTAGGTTCCAATTCCTCCAACAAAAACAACCCCCCCCCATTGGCCATCAATCACTTGCCAACATCTTGGTGTGATCAAGGCTTGATTTGGAACAGCCGGTTAACCGAACAATCAGTGTCTTCTGACTGTGGGACGAAACTCATGCAAGTGGGTGGGGGGGTGCAAACATCGCACAGAATCGAACCCACAACCTTCATGCTATGATATTTTTTTGAAAAAGACCCTTTTCAGTGTTTTATTTCAGTTTGAGTCTGTGTTTAATATCATTTTCATGCTAGATGACACTGGTGAGTGCAACAGTGGTTTATTTAAGGGAATAGTTTATTATTTTTTTACTATATAATGGAAAATCTGTGACATTTCTTATTTTTATATTTAAAAAAATAGGTTTCACAAAACTGGTACAGTAGGCCCTCGACATTCACGGGGGTTCGTTTTCGAGCCCTCCCGCGAATCGAGATAATCCGCGAGTTCTGTACCCGGAAGTAAAGCCCAATGTATGACGTCACATGCGCGAATGAGCGGCTGAAGGTAAAATACTATGTATCTATTACATGCTCTAAAATATGCTTCTTAAACACATTCTATAGACAGTCTTACTCATTAGTACAGTATTAATGTAGTAAGACGTAGTAATGATTAAAAAAACTTTTCAATTTTTACTCTTATTTTTATTGATAATAAAATATAAACATTATAGAGCATATACTGTTGTAAAGCACTCGTTTTAAAGTCTTTTTCAATTATTATTCCAGTACAGTACCCAAGTTCATTCTGAGAATGTTTGTGCATGAGATTTTATGTTCTGTAGCATGTTTAACAAACAATACCAAAAGGATAAACTTTATTACGCTTCATGTCCTTTCACATTGAACTTGGAGTGACGTCTTGGAGTGACGTCGTCAATATGGCACTGCCTAGAGGGCAACGTCGCGGAATTCTCAGAGTCAAATTGTTTTTGTTCGTTTTAATTTGTTTGTTCATGTTTTGCACTATGCTCGTCTATGATCGGTCGACCCTACTACAGCTATGAGCAGCTTTAGCTTCGGGGAACTAAACACGCAACAACTTATATCTTCTACCTACTCTATACTATGGGAACTCCATGCTAGCGGTTACCGGCTAAGCCCAAGCGCAGTTCTCAGAGGCTTGGTTAGCACTTCCAGCCATACTGGTTGAAAATGTTCAGTCCCTGCGAAACAAGATGGACGAGCTTCATGCTCAGATTGCAGTGCAGAGGGATCCACAGGACTGTGTTTCTGTGAAACATGGCTCGAGGAGAGTACACCCGATAAGGCGATTATACCAGCCGGCTACACGGCCTTCATCCCCTGTTATCCCAAGCGCCGGCGTCATCATTTGGCCCCTTCCCGCCTGGGCTTCTTGTCTGCTGGGGTGCGGCTCGCATGGAGTTGCCTACCATAGCATGTTACCTCTGCTAGCCGCATCCCGGCTAACAAGCCCAGTTGAGCTTGCTTAGTTATACACGCCCGAAGATACGCCGTTCTTATAGCTGTATAGTGCAAAACATGAACAGACAAAACCGCAAATAAAACAAATTAAATCTAACCATAGCATGCTAGCTCTGCTAATCGCATACTAGCTGTGCTAATAGCATGCTAGCTCTGCTTAGTAATACAAGCCCGAAGATACTCCGATCTTATAGCTGTACCGGTCGTAGACGAGCATAGTGCAAAACATGAACAAACGAAACAACAAATAAAACAAATTATTAGACCTCCCCAACGTCGCCCTGTGGGCAGCGCCATCTTGGAGACGCCACTCCAACTTCAATGTAAAAGGACATGAAGAGTACTGTAATAAAGTTTATCCTTTTGGTATCATTTGTTAAACATGCTACAGAACATCAAATCTCACGCATAAACATTAACTTGGGTACTGTACTGGAATAATAATTGAAAAAGATTTTAATACAACAGTTCAGAGAAAACCATCGTTTCTCAGGAGAAAGTCTTATTTCTTCAGAAGAGACATCCAGCGTTTTCTATCGCTTAGCCAGAGAGTGGTATCATAGAGCTTAACTGGTAATTAAAACACACAAAGAGGCTCATTGACAACTTGTGTGCAAATGATGGAAAGGGGCAGGACATCAGCTCAACCAATCAGGAGAAAGGAGGGCGGCCATTGGCTGAATTTGAATCACGTGCCGGTTGCTCGGCAGTAAGCGAATACTCAAACCGTGGGTGCAAAACCACGAATAGTCAAGGGCATACTGTATACTCTCTTCAATTTTTTACCCCAGATCCAGTTTCACATGATACACACACATATATGTATTTATTTATTTATATCTGTGTGTATGTGTGTGAGAGAGAATTTTAATTAAATTAATGGTCAGTTGGTGAGGACACAAAGACTGTCATTGTAGTTAAAAAACGAACTTAAACGTATTTCAAAAGTGTCAAGAATTTTAAAAACTAATTACATATTCCTTAAATTTTGCTGAGAAGATTTTGAAAATTCATGTTAAATGTTGTTCGGAGAATTAAAGAAAACACCAGGAATAACAACACTGCTGGCCCTGTACTGACTGTGTTCATTTTTTAATTTGGCTGTGTGGAGATGAAAATGGTGCCAAAAACAATCACCTGACTCTGCAACTCATTTCACAATAGACATTACAAGCAGCTTCAGAACTCGGATAATCCACGGCGTGGTTATCGGGGAAAATTACACAAGGAACTAAAATCAGCAGCAAAATTCAACAAGTCATTTCTTACACTTATTTGATTACATAACAGTGCTGGTGTCTTTCACTGTGTGTAATATTGTTCTCGTCCATCTGCTATAAAAACATTACAGGTTTAGTGTGAATGATATCACTGGGTGTGGTGAATGATTTTTTAAAACAATATTTATCTATTATATAATTTTTTATGTTGTATGGGGCATTATGTCCCTGGTTGGGTCACCCAAGGCAAACAGGTCCTAGGTGATGGTCCCGAAGAAGCACGATTCAAAGGACCTCTATGGATAAAGATAAAAGGACACGGTTTCCATGTCTGGACATGGGTCACCAGGGTCTCCCCCTGAAGCGAGGCCTGGGGCTGTGCTCCAGGGGAGTACAGTGTACCAGACCCGTTGCTACAGGCCATTCGGTGTCTGTGTCACCGGAGCCAGAGTTTGGTCCGCATTGGTAACAAGAGGTCGAACTCATTTTCCGGTGAGAGTTCAAATCACAGATACTAGAGATTGAAATGAGCTTCCTTCGCCAGGTGGCGGGGCTCTCCCACACAGATAGAGTGAGAAGCTCAGGCACCCGGGAGGAGGGAGGAGTACAACCGCTGCTCCTCCTCATTGAGACCAGACGGTTGAGGTGGTTCAGGCATCTGATTCGAATGCCTCCTACCAGGCATCTGATTCGAATGCCTCCTACCTGCCTGCCACACCTACCTGGTGTGCTGTATCGGGCATGTTCAACTGGGAAGAGACCCCGGGGTTGACCTTGAACTCACTGGTGGGATTATGTCTCTTGACTGGTCTGGGAATGCCTTAGTGTACCTCGGAAGAACTGGAAGAAGTGGCTGGGGCATGGGACCTGCACCTGCAACACGACCCCAGATTAAGTGAAGGAAGAAAATGATGATATTTATTCAGATCAGTGGTGGTCTGGTGGTACGGTGCAAGGTCGTGGGTTCAAGTCCCACTGTCAATGATTGTCACTTCTGCACCCCACCCCCACCCACTGCAGTGCAACAACTGGATTATCAAAGGCTGGCCATGTCTTTCACTGTCTGTGGTGGGAGGTTCATGTAAAAGAACCACTGCTGACTTTCGTCAAGGGTGACTGCATGGCCTGGTGAGCAGTCCAGGGTGTACACTGCCCTCGCCCAAAGTCGGCTAAAATGGGCAGCAGCCTCCCCGCGACCCTACTAAGGATTAAGCGGTACAGAAAATGAATATATTTGTGAAGATTTTTCAGATTTTACAATGATGAGACAAATAGGACAAATATACATTATGACAATCCAGATGATGAAGCCAAATAAGAAGGAAAAACCCACAGAAAGAAAAAAAAAACCAAATAAATAATAATACATTTCAAAACATAAAAATAAAAAATAAAGGGAAAGAAGAACAAAAACAGTATTACTGGAGAGGAGCAAGAGGAGTGGCCCACTGTGGGGCTAGTTAGTAACCAACGTTTCTACCAATCTGAGCAAGACGATCCAGAAATGGCTGCCAGGTATGGAGAAAAAAAAATGAGCCTATTTAATACATCTCCAAGTTTGGAAATGGTTCACCAGTGAGCTCTGACAGAGAGTCGTTCAGAGCTACCGATTTCCAGTCTCAAGATCAATCTCTTCACAGTTATCATCCCATACATGATGGTAATTTGTACGGAGAGGCTACGATTCAGCAGAGAAACAGATTATCCACACAGCGCTATGCTCGGATCAGGTTTAAACTCACAAATCATACGGTTCAGAAAACTACTTGAATATTTCGCACCACAAGTTATACAAGTGTGGGCGTGACAAGAAAAGTGGGCCAGAGAGCCATCAGCAGACCTCCATCGATCACATAAGGAAGAAATGGGAGGGTAAAGTCTGTGCACCTTAGTTTCTGAATCGTGAAGCCTGTGCCTTACCTTGAATTGAATTAACTGATGCCTAACGTTCACAGAGCAGGATCGGATCCTGCTGAGGCTCTCTTACCAAACACTTATCAATTTGTATCCCAACTCTTCATCCCAAACCGTCTTAATAGACTGTGAGTGAATTTTTTATTTATTTTTCTCAGAATATAACTTGAAGACAGAATTTATTTTTACCAGGAAGCACTTTGAATTTGAGCAGGCGAGTCGGCAGGCTCCTGTGAAGTGAGTATTGCTTTCTTTTTGGTTACATTTCCATTAACGGAGGAAAAAAAAAAAAGCAAAAAGCAAAATAATAATAAAAATTTGGCAATCACTCACATGCCAAAATTACTTAATTCTTCTAGAGTGGTGAGGAGGCTCTTGCACGATGGCAGGGTGCATCCTGAACAGCTCACCATAGCATTGCATGTCACACATATGCCACCTTTCCCTAATGCACATGTCTTTGGACTGTTTGAAGAAACCAAAGTATCTGGAGGAAACCCAACGCAAGCACAAGGAGAACATGCATAACCACCACCATGTTTGGTCATGGTCCTGTCACTTTCACATTTATTCAGTCATCCATTTTCTGTAAATTCTATATCCTAATTAGCGTCGCGGGGAGGCTGGCGCCCATCCTGGCCGTCTCTGGGCGAGGGCAGAGTACACGCTGGATGGCTCACCAGGCCATCCATAGACTGTGAGAGACATGGCTGGCCTGTATAACCCAATTCGGTGCACTGGAGTTGGTGGGTGGGGGAGGGCACACAACCGTTGACCGTGGGGTTCGAACCCCCGTCTTCAGGATCGATAATCCTGCACCTTACCACCAGGCCACCACTGCCCTAATTTGAGTAATATTTATCACTTGAACTTGGTGATAAGTCATCAGTCAACTCGTAACCAAGACTGAGCAGACAAACTTTCATCATATTCATCTCCAGTGAATTGTGAGAAATAAAACTTTAATATTATTATTTTTTTTAATTATACAAGAATATGTCGGCTTTACAGACTCCATGCTTCGTCAGCTTCAATTCAGTCCAATTCAGTTCAATTATCCCTGAGGGGCAAATTGTTGTGCAGCCAGCAGAATATCTCACAGTCATTCCATCAATAATAAACAATGAGCAACATGATTCATGCAGCATGAACAATTAAGTACCAACAATAATAAATAAAAACTCAATAAACAAACTACAGCAAATTACTAAACAATGTAAGCACTCTTAGTCCATCTGTTCAAAAAATAAATAAATAAGTAAAAACTAAGCAGAACAAAGAACTTCTTAAATCTATTTTTTCATGATCTTACTGGAGACCATCTACAATCAGTTGGGAGCAGAATGAATTCCAGAATAGCAGGTGATTAGACTTGGAACTTTTTAGGTCTTGCTCAGGGCTCCGACTTTATTTACGTGGGGAGGTCATTAAGATTTGTTTCCATCATCTCACCGCACTTTCACAATACCATTAAAAAAATAAATAAAAAAAAACTTCAGTGAAACTGTGGCAAACCAACTCAAAAGAAAAATTAAGAATAGTAATAATAAGCAAGTAATAAAAACAAGTGTTATTTTAGTAGAAGTACAGTTCACATTATAACCACAAAGTTTGTGAAGGAAGTGCAGGCAGTGATGTTCAAACATCAACTTGTCATCAATGATGGTGACAGGATATTTATTTATCTTTTCATTTATCGTCACCATTTTTCTCCCTAATTTAAACTTAGTTTCCATTTCCCACCCATTAAGTGTTCACTATTACACGACCATCATCAACCAGGGAGGGACAAAAGCATGCACACACACCCCTCTATTGCCCCCATTTCACTGGAGCGCAGAATGCAATGATCATGGCGGAAACGTGCGGAATGCATTCTATGGAGGAGCTTCGGCATTTTTACACGGAAAATGGGTCAAAAACCTACGGAAAATTGTACCTTCGAAACATCTTGGGAACGTTCACGGAATGTGCGGAAAAGGCACGGAAAGACCACGGTGCAATGTGCCTAAAAGCGCACAGATTACCTTTGGAACCAGTGCGGATTGCAAAGGAAGACCTTCAGATAATTCACGGAATATTCATGGAAAGCACGGAACACTCGAGGAACGACTACAGCACTACGCCATTTTAGAAGGAAGAGCTACGGAATGACTACGGAACAGGCAGAATGAAGGCGGAACGTTCACATTCAACACGGAAAGACTACGGAATGACTGAGGAATACCTGGAGTAACCACGTTTCAATGAGGAAAAATCGGCAAAGATCAAAGGATTTGCTCCAGATTCCGCCTATAAGTACACAGAGTTGACCAAGGAAGCTCATTCTGTCATTCATACTATATAATTTATATGTTTATAATGTACAATAATTTTAAAGTTTAACATGTTTGTAATTTACAATATTTTTAGAATTTAAAATGTTTAAGATGTATTATATGTTTATAATAGGTTTATAATTTGTAATATGTTTATACTGTACAATAAATTAAAATTTTGACATATGTTTGTAATTTACAATATGTTTGTCATGCATTATATGTTTATAATTTACAAGTTGTTTATTAAAGTAATATGTTTATATTTTACAATATGTCTATAATGCACTATAAATTGAAAATTTAACATAAGTTAATATGTTTAATATCAATCATGTCAATGTTCCTTTTGTTTGCACCTCAATAAATCATTTCAGACTAAAAGCCATGCACACAAGTCCAAACCACAGTAATGTAACTTTAAAACTTTATTAGAGGAACAGGAAAACAGAAAAAACAAAAGTTCATGAACTGGAAATAATTTACTAAATTGAAATCAAGGAAGGGGAAAAAAAAAAAAAAAAAAAAAAAAAAGTCTCACAAGTCACAGGTGGAGTCCTCTAAATCATCACAACCGTGCCTGCGCATACTGGACAGGTTGAACATGCTGGGCTCACCTCCACTTGTCTCTGTAGCGGCACGGGAGGTTACACGTGTCGACGTGCATGTAACCGGAGGGCAACTGACTGGTCTGCTGGGTTGTGGTTGATCTCCTCCTGCCCACCTTGCGTCATGAGGTCCCCAAACAGGCACAGGTGGTCCATGACGTCGGTGGGGGCGGCCAGTAGTGCTGCTGATGACACTGGTGGTGCAGAGTTGGTGGTCGAAGCTGCTGGTGATGTTGCTGCTGCAGAGGAGGCTGGAGCTGCTGCGACCGCTGTTGCGTAGGAGGTGATTGTTCCTGCTGCGGCTGCATCTCCAAGTGGTCAGCTCTGTCCAGGCAGTCGTTCAGCAGTTCTTGTATTTTTAATTTCGCATGCCTGTACAACGGCTTCGGTAGATTTCACAGCACAGCTGCTGCCAACTGGTGAAACTCACCCTCTCAGACTCATCAGCCATCCGAACCGCCTTTCTCTGGTTCACCTTCACCTTCAGTATTTCAACTACTTCTGATTCACTGATCCACTGCTGGTTGTGGTTTGTTTGAGACTTCGATCGGGTCGGCATGATCATCTTCCTCATACCAATGATCACGTGTGCGCGGACAAAGTAGAGAGCACGCCGCACGCACAGCCAGAGTGAGGGGCAAAGCACCCAACAAGCACGCCGTCTGATGCTGCTGCTGATGGTGCTGATGGTGTGTGGTGTGTAGAGCAGCTCTCTTCATTGCTTTTGACCATATGGAAGAGAAGGGTAGACATGCGGATAAGTTAAGGAACACTTGCAGTATAAAAGGAAAGATTTGCGGAAATGACAGAAGGACTGCGGAACCAAAGGGAACACCTTCGGAAAAATTTTCCGTCAACATGCTTTTGAACATGCTCAAAATCACTTTTGTGGAAGATTTTGGTCCGCTGGAAGTGGAGGAACGCATTTGGAATCATACGGAATGACACGGAAGATGAGGGAATAATTGAGGAACATTTGAGGATGACAACATTTTTCCTTCCACAAGTCTGCCGCGCTCCAGTGAAATGGAGGTAATACGGAAGGATACGGAAGATGAAGGAACGACTGAGGAACATTGGAGGATGACAACATTTTTGCTTCCACGAGTTTGCCGTGCAATGCGGGCCACCCGTCTCTTTTCCACCTGCTTAGCATTCATAATTTGGTGGCAGGATGAGCTCACAGATGTCCATGATTGGCTGGCAATCGCTGCAAGTGACAGGGAAGTCAGCATATGCTATCCCTCCCACCCATGAGAGCTCAGCCTTTTAGCGCCCATGGACTCCAGGTCGCGGATGGTTGTTGCATTATCCTGGATTTGAACCTGCGATTTCTGGGTTGATAGTCATGCTCCCTGTTGATACGCTACTTGAAAGTGTGACAGGATATTTATATTGGTGAACCATATCAACTGCCTTGTCTGTTTACCAGAACTGGTGAGATGACCACTGAATTTTTCTCCTAATGCCCTGGAGGCATTTATGTCCAAAAAGGATGCCTTGCACCAGGCAGTAAATTCTAACACTGCAAACTTATTATCTGGCCCAAAGCCGCTAAGAAAAGAGCTGATGACAAAAAATGTGAGGCTGAATACAATTAAAATGAGATGAAAATTCAATAAAAACAAGCCACACAAGAGATTCTGTGGCCTAAAAGTTTGCCCAGAGCTCATACACTGTTCTGGAGAAGCTAGATATTTGCCAGGATGATTATGCGGATTGGTATCTGTTGGTGACCTCATCTTTTCCGCCTGTGAGGCACACTGTCGCATATCCCTGATCTCTTGCACTCACCAAATTGTAGGTCCTCTGTTCTCAACTGAAGGATCTCTCTGATAATCCCTGAAGGAAATTCTGCCAAGGGATCCACTATCCCAACAGCAGAGTTCTGCAGTAGAAGGAGGAAGTCATTACCACATTGGAAAGCACATCTAGTAATCATATAATCTGCATAAAAAGAAGCTAAAATGGCAAAAGAGAAAAAAATTAATCCACATTTGCTAACAGGCTCCCTCCTCTTTCACCCTTCAGATTTTTGATGACTTTTCTCGATGAGTGGATGAACAAAATCAGCCATCTTCCCCTCGTATCTGTTTAAAATATTTCCCTCTTCTTTCTATGGAAGGGACTTGAGACATACTCAGGCTATACCCTCCCTCATATTCAAAGTCAGCTGGGGTTGGCTTGAACTTCCTCCCCTAACCCGAACAAATAGGCAGTATAGGCAAAGGATCGAAACATCCTGGATCTAATCCTGCAACAAAACTGCAAACCATCCTTTAAGGCCTTCTATTCTTCACCCCTTTTCATCCAGGATCCAAAATTCCTCAAATTCTACTGAAATGGCCACCTCTTTCCGTTACCTCTAAGCAACCATTGACATGCACAATCCCGGGACTCAGTTGGTCTGACCTCATTAGCATGAGGGTCACAGCATTGTGGTGGCTTGCTTTGCACCTGATTTGACAGGACTATCGAATGTCCCATAAGGCCTAGTGTTTGGTCCACTTTTATTTTTCAAACTTAACTGCTCCCTCTAAGACATTTAGTTATATCTATTGCAGCATGGATTTATTTTGTTCATCATGTCTACCTCATGGCAGGAAGGGCCTGGGTTAGGGGTCTGGGTTTGTATGGGTTCCTCTGGGTCCTTCAATTTCCTCCATGTACAAAGACATGCACATTAGGCTAATTATCTCCATACGGTGGTGGCCGAGATAGGCTTCAGAGGCTTACACAATTTGCAAATTAACAATTGAGGGTAATATCCACAGATAGTTTTTACTATGATGATAATCTTCAACTTGTCCTTCACTGTCCTCCTACAGACGCTGGTGAACATCTCATAATGGATGCCAGCTTTTCACAAGGAACTTAATCCCTGCAAGACTAAGCTGCTAGTATATATATATATATATATATATATATATATATATATATATATATATATATATATATATATATATATATATATCTGCCAGCTCAATCCTATGTAATATAAAATCCTAAAATCTTGTTATAGTCCCATTAAGGAACCTAATGTTTTACATTAACTATAATTATGGTGTCATTTACCCCTCTTACACTGATAATACCCAGGTATATCTCCAAGAGAAGCTTGATATCATCCCTTCGATCAAAATCTGCTGGAGCATTTAACTGATATTAAACAATGGATGCCGAGAAATTTCCTCCCATTAAATGATTTTTTTTTTTTTTTAGTACAAGCAGGTCAAGAAGGCAAGGAGTCCTCGACTTGACACGGGAGTTTCTGTGTAGTTTCTCCCTGTGCTTGTGTGGGTTTCCTTCCACATTCTAAACACAAGCACATAAGGCTAACTGGCTGTTCCAAATATCCCAAAAGGTGTGAGTGTGAATGAATGGCTGTGTTGGCCCTGCAATGGTCTGGCAAGCTTTGCAGGGTGCACCTCGCCTTCCCTCAAAGTCAGCTGAGATTAAACAGATTGGAAAATCAACGAACGAATGAATGAATGAATAAATGAATATTTTGCTCAAGCTCATCTTCCACTGAATCTACACTCAGTGATGCTCTTTACTAGCATTGACTCATGGTGACGTCGTACATTTTCAAAAATTTAACACTTATTATCCAAAACACGCATTAAAAAAAACTCCAGAATTTTTTTTATATTCTTTTTGTTTTTAATTTCCCCTTGTGTTTTGAGTAATGATTTACTAAAGCTACACCAGATTTAAAAGACTGATGCTTGGAAAGAAAGCTGCATACGTACCAGCCGCCAACATTACTTTTTCATGACAAATTAAGCTGATATAAGGTCTATAATTAATTCTAGGCCTGAGAAACCACAGAAGACCAATACTTCAGGTTAATTCATTCATTTTCTGAACTGCTTAATTTTAATTAGGGTCGTGGAGCGCCCGTCTCAGCTAACTTTGGTCGAGGGCAAGGTTCACCCTAAACAGCTCGCCAAGCCTTGGCAGACATTGCATGCTCATATAATTAGTTTTATTTGAAGGGGCCGGTGGCATAGTGGTTAGGGTGATGCGCTCATGATTGGGAGGTTGTGAGTTCAAATCCCACCGAGACCCTCACTGTGCTAAGACCCCTGGGCAAGCTCTCAACCACAAGTGTGCCTCTGTTCACCCAGCAGTATAAATGGGTAACAGTAAAATATACTGGGAAGGTAACCTACGATGGACTAGCGTCCCATCCAGGAGGAGTTTAACTCTTGGTCGCTTCACGCTATGGAAACCAGGGATAAGCACCGGCCTGATGAGCCACTATAGCTCGGGTGTAAAAACCCAACAGACTTTACCTACTTTACCTTTATTTGAAGACATAAATCCAAATCATGATCCAAATCAATACCACATCATCTGTCAAACATGGTGGACAGGGGCATGTACAGTTGCCAGTAGAAATGAGTCATTGGTGGTTATCAATGATGGTGTTAATAACAGAAGGAGGATGAATTGTGAAGTGACTGATAGAGCAGTACCTCACAGTGCGGCGGTTGCTTTTTTTTCGAAATAATCGCCTCCGTCACTTTATCTCCGCTTTTAATGCCACCTTCTGCTTCAATATTGTCCCGATTGTAGAGGGGTTTCGGCCATAATCCTTTGCAATTTCACTCAACCGAATCCCACTTTCATATTTTTATCATCATCTCCTGTTTTACTTTTATTGATAACAGAGCCTGCTTCTTCTTTTCAGTCTCACCTGGAATCACTTTCTTGGAGCTCATGATTAATAACAAAAAATAACGCTGCAATGAGCACACTCAAAAAAATTCATGTAACTCTCGAACCAACAGTACAACTCTCCGTCACAAGTGTGTCGAAAAATGGGTCGAAGGCACACGAAAAGCATTATGGGTACAGTATTGTATTATGGAGATTCATCTCCCTCCTAGCCAGTGGAAGGCCAGCGGAGCGGGGCGTTGGGAGACAACCAATGGGAAAGCAACTCGCGCATTGTTTGAAAGGTGCATTTGAATTTTTAAGATGGCGCTTTCGTAACGTGAACTTGTTTCATATCCAGAGACATAAGTTCTAGGAAAATGCGTTTCGTAACCTGAATTTTTCGTTTTGTGAGACTTTTGTAAAGTGAGGTACCACTGTACATTCATTCATTCATTTTCTGTAACCGCTTAATCCTAATTAAGGTCAGGGAAGGCTGGCGCCCATCCCAGCCGACTCCGGGCAAAAGCAGAGTACACCCTGAACAGCTTGACAAGCCATTGCAAAGGCAGAAACACGCTGACAGCTATGCAGCCTACTTTTGACGAAAGTCAGCAATGGTTCTTTTACAGCCTCACGCCATAGGCAGTGAGAGACACGGCCGACCTTCGATAACCCAGTTAGCTGCACGGGAAGGGGGGGGGCAGTGACAACCTGTTGAGAGTGGGGCTTGAATGCCCAACCTTAGGATTGGTGATCCCGAACCTTTACCACTAGGCCACCACTGCTATTTTGAATATGCTTTTCAATGATTGAAGGCAAAACTCAAAGCAGAAAAACTCAAATTATCAGCAATTGAAAGTGGCTACAGCAGTGGTTCTTAACCTTGTTGGAGGTACCGAACCCCACCAGTTTCATATGCACATTCACCGAACCCTTCATCAGTGAAAAATAAAAATATGATTTTTTACAAATTCAAGACATAGGTACTGTTGTGTTCTTGTATTCCCCATCTCCATGCAGTTTCATGAAGTGTCCCTTTAGTTTTGCCGGTGCAAGACTAAAGTTGCTCAACTTGGCATTGCAAATCATTCAGATTGGACGCTGAGTCCCATCACGTTCCGTGATGCATGTGAATCCATGTTGTACATATTCGTCCGACCACTTTCTTTTTTTGCTTGACATAGTTAGTATGGATTAAAATATTCCGAAAAAAATCTCACGACTTCACACATTGACCACTGAGCGCGCTAAATTCCCCACGGCACTGATTGGCCAAGTAATGTAATGTGATCATCTGCAGCCAGTGATGGCCAATCGGGGCGTGTCATCACTAATTGACATGATGAGTCGGGTGTGTCTTGACCTCCGTGGCAGAGGCTCCGAACCCCTGAGACCGACTCACCGAACCCCTAGGGTTCGATCGAACCCAGGTTAGGAACCACTGGGCTACAGTAAGGGCCGCCAGACTTCAGGAGGTCAGGGACTGCAAATGATTTACATGTAAGTAAGTAATTAATTCATTTTTTGAACCGCTTATTCCCAATTTAAAATCATATGGAGGCTGGTGCCCATCTCAGTGGACTCCAGGCGAGAGCAGGGTACATTCTGGACAGCTCTACAGGCCATCGCAGGGCCAATACTTATACAGCCATTTGTATTAACACTTCTAGAGATGATTTGGAACAGCCTATTATCCTATTGTGCATGTTTTTGTACTTTGGGAGGAAACCGGAGGAAACCCACACAAGCATGGAAAGAACATGCAAGCTGCACATAGAAACACCTGAGCTGAGAATTGCACCCAGGACCTTATTGCTGTGAGGACGACGTGCAAAACTAGTGAACAGTTTATGCTTTTATTTAGACATGGGTAGATTTCTAAATTACTTTTTGGTCAGAGAGGGCTATGTATAAAATGGCTTTAATTCCTAAAAGGGTAATGCGATACAGTTATTAAACCCTGAGGTCTGTACTTCAATCACATCTTGACGACTTCTATTGTGGTAGTGTAAAAATTCTGACACCGTACCTATACTTATGAAACTCAATGCATATTACAGTCAAACATAAAAGGCAGAATAAATTAAGACTACTATAAGTATACCATCCTTCTGTACTATCTGAATATGCACGACAAACAGCGACTCGGTTATTATTTAGGGCAGTGGTTCCTAACCTGGGTTCGATCGAACCCTAGGGGTTCGGTGGAGGTCAAGACACACACCTGACTCATATTCATGACGACACGCCCCGCTTGTCCACCACTGGCTGCAGGTGATCACGCTACATTGCTTGGCCAATCTGTGCTGCAGGAAATTTGGTGCGCTCAGTAGTCGAATTGTGACTGTTGTGATGGTACGTCATGTGATTTCTTTCTTAATGTTTTAATCCATACTATGTTGAGTAAAAAAAGAAAGTGGTCAGATGAATATGTACAACATGGATTCACATATATAACAGAACGTGATATTAGTCGTCGTCCTATCTGCATGATTTGCAAAGTAGGATCAACCCTGTGCTGACTGACGTATACGTACATGTACATATAATATCAATAAATACATATTCAATACTATAAATGCTTATAATAACGATTAAACATTCAAAAATAATGCATAAGATGTAAATAAAACAAACACACACATACAGACGCACGCGTGCGCACGCACTCAGATGCGCACCTCACGTAAAAATGTAGGTAGTTGTGATGGGGGAGTTCATGCATTGTATTGGTTTTGTTCTTTGAACACAGTGATGTTAATGCACGGTTCATTTTGGTGCCCCAGATAAAAACCTATCTATGTCTTGAATTAGAAAAAAAATCATATCTTATTTTTCACTAAAGAAGGGTCCGGTGAATAAGCATATGAGACTGGTGGGGTTCAGTACCGCCAACAAGGTTAAGAACCACTGATTTAGGGTAAGGGATTTGAATTGTTGCTGAAGATCAAAGATTACTATTTTCGACTTACTCCTTGCATGCCTTTTTGCTGTAGTTAATATGTCTGTTGCTTTGAAACTTTGGAGTAACTTAAAACAGGCTATAAACATTTGTGATGATGCCGATACTAAATTAGGAACGTAGCCTGAAGTAGAGATTGAGATTTCCTTTCAGCTTTTTCCCTTTATCAGGGGTCGCCACAGCGAATGATTCGAACGTTTGATTGGCTTAGGTTTTTATGCCAGATGCACTTCCTGACACAACCCTTTGAGCAATGGACAGAAACACGCTGACGGTTTTGCAGCTACTCTTTACGAAAGTCAGCAATGGTTCTTTTACATGTCTCTCACCAAGGACAGTGAGAGACATGGCCCCCCTTTGATAGCCCAGTTAGCCGCACTGGGGGGGGGGGGGCAGTGACAACCTTGTGGAGAGTGGGACTCAAACCCCCAACCTTAGGATCAGCGATCCAGCGCCCTATACCACTAGACCACCACTGCCCCTATGAATGTAGCCTTAAGTAAAGGCAACAATTATAAAAAGCCTACATGAGAAATCTTACTGATAGTTTAAGAACTGAAGTTAAACAACTGATTTAACCCCACTGGTGTTTTGTTTGTAAAAACTTTGTTTCTTACAAATGTGTTGTCTTTGTAGTCTTGATTTTTTTATTCATCCACTCAGTTTCTGAACCGCTTAATCCTAATTAGGGTTGTGGGGAGGCTTGGGCCCATCTCAGCCGACTCTGGGCGAGGGCAGAGTACACCATGAACAGCTCACCAGGCAATCGCAGAGTAGAAACACGCTGACAGCTATGCAGCTCCTTTTGATGAAAGTCAGCAATGGTTCTTTTTCATGAACCTCTCACCACAGACAGTGAGAGACATGGCCGGCCTTTGATAACACAGTTAGCCGCACTGGGGGGGGTGGGGGGGGGGTGTGTGTGTGTGTGTTGCGCGCGCCAACCCATTGAGAGTGGGACTTGAACCCCCAGCCTTGGGATCAGTGATCCAGCACCTCATCACCAGGCCACCACTCCCGAGGTTTTTTATTTGAATCTTTAGATTCACAAGTATAGAAAATTGTATGAAGTGTTTTTGATTGTTTAACCTAAAAAGGTTTGAATTTACTTCCATCATTGCTTTCCAAAATAGAGATTCCTCAACAGAATCTTGTCTAAGGCCCTTCAAAAGCTAGAGACAGCACGGAATTTAAGGTCACGACCCAAGTGGAGGCTCAGATACCATACTTTTACCCACCCAATTGCATACTTCTTTGTCTTCCTGGTGAGCCCTACACATCTCAAAACCCTCAGCATGACTTTCATATGTCTTGACAACAAAAACTCCAGGCTGCTCAGTTACTACTTTATCTCCATGACATTTTTACTGTGTTCTGGTAGTTTTTAATCAGAGGCTGTGCACAACCATGCCAGGAGGAGCTCTTTTTCCTTCTAGCATCCCCCTAGATGTGGAGTCGATCTAGATGGCTCTGGTACTGCCTTTCCTGCCAACACTGCACTAGAAGTTCCTCGCACTTTATTAATACAAAACCCATCCTCCAAACTGTCCTTCAATAAGGTTTCCAACACTGGGCCATTCGGTTTGAAAATCAGTGGATACAAGAGGTAGAGGGTAATCTGCCACATCCATACAATGCTTTTGATCCTGACTTTAATATTGACGAGAACCAGTGTGTATTCATCAATACACCCAAGAACAAACCTTCACCAGCCATACACCTTACACAGCCCCGCACTGGATCATTTAATTGAGGTTTGACTACGACATATATGCACTAAGGTCTGATGTATACACTCTTGAATACTCAAAACCATGTTCCAGAGAAATGACGAAAACATAAGGGGATGCTAGGAAAAAGAAATAGAAAAGGCTGCATGTCCTTTTGCCAGTGGAAACACTGCCTATAGTGCTTTGTGTGCTTGTGCTGACTGCCAATCACAAGGATTGACTGCAAATAGCACTACAACTGCCAGCAGCTTTGCAATGAATTGCCCTAGCACCACACTTAAGTATCTTTGAGGTGCCAAGCAAAGAAAAAGGGCTGGTTGGCTTTCTCCAGAACCAGTGACTGGAAGTAAAGTCACACAGCCAGGAAACAGAGGAAAGCTGCATGGCTGCCAGCTGGGCCTTGCTAGGCAAGAGCTCCTTGATGAGTTGCTGGTTAGTATGCAGGTCTACCTGTGGCAGGTTCTGGTTTCTTAGCTTCATTGTGGTAAAAGTGGAAATTATTCAGATTCCCTTTTGGTCCTTGCTTCAAATTTACTAGGTCACCTTATGCAAAAAGTTGACAATTAACTTCTTGGGTGTATCATCAGAACTCTGACTGTATGTCTTGGATACCCAGGTGAAAGGAATGGTGGAGCTGTCAGCTGTTCTGTTGGCGAGTTGGTTCCAGTGGTAAGGAAGACTGCCGGACAGACCTAGTAAACCCATACCTGAAGCGAGGGTGATGGGGGAACATCTGGCAATGCCTTTCATGTTATCTTCAAGTCATTCCTCTGGGAGCTTTTCTCATGTTCAAAAGGAATTTATGGACATAGAATCAGAAGAGTTCATGTTTAGGGCCTCCATTTGTGGACGTGGCTTCCAGGAGCTGTGGACAGGTCATCAAAACCCACTAGTGGACAAAGGGCTGCAGCTTTGGGGGCTGCAAAAGCAAAAAATTGTGCGCAGGAGGAGTTTGGGGGCCATGCACAGGGACTTTCAGTTCTCCTTAAGTAAGTTCTGGCAAATAGTTTACCAGCTTAGAAAGGCAAAGGAGGCTCCCTGCCTGACTTTGCCTCATCAGTGGAGTGGGTGAATGAGATTTACCCTGAAATGCTCAAGTCCAAATAATCTGTGGTCCAGGATGACACTTGTAGAGTGACCCCAGTCATCCTAGACCACAACATGGGGGTCATCATTTTTAAAAGGGGGAGAAGAGAGAATTATTTGGGAATCATACTGCTTAGCCTGCATGGGAATGTTTTCCCAGAGTGCTGGAATGAAGACTCTGACCTAAATCAGAAAGCAAAGTTTCCAGTTGCACTTTTTGTTGCACTCCGCCGGGGTTCTTATTTGTGGTATAAGTGGACAGGATCTCAAGGCATAGTGTTGGTGAGGAGGATGTCTGGATTGGAAACCTTAAGATTGTAGCACTGCTTTTTTTGTAAATGAAGAGGGGGCAGGGGTGGTCTAGTGGTATAGGGCGCTGGATCGCTGATCCAAAGGTTGGGGGTTCGAGTCCCACTCTCCACAAGGTTGTCACTGTCCCCCCCCCCCCAGTGCGGCTAACTGGGTTATCAAAGGCGGGCCATGTCTCTCACTGTCTATGGTGAGAGGCATGTAAAAGAACCATTGCTGACATTCGTAAAGAGGAAGCTGCAAAGTCGTCAGCGTGTTTCTGTCCCTTGCTAAAAGGGTTGTGACAGGAAGGGCATCCGACGTAAAAACCTCTGCCAAATCAAACGTGCGACTCAGACGATTCGCTGTGGCGACTCCCGAGTAAAAAGGGAAAAAGCCGAAAGGAAGACAGACAGACAGACAGACGTGAATGTATTAGCTTCTTCAGATCACGACCTTCAGCATACACTAGAGCAGAAGTAGTGCTGTAACAACAAATCGATAAAAATTGACTATTAAAAGTGTTGAAAACAAATCTCGTTATCGACAAGTCTCACGATTATTGCGAAAGTCAGTCACTACAGACAAGTGTCACTCAGTCCAGAGTTGAACGGATGTGTCATACATGTACCTCACATTTTTTTCAACTTCATAAACATTACAAAACACGGCTCAGTCGACTACCAGTGGCACTGGGATGGAAAAACGTGTTCGACCTTCAAAAGTTTGGGAGCATTTTAATCTATATAGTCCCGAAAAACGTGTTCATTGCAAGCTTTGTCGAAGTGAGATGGCTTGGAACGGGAGCACTGCAGTGATGCAGGAGCATCTTCAAAGAAAACATGTAGGAATTATTATTGATGAGGAAGCTGGCCCATCAGCAGGGTAAGTGACTACAGAATCCTAAATTTATTCTATTTTGAAGGGGGATACAGGGATCCCTCGCTACTTTGCACTTCAATTCATGCGGCTTCAGTGCATCACGGTTTAAAAAACAATAAAAATAAATATTCATCGAATTAAAAAAATAAGGAAATTAAGGAAGAATAGGGGGAAAAGTTAAAGAAAATGCCACAAAAACAAGGCCAATTGTGCAAAAACCCCTTAAACACGAAACAAAAACAACCCAAAATCTCCCATCCAAACTGCAGTGGGGCCAATAAGTATTGAGCAATGTAAAAATGTGCAAGTTTACCCATTTAAAAAGATAAGAGAGGTTTGTAATTTTCATCATAGGTACATATCAAGCTTGAGAGACAGAATGTAAAAAAAAAAAAAAAATCCAGGAAATCACATTGTATGATTTTTAAACAATTTATTTGAGAAAATGGGAGGCCAATAAGTATTGGGCAGCTAGAAAACAAACATTATTTTTCCCTCCACTCGTTAACAGTATAAATGACACCTGTTTGAACTGATTAGATGCATAAGAGACTCCTGCACACACCTTCAAACGGTCAGACTGCAGTCTTCACCATGACCAAGACCAGAGAGCTTCCCAAAGACACCAGAGATGAAATTGTACAACTGCACAAAGCTGGGATGAGTCAAACTGCAATTGGTAAACAACTTTGTGAGAAAAGATCAACAGTTGGAAACATTATGAGAAAATGGAAGAAGTATAACATCACTGACAACCTCCCTAGGAGTGGCCTCACCTTGTGGGGTTCAAAGGATCCTGAGAACAGTGAATAATCAGCCCAGAATTACATGGCAGGAACTGGTCAATGATTTGAAGACAGCAGGAACCACCGTCACAAAGATGACAATAACTAACACACTACGTCGTCATGAGATGAAATCCTGCATTGCCCGAAAGGTTCCCCTACTAAACAAAAAACACGTAAAGGCCCATCTGAAATATGCTAAAGACCATCTGGACGATCCAGAGGAGGATTGGGAGAATGTGATGTGGTCAGATGAGACTGAAATTGAACTTTTTGGTTTAAACAGCACTCGCCGTGTTTGGAGGAAGAACTCCGAGTTGCATCCCAAGAACTCCATACCTACTGTGAAGCCTGGGGGTGGACACATCATGCTTTGGGGATGCATTTCTGCAAAAGGGACAGGAACACTGCACCGTATCAATGGCAACATGAATGGGGCCATGTATTGGGACATTTGGGGTAAAAACCTCTTTCCCTCGGTCAGAGCATTAAAGATGAAACATGGCTGGGTCTTCCAGCATGATAACCATCCAAAGCACACAGTCAAGAAAACCAAGGAGTGGCTCCGTAAAAAGCATATCAAGGTTCTGGAGTGGCCGAGCCAGTCTCCAGACCTCAATCCAATCGAAAACCTGTGGAGGGAATTAAAACTTCGAGTTGCTAAGCGACAGCCCTCAAACATCACAGCTCTAGAGAAGATCTGTGCAGAGGAGTGGGCCAAAATACCAAATAAAGTGTGTGCAGACCTGGTCAAGAACTACAGGAACCGTTTGAGCTCTGTCATTGCCAACCAAGGCTACATTACAAAGTATTAAAAGTAACTTTTGCTGACTATCCAATACTTATTGGCCTCCCATTTTCACAAATAAATTGTTTAAAAATCATACAATGTGATTTCCTGGATTATTTTTTTTACATTCTGTCTCTCAAGCTTGATGTGTACCTATGATGAAACCTCTCATCTTTTTAAATGGATGAACTTGCACATTTTTACGTTGCCCAATACTTATTAGCCCCACTGTACTTACATTGTTGCATCTGTGTGTGCACGCGCAGCTGTGCTCGTAGGCACGTGTTGTCATCTCATGCGATATCATCTGCATGTATGTATTTATATTTTATTTACATCTCGTTATTTCTTTAATGGTTAATTGTTATTATAAGCATTTATAGCATTGAATATGTATTTATTGATATTATATACGCACATACAAGTATACGTCAGACAGAGGGAGGTGATCCTACTTCGCGGATTTCGATGCTCGCGTGGGGATCTCTGTCCCAATTAACCGCGGAAAGTGAGGGATCCCTGTTTATATTTATTACGAATGCTCACAATGCAATGAATCTGCTCATTACGCCATTTCCGTACATTGATAACTAACCTTGGCACCCGGCTCTGGGCGGCTAATGAGCTAAGAGTAGTAATACAAAAGTGTGTTTGCTTGTCACGTGATCTAAAGTAGGTCCGGCAAGTCAAGATGGCAGCCGTCATGTTCCCAGCAAGGTTGTTTAACCTTTACGGGAATGCGCCAAAATGCTGCACAATGCAAAAGTTCATTGAACTATTTGAACTGTTCATGTTGTTTGTCATGCTCGCTAAATTAGCATTTAATAATTGTTTATATTCGCGTTAGAAACTCATGTTGAGTGCTGAGAAATTGCTGTATTATTTATAGAAGACCTCTTTCGTGATTCACAATTTGGCAATGATCGACTATCGAACAAAACATCTCAACTGAGTCTTTAGAATACACAATTTGCATAAAAATTGAAATATACTGAAATTATTAATTGATTAATCAAAACAATAATCAAAAGATTCATTGATTACTAAAATAATTGTTAATTGCAGCCCTAGTGTGATGCAGTCGGGATGAAAGTCAGTTCCTTCATATCTGAGGCCATGGTTCTCAACTGAAAAAAGGTAGATTAATCCCGCTGGAAACACAAGACTTTGCCTGAAGTGGAGGAGTCCAATTATTCTTGGCCCTTATTCATGAGTGATAAAAGAATAGAGTAGGAGATGAACAGACAAACAGTGCTGCAGTGGTGGGTACAAGCCGTTACATGCCGTGTACCCACTTGTCTCAGTGGTTGAGTTGCGTGTACTGACTGAATATGGTCCACTTTGTAGTGATCAAGTTAAATTTGCGTGTGTAGATAATAAGCGTAGACTAAGTGCAAAATCGTTTCAAATCCAAAAGGTTATTTTAGTAATCGCTTCATGAGCAAGATTCTATAAACACCACAAATCATCCTTATAATATAGCTGCAATTGGATACAGCTGGTTTACCTCAAGATTTTATGTCCAATGAACATCCGTTAAAAGTAAAAGAAAAAAAAATGCACTTCACAGCCTTTCAAATTTTCTGACGGAGGCCCGTCAGCCCCCATTGTAGGAGGGGATACCTCCCTCAAGCACCTTCCCCGCATTTCACGCTGCTGTGCACCTTGGTCGCTTTGCATGTATTCACTTATTTTTTAACCACTACAGCACCGCAGACAACCCAATGCCAAATTAATGTAATGAGGGCGCTATACCAGTCCGTTATGGTGAAAACGGGCCTGAGCTGAAACATAAAAATCTTTCACTTTATTGGTCCATCCGTGTTTCAACCCTCACTTATGGTTATGAGATTTGTGCAATGACTCAAAAAATAAAATTGTGGATACAAGCAGCCGAAATGGGTTTTCTTTGGAGGGTGTCATTTGAGTCATTTCAGATATGAATAGAATTGCAGTCACTTCCCTTTCTAGTAATTTCTAACTGGAAGGAGCCTTGAGATCCCCCTGGAGGAAATGGAGGGTGCCACTGGGAAGGGATGCCTCAGTTTCCCTCCTTGACCTGTGTGAGTGAGAGTATGAATGGTTGTGTCAGTGTTGGACATGCAATGGCCTGTGAGGTGTCCAGGGTGTACAATGCCCTCACCCAGAGTCAGCTGAGATGGGCACCAGCCTCCCTGTGATCCTAATTAGGATTAAGCGGTTGTTCAGAAAATTAATGAATGAGAGAACATTTTTTTCTGGAGAAAAGCACATGGACATGTGAAGACCATGCACAGAAACTCCACACAGACAATAAGCCAAGTTGGGGATCAGCTCTATTCTGAGGCAGCAATGGTACCTGCACTGCCTATATGTTACTCGTGGAATAAAACTTATATCGAATCAAGAAGGAGCAATTTGCTTTGAATTTTTATTTTGGATAAAACAAAACAATTTTCAAAAAACAAAAGGTGTCCATGTAAAATACTGGTTCAGAAAATGGTAGCTTGCTTGGCCGACTTCATTTCGCCATCTATTATGATCAGTGTCATACTTCTATTGCCATGCACATGGTAGAACATGGGCATTTTAAAGATAGACTGATGATGTGGGTAGGATGTTAATAGAGAAGCACAGAGAAGGTCAGAGGGAGCTGCATTGTGCTTTTGTGGATCTGGAGAAAGCACATGACAGGGTGTCGAGAGAGGAACTGTGGTATTGCATGAGGAAGCCTGGAGTGGCAGAGAAGTATGTCAGAGTGGTGCAGGACATGTATGAGAGATGCAAGACGGTGGTGAGGTGTGCTGTCAGTGTGACAGAAAAGTTCAAGGTGGAGGTTGGACTGCATCAAGGATCAGCTCTGGGCCCCTTCTTGTTTGCTATGGTGATGGACAGGCTGACAGATGAGGTTAGACAAGAATCCCCATGGACTATGATGTTTGCAGATGACATTGTGATCTGTAATGAGAGCAGAAAACAAGTGGAGAAAAATCTAGAGAGGTGGTGGTATGCCCTGGAAAGGAGAGGAATGAAGGTTTGCCTCAGTAAGACAGAATACATGTGTGTGAATGAGAAGGACCCAAGAGGAACGAAGAGGACAAAGTCAGAGAGGCTAGCTTGAGATGGTTTGGACACGTACAAAAGTAGGATAGTGAATATATTGGTAGTAGGATGCTGAGGTTGGAACTACCAGGCAGAAGGCCTAGAGGAAGACCAAAGAGGAGATTTATGGATGAAGTGAAGGAGGACATGAAGGTTGTTATCCTAAGAGAAGATGCAGAGGAAAAGAGTGAGATGGAGGCAGATGATTTGCTGTGGCGACCCCTGAAGGGAACAGGTGAAAGGAAAAAAAAGAAGATCTGATGATGTGGGTGATGTAAAACTACTCATTTCTTCTGTAAGGGTAGGAAAGGAAAATCAAACTGAGCATAAGAGTGACATCATCTTTGGAAAGGCTACAAATATGTAACTGTAGGAGGATGATGAAATATCAAATTTTCCCATGAAAGCAAAAATGTATGTATGTTGGCTAGGTTTCTTACCATTTCCTTTTCTCAGGATTAAACACCTTTTATATGACGCCAAAAAAAGAAAAAGAAAAAAAGAAAATGAATCATGGTGGCTGTATCAAATTACTAATTTGAGATAGCCTATGATAATGTTGCTTGAATCGTTCATTTTCCACAATTCTGTATTTGTTGTTGGGGTGGCCTGGTGGCATAGCAGTTAGCATGTTACCACAGAACTGTTTACCCAGAGAACTGTTCATTTTTTTCCAACAAAACAATGAGTGCAATTTAAATATCAATATAATTATAATATAATATAATTTAGTGCAATTTCATTTATTGTGGTTATCTACTGATTTATTGATTGTATTATTATTATTATCATCATCATCATATTTTTATTACTTTTATTATTATTATTATATTGTTCACTGGGTCTGTGTGAGGTCCTTTTAAATATAGAATCTTTATGTATTTATTTTACAGCAGTTTGTGTGTTGTTGATTTGAGCCTTCTTTTCTGTTTGTAACTTGACTCCTTGAATAACCTAGGTGGCACTGCTCGTCAGCGACGCAATAGGACGTAACCAAAATTTCCTCTGGGATAATAAAGTACTATCTTATCTTATTTTATGTCCACCCCAAAGTCCCACAGAGTCCCGGGTTGCAGAGGACAGTTCTTTTTGGAATTTGCAAGTTCTCAGCATGCTTGCATGGGTTTCTTTTCTTCTTTTCCTCTTACAGTCCAGGAGCATGCACATCGGGCTATGTGTCCGTTCTAAATGCCCATAGGTGAAACTGTAACTAAGTGTGTGTGTGGCTGGTGTTATGAATATGTACATATTTGTGTGAATGTAAATAGAAAAATAATGGAAGAGAGTCACATGGTGTGACTCAGCTGTTTGAGTCTGTAATTTTCCATAGGGGACCTAGTTGCATGCGCCCTGGTGGTGGGTCAGGTGATTGTGGAATTTTCCAGAGAACGGAAAATTTCCGAACAGCAGGGAATCTATATTAAAGACCTGTTGCCGACTGGCTACGGTCTCTTACAGTCTCCTCTTACAGTCTCCTCTTGGCGCGGGGATCAACCCATCTCAGATGAACCATGAAGCGCATCTCGAGACTTCATCATCGAAGTCCATCATCCACGTCCACACACAGCCCACGTGAGGATGGTCATCATTTGTTTCGTCCAACACGCGGGATGGCAAGCCTTTCCCCGCCAGCACATGCGCCATCTCTAAATTTACCCTGCTGCGGGTGCTTGGTGACTATGGGACCCTTGGTTAATTTGTATGTGATTTAGCTTTAAGATGTCAGTTGTGAATTTTGTCTTATTTTGTTCAGATTATTAAAGTGTATATAGTTTATGTCGTGGTCTGTCGTACTTTGCTGGGTTCACGGGCCAATTTCAATCCTCTAAATTTACCTATTCGTAACACCGGTGATAGACTGGTGTGCTGTTCACTATTCATTCATTTTCTGGAACCACTTGCTGACTCGGGGTGAGGGCAGAGTACACCCTATACGGCTCACCAGGCCATCACAGGGCAGAAACACGATGTGTAGGCTACTCTTGTCGAAAGTCAGCAATGGTTCTTTTACATGAACCTCCTACTATAGACAGTGAGAGACATGGCCAGCCTTTGATAACCCAGTTAGCTGCACTGGGGAGACCGTTACAACCCGTTGAGAGTGGGGCTTGAATGCCCCAACTTTAAAGGGTACCTGTAGTGAAAGCGCTCATATACCTAATTTGATGTATTGTGTACAGCTAATGACAATACACCAAGAAGGTGTTTATTATATTCTCTCACAAACCAGCTTTAAGCGATTTAAGGGCATCCCTAACGTCAAGCTTTGGGTGGTCAGGAAGTGCTTCCAGGTGACTGGACAACGACAGCTAATGTGATCAGGGAGACAGGTAGGAGAATACTTGGTGTGTCATCTGGAAGGAAAGTAGATAAGGAGACTTGGTGGTGGAATGAGGAAGTGCAGGAGTGTGTACAAAGGAAGAGGTTAGCTAAGAAGTGGGATATTGAGAAAACCGAAGAGAGTAAACAGGAGTACAGGGAGACACAGCGTAAGGCAAAGGTAGCAGTGTCAAAGGCCAAACAGAGGGCGTATGATGACTTGTATGCTCGGTTGGAAAGTAAAGAGGGAGAAAATGATCTATACAGGTTGGCACAGCAGAGAAATAGAGATGGGAAGGACGTGCAGCAAGTTAGATTGATAAAGGACAGAGAGGGAAATGTATTGACTGATGACAGAAGTGTGCTGGGAAGATGGAAAGAGTACTTTGAAGAGCTGATGAATGAGGAAAATGAGAGAGAAAAAAAAAAAGAGTAGAGGAGGTGACTGTTGAGGACCAGGAAGTAGCAAAGATTAGTAAGGGTGAAGTGAGGAGGGCATTGAAGAGGATGAAGAATGGAAAGGCAGTTGGTCCTGATGACATACCAGTTGAGGTATGGAAGTGTCTAGGAGAGGTAGCAGTAGATTTTCTGACAAGAACATTTAACAAGGTCTTAGAGAGTGAGAGGATGCCAGAGGAATGGAGGCGAAGTGTGCTGGTGCCCATTTTTAAGAACAAGGGAGACGTGCAGAGTTGTGGCAACTACAGAGGGATAAAGTTGATGAGCCATACGATGAAGTTATGGGAAAGAATAGTGGAAGCTAGACTAAGGGCAGAGGTCAGCATTTGTGAACAACAGAACAAAAAGAAAGAGCACCACAGATGCAGTGTGGAGAAGTACAGAGAAGGTCAGAGGGAGCTGCATTGTGCCTTTGTGGATCTGGAGAAAGCATATGACAGGGTGCCGAGAGAGGAACTGTGGTATTGCATGAGGAAGTCTGGAGTGGCAGAGAAGTATGTTAGAGTGGTGCAGGACATGTATGAGAGATGTAAGACAGTGGTGAGGTGTGCTGTCGGTGTGGCAAGAGTTCAAGGTGGAGGTGGGACTGCACCAAGGGTCAGCTCTCAGCCCCTTCTTGTTTGCTATGGTGATGGACAGGCTGACAGATGAGGTTAGACAAGATTCCCCATGGACTATGATGTTTGCAGATGACATTGTGATCTGTAGTGAAAGCATAGAACAAGTGCAGGAAAATCTAGAGAGGTGGAGGTATGCCCTGGAAAGGAGGGGAATGAAGATTAGCCTCAGTAAGACAGAATACATGTGCATGAAAGACAAGGACCCAAGAGGAACGGTGAGATTACAGGGAGCAGAGATAAGACAGGTGGAGGATTTTAAGTACTTAGGCTCAACAATCCAGAGCAATGGAGAGTGTGGAAAAGAGGTCAAGAAGTGTGTGCAGGCAGGTTGAAATGGTTGGAGAAAAGTGTCCGGTGTGATGTGTGATAGGAGGGTATCGGCAAGAATGAAAGGAAAAGTGTACAAGACGGTGTTGAGGCCAACGATGTTGTATGGCTTAGAAACAGTGGCCCTGGGGAAAAGACAGGAGGCCGAGCTGGAGGTAGCAGAGATGAAAATGTTGAGGTTCTCTTTGGGAGTAACGAGGATGGATAGGATCAGGAATGAGCACATCAGAGGGACAGCACATGTAAGACGTTTTGGAGAAAAAGTCAGAGAGGCTAGATTGAGATGGTTTGGACATGTACAGAGGAGGGATAGTGAGTATATTGGTAATAGGATGCTGAGGCTGGAACTACCAGGCAAAAGGCCTAGAGGAAGACCAAAGAGACGATTCATGGATGTGGTGAAGGAGGACATGAAGGTCGTTGGTGTAAGAGAAGAAGATGCAAAGGATAGGGTGAGATGGAGGCAGATGATTCGCTGTGGCGACCCCTGAAGGGAAAAGCCGAAAGGAAAAGAAGACTAACGTCAAGCTTCAGAGCACAGGAGTTTTAAAACGGCGCATTTGAAATGACGTCATATCGTTGACAAAGCCTCGACCGGAACTGCGCGATTGCAATGTAAACGTAAGGCTATATACCTGACATATACAACACAAGCTCACGGAAACTTGGAAAAAACAGACATTATAGTAGGTTTTTTTTTAACCATGGACGAAGACAGTTTCGTAGAAGGATTAGAAGGTTATTTATATGAACCACTGAAGAAAGACTATCCACATTTAGTGAAATCAGACCGGGAAAGTGACGACTCGGAGGACGATATTGGAGAGTCGGCAGAAGCTCTTACACGGGAAAATCGTAGCAAGCAATCAGCAAATATTTGATGCTCTTGTGGAAAATGAGTGCATCAAAAATCCGATCAGGAGTGCTATTGTAAAGAACATGAATTGCTTGAGGAAAATATACTGACATTCTGCAATTGGCGATACGACTGTCAACGATGTTACGTCACAATGACCTCTAACCCCGGTGAAAAGAAGCCAACATGTCCGTGCACTCAACCTTCGTGAGCAAGGAATGTCATATAGAAGGAAATGTGGACTTATAAATAAACTACCGACATCACACGATGTTTAAAAGTTAATAATAAAGTATAGTGGATAGTTTTTGAATGCTGTAAATTTGGGGTACAGGTACCCTTTAAAATCAGTGATGCAGCACCTTTACCACCAGGCCATCATTACCACTGTTCAGTATGTACCCTGAAAATATTAAGAAGAAATCTCCTGCCTATCACTTATCAGTGATAGATTTTCAAGGCAAAGGCAATATACTTTCCACCCAACCAGTAGCAGCTTAAATGTTTTATTATAACAGGGAACGTTTGTCAAATAAAATGTATGTGGGAGAGGCTAATGTGATTGATATTTGAAAAAATACTGAATAAATGCACAGCTTGCTGACATGAAGTGAGACATGTTAATACATTTACTTTTACATTAAAGAAACACAAACAAATAAATAAAACTAAAAAAAATAAGACGACAAACAGAAGTGTTGTCACCATCCAATTTCATGGACCCAGATTACATAAACAACCCAGCAAATGCTTAAAAAATAATTCAGGTCACACTGAATGTCACCAAAATGTTAACTGTGTGAATTTCTGAACTGCTGAATCCTAATTACGGTCACAGGGGAGGCCCATCTTAACTGACTCCGGGTGAGGGTGGGGCATACCCTGGACAGCTTGCCAGGCCATCACAGGGAAAACACTCACGCAAAGATGATTTGGAACAGCCAATTAACCTACTGTGCATGCTTTTGGACTGTTGGAGGAAAGTGGAGTACGTACTTGGAGGAAACCCACGCAAACACGGCGAGAACAAGTAAACTCAACACAGAAACACCCAAGCTCAGAATCCAACCCAGGACTTTCTTGCTGTGAGGCGGATGTACTAACCACTGCGCCACCGTGCGGCCGTGTGTGAATGACCCCCTCCCCCCAAAATACATTTCATCTTTAACGCCACAATTGAGAAAAAACAAAACTTCATGACTGATTTCACTCTCCACTTCCCAAACTGCTGGACCCTATCTCAGCCAATACTGGGCAAAAGCAGCCAACTCTAAAAAGCTCATCGGACCATAACAGGGCGACACACATTCATACACTCACCTAGGGTACTTTAGAACAGCGAGTTAGCTGAGATTTCATGTCTTGAACTGTGGGAGGAAACTGGAGTACCAGGAGGAAACCAACACAAGCAGAGGGAGAACAAACTCCACGCTGACCGCAAGAGGACAATTCTGATGTCATTTGCCTTTAACATTTGTTTATACATTCAGGAACCAGAGATCGTACCTTCAGTGGCAGTTCAATTCATCTTCATCATCATCAGCATCTTCCACTTAATCTAGGGTTGGGTCTTGAGAGAAGAAGCTGAAGCAGTGAGGTCTGAACGTCCCTCTCCCATTCACTTCCTCTAGCTTTTCTGGGGGACACAGGCATTTCCAGACCAGCCCGAGACACATCGCCCCTCCAGTGTGTTCTGGCTACACCCCAGGGCCTCTTTCCGGCTGTATATGCCTGAAAGAGCACACCAGGTAGGCGTTCTAGGGGGTAACCAGATGCCCGAGCCACCTCAACAGGCTCCTCTCAACGTGGAGGGGCAGTGGTTCTGTATGGAGCATGGATGGACCTCAGGATGACAGAACTTCTCATCCCATCATGAAAGAAAAGCACAAGACAACACAAATCATATATCACTCTCAATGTCCAATTTTCACCATTTGATTTCTTCTTCTTTTCCTTCCGGCTGTTCCCTTCAGGGGTCGCCACAGCAAATCATCTGCCTCCATCTCACCCTGCCCTCTGCATCTTCTTCTCTTACTCCAACGACCTTCATGTCTTCCTTCACCACATCCATAAATCTCTACTTTGGTCTTCATCTAGGCCTTTTGCCTGATAGTTCCAGCCTCAGCATCCTACTGCCGATATACTCACTATCCCTCCTCTGTACATGTCCAAACCATCTCAATCTGGCCTCTCTGACTTTGTATCCAAAACATGTTACATGGGCTGTCCTTCTGATGTAATCATTTCTGATCCTATCCATCCTCGTTACTACCAGAGAGAACTTCAACATTTTCATCTCTGCTACCTCCAGATCTGCCTCCTGTCTTTTCCTCAGCGCCACTGTTTCTAAGCCATACAACATCACTGGCCTCATCACGTCTTGTACACTTTTCCTTTCACTCCTATCGCACATCACACCGGACACTTTTCTCCAACCATTCCACCCTGCCTGCACACGCTTCTTCACCTATTTTCCACACTCTCCATTGCTCTGGATTGTTGAGCCTAAGTACTTAAAATCCTCCACCTTCGTCATCTCTGCTCCCTGTAACATGACCGTTCCGCCTGGGTTCTTCTCATTCACACACATGTATTGTGATTTACTGAGGCTAACCTTCATTCCTCTCCTTTCCAGGGCATACCTCCACCTCTCTAGATTTTCCTCCACTTGTTCTCTGCTCTCACTGCAGATCACAATGTCATCTGCAAACATCATCGTCCATGGGCAATCTTGTCTAACCTCGTCTGTCAGCCTGTCCATCACCATAGCAAACAAGAAGGGGCTCAGAGCTGATCCTTGATGCAGTCCCACCTCCACCTTGAATTCGTCGGTCATGCCAACAGCACACCTCCCCACTGTCTTACATCTCTCATACATGTCCTGCACCACTCTAACATACTTCTCTGCCACTCCAGACTTCCTCATGCAATACCACAGTTCTTCTCTTGGCACCCTGTCATAGGCTTTTTCCAAATCCACAAAGGCACAATGCAGTTCCCTCTGACCTTCTCTGTACTTCTCTATTAACATCCTCAAGGCGAAACACTGCATCTGTGGTGCTCTTTCTTGGCATGAAACAAAACTGTTGTTCACAAATACTGACCTCTGCCCTTAATCTAGCTTCCACTATTCTTTCTCATAACTTCATCGTATGGCTCATCAACTTTATCCTTCGGTAGTTGCCACAACTCTGCACGTCTCCCTTCTTAAAAATGGGCACTAGCACACTTCTCCTCCATTGCTCCGGCATCTGCTCACTCTCTTGGACCTTGTTGAATGTTCTTGTCAGAAAATCTACTGCTACCTCTCCTAGACACTTCCATACCTCCACAGGTACATCATCAGGGCCAACTGCCTTTCCATTCTTCATCCTCTTCAGTGCCCTCCTCACTTCACCCTTACTAATCTTTGCTATTTCCTGGTCCTTGACGGTCACCTCTTCTACTCTTTTTTCTCTCTCATTTTCCTCATTCATCAGCTCTTCATCGTACTCTTTCCATCTTCCCAGCACACTTCTGTCATCAGTCAAAACATTTCCCTCTCTGTCCTTTATCAATCTAACTTGCTGCATGTCCTTCCCATCTCTATTTCTATGCTGTGCCAACCTGTATAGATCATTTTCTCCCTCCTTACTGTCCAACCTATCATACGATACACACTCTATTTGGCCTTTGACACTGCTACTTTCGCTTTACGCCGTGTCTCCCTGTACTCCTGTTTACTCTCTTAAGTCCTCTCAATGCCCCACTTCTTCTTAGCTAACCTCTTCCTTTTTACACACTCCTGCACTTCCTCATTCCACCACCAAGTCTCCTTATCTACTCTCCTTCCAGATGACACACCACGTATTCTCCTACCTGTCTCCCTGATCACATTTGCTGTGGTTGTCCAGTCATTTGGAAGCACTTCCTGGCCACCCAAAGCTTGTTTCAACTCTGAGCCCCTTCTTGTTTGCTATGGTGATGGACAGGCTGACAGACGAGGTTAGACAAGATTGCCCATGGACGATGATGTTTGCAGATGACATTGTGATCTGCAGTGAGAGCAGAGAACAAGTGGAGGAAAATCTAGAGAGGTTTAACCCCAGCTTTCTGTGTTCTATTGTAAAAAAAAAGTAAGAAAGAAAAAGTATTTTTAATGCAAACCATCATACAGTGATCCCTCACTACTTCGTGCTTCAGTGCATTGTGAGTTTTTCAAAAATATTGATCGAAAAATAAAATAATAAGGAAATTAAGGAAAAATAGGGGGAAAGTTAAGGAAAATGCCACAAAACAAGGTCGATTATGAAAAAAAAAAAAAACCCAAATAAACAAAAAACAACCCAAAACCCCCAACAAAACTACTGTACTCACATTTTTATGTGAGGCATTTTATGCATTATTTTTGAATGTTTAATTGTTATTATAAGAATTTATAGCATTGAATATGTATTTATTGATACTATATATATATATATATATATATATATATATATATATATATATATATATATATATTATATACACACACACACACACACACACACACACACACATTTGTACGTATACGTCAGACAGAGGGGGGGTCGACCAAACTTCGCAGAAATTGGCGGTCGCGGGGGGTCTCGGTCCCCATTAACTGCGGAAAGTGAGGTATCCCGGGTTTAAATTTTAATTTAACACAGGATCCCAATAATGGTTTTTATTTGATTGAGGTGGCACATCATTTTATCTGTAATGTTACTGCACCAAAATCACCATATTTCAGATTCTGAACCCTGGTCCTGGTCCTACCAAGGCCAGCACGGTTGCAAACAACTACCTCATTTACGTTCACACCTCTAAGTAATTTAGAGTCCAGTTGATCTGAGTCACATGTCTGTGCACTGTGTGTGTGTGCACGCATGTGTTTTGGGGGGCACACATAAAGGCATCATCTGTCAGATGGAAGTTTGAATCCAGAGCCGTGTTACTGTGAGATACCTACTGTGCTGCCTTGATGATGATGAGTTATGGTATTAGTGATTTTACAATGTCAGAGGAAAAGAAGAGAGAGAGAGAGAGAGAGAGAGAGAGAGAGAGAGAGAGAGAGAGATGTGTTGATTCTGTTCTAAAATGCTTCATTGCAGCCATGTAGCTTTCAAGCTGCGACGATACACTCAGAATGACTGCTTTCACTAAATCTCTGAACTTAGCCTCCAACTGGGGAAACAACCACCACCCCCCCCCTCTCTCTCTCTCACACACACACACACACACACTATAACTTTCTCTGTCGCTTATTTCTGCCTCTCCCTCACTCACACACACACAATTTTGAATTCATTCTTTTTATTAATTACTTAAATCAACAGAGTAATCCCATTTAAAAAAATGCAAATGCAACCTCGCCCGAGACGGAATAGAAAACGGGCAGCTTGGACCATATCACAATTAATGAGTCTCTTTTGGTTTATGTGCTGAGGAAAAAAACACACACACACACACATATACATATATATATATATATATATATATATATATATATATATATATATACACACACACACACACGGAGACAAAGTAAATTGTAAATGATTAGTAAAAGCGAATTAGTATATTTATCATTATTAATTCATTTATTGGCCAGTGGTGGCCTCGGTTGTAGCTAACTGGGTTATTAAAGGCCGGCCATTTGCTGACTTTCGTCAAGACGCACTGCATATCCGTGAGTGTTTTTCTACCCTGCAATCACCTAGCAAGCTGTCCAGGGTGTACTCTACCCTCTCCCAGAGTGGCTGAGATGGGCACCAGCCTCCCCATGGCCCTAATTAGGATTAATCGGTTCAAAAAATGAACGAATTAATTCATTTAATGGTAGCTCTTCAAAATGTATTAATTCTCTATCACACCCTTGCACACAATATTTAATTAATTTCGAGACAAAATAATTAATTTCTTTGGGAATAAACACTAATTAGACTTAGAATTATTTAATTTAACCCTGTTTTTTTCTGAACTATTTTATGTGCTGAGCAAAAAAGTCTATCATTAATTATCCCAATTAGGTAATCAGGTGCAGTTTATCCTGGTCAAGTCGGGTCCCTTGCTGCTCTCACTAAATGTCAGGATGGTAACATTTGTGGGAATTTGAAGGTTAAAAACTTTTTTTTAAGAAGACGTTCAACTTTTACTACAATATTTTATGGTTAATCACTAATAGAGTCAATTGGTTAAGACCTGGAGAATGTCTGTGAAATTGTTTTATCTGGCATCTAAATGCTAAGCATCACAGGAACATTCACTTCACCTTCTGCGTGCAGACACATGCAGTCCAAAAATAATTTCTTTTTGTAGTTCCATCATCTGCTCTGGCTGATAGAATTCTATGAACTAATCGTTAAATCTTTGCAGGTCATGGTGACAGGCTGTGAAAAATCATCAGTGCTCGTCTCTAACTGAGAAATCAATGCATATTTAACACACCAGCAAATATGGCAAGCGAATAATTATAGACTTGTCTCAACCTGTACACGATGCATTACAGCTGCTGCTTTCAGGTTGATGTTTCAGATCAGGTATAAATAAAACCCTCATAACTGTCATTGCACCACAAACTCCTGACATATTAAACACGTCCTGTATTACCTTTATTATGCGTCTTGGTTGAATTGAATATCACACTAAAGTCACAAGACTTTACTTTTAAATAAAATAATTATAGTAAAATAGTTAGCTGTGGAACAGGGTGAGGGCAGTGGTGGCCTGGTGGACAGGTGCTAGATTACTGATCCCAAGCAAGTGGATTCAAGGGGCGGTCACTGTTGTCTCCATCAGTGCAGCTATCTGGGTTATCAAAGGCCGGCCATGTCTCTCACTGTCTATGGTTAGAGGTTCATGCAAAATAACCATTGCTGACTTTCATCAAGAGGAGTTGCATGGCCGTCAGTATGTTCCTGCCCTGCGATGGCCTGGTGGGCCGTCCGAAGTGTACTCTGCTCTCGCCCAAGGTCGGCTGAGATGGGCCCCAGCCTCCCCGTGACCCTGATTAGGATTAAGTGGTTCAAAATATAAATAAATGTATAATTAGGTATGGAGCATGTCCATCTCACAGCATGAAGGCTTGAGTTTGATTCCCAGGTTGTTTTCAACCTTCTCAAATTTCCCATGCTACACCACTGCTATGATTTCTTCACTGGCTTCCCGCAGCTTCTCACATTAGATTTAAAACACTAATGTTTGCCTACAAAGCCAAAAATGGGCCTGCACCTTCTTCTGGATATCCCAACAGCTGAGTCACTGGATATCTTCAAACGACAGCTGAAAACGTAATCTTTTCAGGTGTATTTAGATTAACACTATGCTTTTCACACACACACACACACACTTTGACTGAAGGTATGCATAGTCTGTGTTCTAACAAACCAGTACTGCATAAGGATGTATTCACTGATAGTAATTTTAAAGCACTTCTGAAAATTGCGTCTGCTAAATGCTGTAAATGTTAAGATACGGGTAACCAGGCGGAACTTATAAAGGACCTTGTAGGTGTGACAGAAAAAACTAACAACCAAGTTGTTGGATTGAAAGAAACACTGGAAAGAAAGCTTGAAGAAATACATCTTTTAAAAAATTATGGACAATAATCTAATGCCAGTTTAGGCTCATTTGCATCCAAACACCATCTCAGCCCATTCAGTAAAAAATTACCTCCATGAATATAATGGAAGGCTGCAATCAGGCTCCTTGTGCAGGACATAAAGCTTGTGTGAGTGAAAATCACCTCATTCCTTTGTGTACATGAAAACACACCTGACAACCTCCCGATTATAAAGTCACAATCAGATTGGAATGAAGGACAAGCAGGATTAGGTGTGTAACAGTAAGACTGTGCATATGAAATGAGAAAAGGCTATCACACTGAAAAGAAAAGGCTGGCACACTAGAAGATTGTTGGAGTTGGAAACTCCAATCCAAGGTCTTTAGGGAAAGAGGAAAATGCCATATTCCATGAGGGAGTGACAAAACACAAATCAGGTTTCTTATCAAGACATCTCAATGCACTATGAATTCTTCGGCACAGAGTATCACTGCCAAAATTTTCATTTGAAGGTATTTTCAGGTGTGCGACACGAGGCTACAGTGAGAAACCTCAATTCCTGTGGCACACCTGGCTGTGCATCACTCACAGCTCTAATGCATTTCCCTAATTACAGATGAGGCATTTAATGATTCAGTACACACAGAGACCTTGGGGGGTATTGTTTAAAACTTGCATGTCTAATCTGCCAAGTTAGTTACACTTTATTACTGTGGTCCTCTTGTGATTTTGTACTAGATTTGCTTCATTGTTCCTTTTTGTAATTCTGGATATTTTCTGTTTATGCTGTTTGCTAATCACGTAGCTTTTCTTAATGTTTATTATTACAGTCTTGCATAATATTTTTGGACTTTTTATTAAATGCTTAGTCTGCACATACATTGTCATCCCTGCAACTTTCCTGTATAGAACTATAAAGGCATCATCAGGGTAAAGGGTCTATTCATTTTCTGAATTTCTTAATCCAAAGTAGGATTGCAGGGAGGCTGGCATCCATCCCTACTGAATCTGGGTAGGGCATTATAGGGCAGAACCACGCTGACAGCAGCCAACTCTTGACGAAGTTCAGCAATGTCTTTTTTATGCTTCTCACTATCGACATAGTAACATGGCCAGCCTTTGACAACCCAGTTAGTTGCACTGCACAGCAGTTACAACCTGTTGATTGTAAGACTCAAACCCCCAACATTGGGATCGTCAATCCAGCACTGTAACCTTCGGGCCACCACTGCCCAGTAAAAGTCTAGAAATATTTTTTTAAAAAATGGATGACAGACACACCCAACAAACAGACCATTTCATAATATTGCCAATATAGAACAAACATACCAAGTTTAAAACCCCCAAATTCAGTGTGTGGAAAGTAGATATCTGGAAATCTAATAGACAGTTTTGTCTCTGTGACCTTGAAAGGTAGGTCAAGGTCACCCACATACAAACGGCTCCAAGTACTCATAGTAGTGATCTAGCATACCAAGTTTGACAGCCCTGGCTTCAGTGCGTTGCAAGTAAATGTCTGGACAGTGTGACAGACGGACGAACAAAACCACCTTTTGCAACGGAAATGACTTCCTCTGCATTTCACCCATATAAAGTGGGCACACATTTAAACAGTGAGCACACAAACACACACGGAGCAGTCGTCTGCCATACACTGGGGTGCCTGATGAGCAGTTGGGGTTAATTCAGTGCTTTTCAATTACAGTGGTACTTCACCTTACGAAAGTCCCAACAAACGAAAAATCCAGGTTACGAAAAGCATTTTCTTAAACTTTTTGTCTCTGGATATGAAACTAGTTCACGTTACAAAAGCACCATCTCAAAAATTCAAACAATGGACGAGTTGCTCTCCCATTGACTATATCCCAACATCCCACCCCACTGGCCTCCCATTGGTTATCTCCCAACATCCTGCCCCACTGGCCTCCTATTGGCGAGGAGGGATGACGCAGCTCCCTCCCATTGGCTATTATGGAGCTGCATCTCCATAATACCCGTGATGCTTTTCGTGTAAAGGACAAAGTTGCTGTTGTTTTGTGAGTTTTTCAAGTGTGCTAATTGCAATTTTATTTTTTGGTTCAAGCGTTTAACCTTGCATAAACATTTGTAAGATTATAACTCCGCTAAGAAGACATGGTCAACACACACGCGCACGCACACACACACGATTCCCGGTGAAAGTGAAAAGACGCGGGCTTGTGGCATGCAGTTGAGTGATATCGCAAAGCAATATGGCCAAACCCGTCCACCATCAGTACAATATTGAAGAAGAAAGAGGCCTAAAAAGGTATGCTTTTATAATTTTTAAAGGGTTTAGGGGGTAGTATTGGGAGCCTTGGAACGAATCACACGTTTTACATGTAAAATGCGGTTCAACTTACGAAAAATCCAAGTTATGAAGCCACCTCTAGAGCGGATTAATTTCGTAAGGTGAGGTACCACTGTATTTTCTGTGGTGCCCCCACCCCCATGAAAAAAATAATATTTCACGCCCCTCCCCACCGCCCCGCAAGCGACTATAAATAGTATTATTTGTCGATAAAATTGTTATTAGTACACCTCTGCATAACATTGTATGTTTATTAACATTAAAAACAAAAAAAGAAAATATAGTTCAACTTATTAAGAAAAACTTCATTGACATTGTTTTTTAATCTGTAATAAAAAAGATTGAAAGTGCACCAATGTGCCTGAAATAAAAAAAAAAATACATCCTTATTCAAACTCATTCAACTTACTTATGTCTTAATATCTGTCTCTCCACCTTTCCTTTCTTTCTAACAGGAGTTTGCTCGTCCGAAAAACCGCTCCACCATAGCACAACAATGAGAGCGCCACTACCAACTAGTGGATTGGAGGTGCAATTACACAATTCTCGTACACAATTCCAGAAAAGCATATTCCCCAGGGTCATACACACTCCACCTTGCCACTTCACAATAATTGTCCCAATTGAAGGAGGTCAACATATTTGTGGGAAAGCCAACCACCATCACAAGAGGTATTGTTCAACATAAACACAGATGGTTTACTATAAGATGTGAACAATGGTAAACCTTAAAAGGATGAAGACATGAAAATGTTTTGCAATGACCAAGTTGATATCAGTAATACATGCATTTCAATGATTGAGGGAAAAAATGAAAAACAAAACTCCCCAGTAATGTGTAGAAAAATGAAGACAGGTGGCATTAATGTTATCAACACTGAACAATCCAATGATCTGGTGATGGTTGTCGGTTTCCAATGGATTTATGATGTTATATTATCGTATTACTTTAAGTCTATTAAACAGAGATTACTCTGGTCCTGAAGACCCCCCCAGTGGAGCTAACTGGGTTATCAAAGGCCAGCCATGTCTCTCACTGTCTATGGTGTGAGGCATGTAAAAGAACCATTGCTGATTTTTGACAAGAGTAGGCTGCAAAACCGTCAGTGTGTTTCCGCCCTGCGATGGCCTGGCGAGCTGTCCAGGGTGTACTCTGCCCTCGCCCTGAGTTGGCTGGGATGGGCACCAGCCTCCCCGCGACCCAAATTAGGATTAAGCGGGTACAGAAGATGAACTGATGAACTGAACTGATGGGCCCCCTATCCTGCACTTTTTAATACAGTACATACTGTGCACTGTTGCACCCACTTCAAGTCATGAATTTGCTCGTTTGTTCAATGAGGTTTGTTGGGAACAAGGAAAACTATTACAGTAAGCCCTCAACATTCGCGGGGGTTCAGTTTCGAGCCCTCCCACGAATCGAGATAATCATATATAATGTATATATAACATAAAAATATAATAAGTTCTGTACCCGGAAGTAAAACCCCATGCATCACGTCACATGTGAGAATGAGCAGCCGGAAGTAAAATACTATGTATCTATTACATGCGTTAAAATATGCTTCTTAAACACATTCTATAGACAGTCTTACTCATTAATACAGTATTAATGTAGTAAAATATAGTAATGATTAAGAAAAACTTTTCAATTTTTACTCTTATTTTTATTGATGATAAAATATAAACATTATACAGCATATACTGTTGTAAAGCACTCGGTTTAAAGTCTTTTTCAATTATTATTCCAGTACAGTACCCAAGTTAATTCTGAGAATGTTTGTGCATGAGATTTTATGTTCTGTAGCATGTTTAACAAATGATACCAAAAGGATAAACTTTCTTACGCTTCATGTCCTTTTACAGTGAACTTGGAGTGACGTCTTGGAGTGACGTCTCCAAGATGGCGCTGCCTAGAGGGCAACGTTGTGGAGTTCTCAGAGTCAAATTGCTACTTTGTTTGTTTGTTCATGTTTTGCACTATGCTCGTCTATGATCGGTCAGCTTCAGCTTCGGGCAACTAAGCACGCAACAACTTCTATCGTGAGCTGCTATGCTATGGGAGCTCCATGCTAACTGCCCAGGCAGAGTTCTCAGAGGCTTGGTTAGCACTTCTGGCCATACTGCTTGAAAATGTTCAGTCCCTGTGAAACAAGATGGATGAGCTTCATGCTCAGATTGCAGCACAGAGGGGTCCACAGGACTGTGTTTCTGTGAAACATGGCTCGAGGAGAGTACACCGATAAGGCGATTAAACCAGCCGGCTACACGGCTTTCATCCCCTGCAATCCCAAGCGCTGGAGTCGTCATTTGGCCCCTTCCCGCCTGGGCTTATTGCTAGCTGGGATGCGGCTCGCATTGAGCTGCCTACCATAGCATGTTAGCTCTGCTAATAGCCTGTTAACTCTGCTTAGTTATACACACCCGAAGATACTCCGATCTTATATAGCTGTAGTAGGGTCAACCGGTCGTAGTCGAGCATAGTGCAAAACGAACAAACAAAACAACAAATAAAACAAATTAAAACGAACAAAGAAACAATTTGACTCTGAGAACTCTGCGACGTCGCCCTCTGGGCAGCGCCATCTTAGAGACGTCACTCCAACTTCAATGTAAAAGGCCATGAAGAGTACTGTAATAAATTTATTCTTTTGGTATCGTTTGTTAAACATGCTACAGGACATAAAATCTCAAGCACAAACATGAACTTCGGTACTGTACTGGAATAATAATTGAAAAAGATTTTAATACAACAGTTCAGAGAAAACCGTCGTTTCTCAGGAGAAAGTCTTATTTCTTCAAAAGAGACATCCAGCGTTTTCTATCGCTTACCCAGAGAAGACGCATATCGTTTGAGTGGTATAGAGCTTTACTGGTAATTAAAACATACAAAAAAAGAGGCTCATTGACAACTTGTACGTGAATGAGGAAAACGGGGCGGGACATCAGCTCAACCAATCAGGAGAAAGGAGGACAGCCATTGGCTGAATTTGAATCATGTGCCAGTTGCTCGGCAGTCAGTGAATACTCAAACCGTGGGTGTAAAACCGCAAATAGTCAAGGGCCTACTGTAAATGCACAAGGCAAGGGGTCCTCCAGGAGCAGGGTTGGGAACCCCTGCATTAAAATGTTCTAACATGTGAGGAGTAGACAACTATGTTGGAGCATTTCCAAAATGGCAGGTTTTGTGGGGCATTCCTAACACACAATTGGTTATTCTCTAATAAAGATGGTCCAAAGAAAGTCAACAGGATCACGGGTGCTCGTGACTCTTGCCTGTCTTTGCCAATCTTACAGAAGAACGACTCTTAATTTATGATGATTATGACCAAAAAGTGACAAAGCACACAATGCATCAATGGACAGTGTAGAAAGGTCAGCGTGCACAGACAGACTGCTCTGCACCACCACAAGACAAAATCATTCATTCACAGCTATGCTCTATTCAAAGTAGCAGGTTGATCTAATGTCACATCTTTTTACTATGAGAGGAAATTGGAGTATCCTCAGGAATCCCAAGCAAGCAGAACATAGAATCTCCATACAGAAAGGCTTATGGCTGAGATTCTAGCCTCAAACCTTCTTATGTGACTTATGAACTACGTTTTTTCAATTGCTCAGCCATATAATCCTTTTAAGGTCACTGGCTGAACCATATCTCAACCAGACCAGCACCGGGTCCCCACCACTACCACATAACCATTCACAATCACATTCACAAACATCATAATACACAGTCTTCCGAGTGTGGGAGGAAACCAGAATACCCTGAGGAAGCCAACACAAACCTGTGAATTTCACAAAGAAACACTTGAGCCCTGGGTTCAAATCCAGGACCATCCTGCTGTGAGGTGAACATGCTAACCATCACACAGCCCAACTTCGTATCAAATAAAGAAAATCACAGCTATGACAAAGCAATCAGCTGGACCATGGGATTGTGATTGTATATGTGTGTGTGTGTGTGTGGGTGGTGGGTTCACCATTGATGACAAGAATTTAATTTATCTAGTTTTAGGTATGTTTCATGGAGCCAAAAGGTTATATTTACGATTTCTTTATTCAAATAAAAACAAACAAAATAACAATTAAAAACCCAGAGTGCCTTTCCGCTAAATGTGTTTACTGCAGAATTTTTCCAGGAGTAGTCATTGAGAGACACGGACAGGGGTAAACAAATGGTTTCAGAAAGGCATTGCCGCCGAGTCAGTTTTATTCACAAGACATTGGTATTTGACACTGTATTTCAGATTTATTTAATATGCCTGGTGAGTATTTAATTGGTCCACATGAAGCTTCAACAAGTGGGGCCGGTGGCGTAGTGTTTAGGGTGCTGGGCTCATGGTCAGGAGGTTATGGGTTTGAATCCCAGTTAAAACCCCACTGTGCTAAGACCCCTGGGTAAGGTCCTAACCACAAATGTGCCTCTTTTCACCCAGCAGTCTAAAGGGGTATAAATACAGGGAAGGTGACCTGCGATGGACTAGTGTTCCATTCAGGAGGAGCTGAACTTCTGGTAGATTCACGCTATGAAAACCAGGAATAAGTACCAACCTGATGAGGTGCAAAACGCAAAAAGGGTGCAAAAGCTTTACCTCAGCTTCAGCATGACATTCAAACAAATATTGTTTCCAAACTAAATGTTTCTGTATTTCCAAGCTAACAAAGGACAGATGATGGAGACATTGTGAGAGAAGCATTAGCTGCGTTTAAAAAAAAATCAGAACATGAACAGCTTTTAAAGGGAGAAAATCAATAAACCTGCTCAAATTCCTTCCAGAACTTATTAGAACAGCGTCACTCCTCTACAGTTTGAAACTGGATATTTTTTTAAATGCCTTGCATTTTTGACTGAAAATAACACGGATTCTGAAAAAAATCTCATCTGTTGGATTGAGATCACTGGAATGCAATAAACACACACACGCACAAGCGCATACACACACACACACACACACACACACACACACACACACACACACACACACACACACACACACACACACACACATACACACACACACACACGTCTTTCTAATGGCCGCAGGGAAGAAAATGAGTTATTGGGCCGCCTCTTGGTGATGATGGTGTTGTTTTATTGCTGCAACAAAAGTGGAGATGGGATCTGATGTATGTGTCGTAAACATGATATAATGGCATGCTCTGTCTCATCTCGTCTCATGTAGACATGGACCTTTCTGTATTGTATCCCTCTGGACCGATATGATGATACATTCCAATACAACCACAGGTTTCTCTGATTATCGCACCGATGTGGGGTAACTAATCTCATCTTTCTGAACTGTAAATGTAGCTTTCTCTATTAAGTGTCAATAATTCGATTAATCCTGACAGTCCGGTTTAATCATAGACAGTGAGAGACATGGCCGGCCTTCGATAACCCAGTTATCGGCACTGGGAGACAGTAATGACAACCCGGCTTAAGCCAGTGAAATGAGTAATCCAGCTCCAGCTGGCAAAACATTGTTTTCAAGATTTTTTTTTTGTTTGTTTAAAGTATGACCCAGAAGAAGTAATCATGTATTCATGTACTCACTCATTGCATGCTGAGGCACAAAAAAGCTTTTTTGGATGCAGTTTGCAGGATTTGACTCTTCTGTTTATTTTTTTTCCCACCTGTACACAGACATTAGTTTATAAATATGCATGACAGTAATTTTAAGACATTAACACCACCTGGCTGGCTATGTGGCTCGGCAGCTTTTAGGCAATGTTATGACTCTTTTCTATCATAGACCACATTAACAGTTTGAGGAGCTCCTCTGTGAGATCAGAACAGATGTACTAGCCTTTGCCCCCACATGCATTGATGAGTTTTCAGTACCCATGACACTCTTGCCTGTTCTCTGGTTGTCCTTCACTCCACAAGACCTGCCATTTTAGTGATGAATAGACCCAGTCATTTAGCCATCACAGTGTGGCTCTTGTTAAAGTTTCTCCCTTTAGAGCAATTCAGATAAATTCTGCATAGAATATATACAGAATTTGCCGTATGAAACTGTCTGAAGGTAAAAATTGCAAGGACAACTCACATGATTTGTCTAGTCCCTCTTTAAAGTAATAAATGATTGAGCAGTTCAGGAAATGGGAGGATGGACTTGACTACAGATTCAAATGGTTTCTTCCCGTGTTATTAGTAAGAGAAAGGAAAAAATATTGTGTATACAGTAGTACCTTGTTTAATGAGTTTAATCCGTTCCGTGGGCGAGCTCGTAAGCCAAAAATTTCGCTGAAATGAAACAATTACTCACATAAGAAATAACAGAAAACCAATTAATTCGTTCCAACCCCCTCCCAAACTCAAAACCTGCCACAAACATGTATATTTGAGCTAATATATTAAAGATAAACTTTTAAAAACAAATATTTCATAATAATACATGTACATTAACATTAATAATTAGTAATAATAAAACAAGAATAAACACTAAGTCAACTAACCCTTCCAATCATCGACTATGGCGAAAATGTAACGTGGGCAGGCATGAGATGGTGCGTAACAGAGGAGGAATAGGAGAATTTTGTGCGCGTGCATACTAAGAATGCCAGCAAGGAAAGACTCGTTGTGAGCTACCACAAGCTCAATGCTTCTCAAATAGTGGGGCATGCCCCCCCCAAAAGGGGGGGGGGGTGCCAGGGGGGCACGTATGACCCTGGGGAACATGCTTTTTTGCCATGCTGTACTAGAATTAAGTGTAATTGCTCATTCACTACAGTAGGTAGCAATGGTGCTCTCATTGTCACGCTATGGTGTAGGGAAAAATCACTGAGCAAACAATATAAAGTGCAGGACACACTATTTATAGTCGTGCAAGGGGGAGGGAATGAAATGGGGTTTTTTTTTCCTTCTTAGAGGTGGCATCACAGAAAATAATTGAGAAGCACCGCACAAGACGTTCTCGGAGCGCACAAGAATACACACGGAAAAATACAAAGGCTAATCGGCCAGAAAAGGCTATTTCGAGGAGAGCTCGTGAAGTGAATTTTTGCCTTGTTGGATGGAGCAGATTTTTGGTGGGTTCGAAGCTCGTATCATGGAAAACTTGTTATAAAGGACTTTCGTTAGACGATGTACCACTGTATTTTTTTGTACATCACTTGAAAAATAGATGCCCTTATCCACAGCAACATACAACTGAGCACTTAAGGGTGTAAGGCCTTGCTCAAGGGCGCAACTGTGGCAGCATGATGTAGATGGGGCTTGAACCGCCATCCTCTGGAGCAGTCACCCATTACCTTAAATCACTGTGATTAACTACTTTTTACATTTTTAAAATTTGAATGAAACATTTTTTTTCTTTATAATTTCAGCCGTATCCCCATTCCCATTCATCAAGTGTTGCCTTCCATTCACATACAACCAGCACCAACCAGAGAAGAGCGTAAGCATGTACCTACCCCTCCATGACATTGTGATGCAGCCACTACCCTCTACGATCCAGTGCACATGCACATCTGGAGGTGGCCTAACACATACTGAGGGCTGGTGGTCGCTGTATGTGGCGAGGAGTATGTGTCTTCCTTTCCTACTGCGAGAGCTTCGCCAATTATCAATTATCGCCAATCGTCTTTGACTCTCAGTTGCGGATGACTATTGCATCAACCTGAATTCAAAATTGCGATCATCTTGAACACGTGCCACTCGGGAGACCTGATGCATCTTGAATGCATAGCAGCAATATTATTATCACAACCACATCTGCAAGAAGGTCCTGGGCTCGATTACCAGGCTCAGGCATTTCTGCGAAGAGTTTGCATTTTCTTCTCATGCTTGTTTGGGTTTCCTCTGCAAACTATGGTTTCCTCCAACAGTCCAAAAACATGCACAGTAGGCTGATCGGCGATTCCAAGTCGGCCAAGATTGGTGCCAGCCCCTCCCCCACAACTCTAATTTGGCACTAAAGATTTTTATAAATATGCAAGTAAATTTTACTGAGAGAATTTCGAGGTCTCCTCCTGCTGTTGTGAATTAGGAACGACCGTCTATTTATTTTTATTGTCCCCTCCAAATGGAATGCGAGTACATAGAGTGTGAATTACTGTTTTAATCTATCTGAAGTGCTTTATGCGTTTATCTACTGCAGAGTGTGCGGCTGAATCGTGTATGTTGATTTATGGTAGATGTGGATGTGCAGTGACACTCAGTGCCAATTTAGATTTTCTACAGTCATTGTGGACCACGTACCTCAACACCCTTTGGGATGGAATCAGAGATGCTCATAACCACATGTCCTTTGCACTGTGAACAATATTTTCAATTTATCCAGCGTAATCTATCACACGCAAATTCCATTCATGCAGGGCATTGAAATGCTTTAACGGCACACTACGATTAAAAAAAAAAAAAAAAATCAAATACACTGTCTTGCCAAAAATATTTTGTTGCATATATATTTATGGCATTGTTTTGGTGAACTTTTGCAATGTCACATTTATTTCAGTCCAGAGCTGTATTTATTTAAAGGAAGATCTTGAGTTGAGGATGGGAAATTCCAAAAAATTGTAAAGTCGTCTTCAGTGCATCCAAAACACTTTCACATGAGGTTAAGTTCAGGACTCTGTGGTGCTGATTTGTGTATGAAAAAGATTCTCCATTCAGCATGAACCACTCTTTCACCATTTGATCATAGATTACATATATTTTTGCTAACGGGAAGAAAAATTCTGTTCATAGGAAAACCTTTTTATTTAATTTAGTGTCAGCTCACTTCAAGTTTTTTGCAGCATAATATTGTTGACGCTGAACCCGACCTACTGATGGCTCACCCATTGCTCTGAATTAGGGTAAATTTGGGCTGATCAGTTAACATGACCTCCTTCCATTGCTGCAGAGTCCAGTCTGGATTATGGCTTTCTTCCAATTTTTGGGTTGTTTAAAAAATTAGAAGATACTCAGTGTATCAGTTAAGATTCCCCCCCCCCCCCGTTTTTTATTTATTCAATCACTCTCTGTGATGGTAAAATGAGGTATTCACTGCCTGTAAAAGTAAGTTTACACAGTATTTCAAGACCCCCTGCCTCTGGGGAATGTCTATATGTTCATCAGTAACAACACATTTGATCATTCCTCCATGCTTTAAAAAACAGGAAAATATTTTGCTGTTCCTTTGGTAAATGTCCAACAACCGATGAAGCATTAGAAACTGCTACAGCAGAACTATGGGATGCTCTGATTGAATGGAGCGATAAGCCTGATATGGACCTATCAGAAAGTGATGAGGATTTTTCAACCGATTCTCCTGCTCACTAACTTCATAAATTTAAGGATGTTCCTGGCCATGTGCTTTTGTTTGTTTGTGTTGATTGGTTCAACGTGCCATGTGCTAAAGTTGACATTCCTGTTGATTGGCTCATTTTACTTGGGAAAATGTTGAAAGGAAATGTTTAAAGGAACAGCACCGGGAGAAAAAAGCAAATAAAGGAAAAGTTTTTTTTAATTTATGCTGTTTTCTGTTTATTTTCAGATTTCATGTAAAGTAGTTTGGTTGATAACAAAATGAATAACACGAATACCAGTAAAAAAATACCAAAAAAAAAAAAAAAAAAAAAACACTCCAATTTAAGCGCACTGGGCGTTTATGTCGAATACGGTAGCCTTCCTTTCAGCTGTTCACTTTTTTCTTACGGGTTGCCACAGTGAATCATTGCATGTTTGACTTGGCATAGGTTTTCACGTCGGATGCCCTTCCTGACACAACCTTTAGCAAGGGACAAAAACACACTGACAGCTATGCAGCTATTCTTTACGAAAGCCAGCAATGGTTCTTTTACATGAGCCTCTCACCGTAGACAGTGAGAGACATGGCCGGCATTTGATAACCCAGTTGGCTGCACTGGGGGGTACAGTAACAACCTTGTGCAGAGAGGGACCCAAACCCCCAACCCTAGGATCAGCGATCCACCACCAGGCCACCACTGCCCCTAAAATCTTAATGCCTCATTGCGATAATTCTTCAAGCCTGTTGTACATTTACATACATCAGAAAAATGTCTGGGTGGCAGTGGTGGCCTAGTGGTAAGATGCTGGATAACTAATCCCAAGGTTGGGGGGTTCGAGCCCCACTCTCAACGGGTTGTCACTGCCCCCCCCCAGTGCAGCTAACGGGCTGATCAGTGGCCGGCCATGCTTCTCACTGTCTATGGTGTGAGGCTGTAAAATAACTATTGCTGACTTTCAATAAGAATAGGCTGTATAGTCGTCAGCATGTTTCTGCCCTGTGCTGGCCTGGCAAGCTGCTCAGGATGTACTCTGCCCTTGCCCAAAGTCGGCTGGGATGGGCGCCAGCCTTCCGTGTGACCCTAATTAGGATTAAGTAGTTCAGAAAATGGATGAATGAGAAAAATGTCTGCTTGTATACATGAGCCTATGGTATATAGCTCAGTGCATTTAAATGCGTAATACTTGTGTGTTTACAGTTTTCTATGTCACATGTCACTTTTAACATTGACTTCCCTGTGTGAGATTTCCCCACCCCCACAAAATTGTAAAAATGACGGTTACTGTTTTTTAAATTAGATTCTTTATCTATTATATACATTTTACATATACATAAATCGTATAACATGGCAAAATATACAGTATGAGATTTTACAGGCTTTTCTTTATCTGTAAAAATATGGATTTCACCAATTTTGGTTACCTATGTTGTTATCAATTGTGCTTCATGTATTCCATATTCTACCATTTACTTGACACTAAATTAACTGTATTCACTCAGTGAAATCCATTATTAATGCACATAGGCTGTTAAAGACAAATACATCACACAATGCATCCACTGCCAGAGCCTGCATACTGTTCAGTGTTACGTATTTAAGTGCATCACTATAAGTTTCCAATAAAACGTTTCAAGAGCCTTCGGACAAAACCCAGCAGGTTTAGGAACAGCTTCTTCCTAACAGCTGGCTCTCTACTGAACTCAATCCCCTGCTGATGCTTCCTTTCCCATCCACACTACACCACACAGTCACCATTCGTACCATCCAGACACTCATGCTTACTTTGTAAGAGTTTGTTCATGGTGTTTTTCTTCCACTACTATGTCTACAATCATAGCACACTGTATATACGTATGCTTATTTATTCAGACACTCCCCAAGTTATGTTCATCTGTTTTTGAGATTTTATATGTATATACTAGTCCTTCTCAAAAAATTAGCATATTGTGATAAAGTTCATTATTTTCTGTAATGTACTCCCAGTGCGGCGAACTGGGTTATCAAAGGCGGGCCATGTCTCTCACTGTCTATGGTGAGAGGCATGTAAAAGAACCATTGCTGACTTTAGTAAAGAGTAGGTTGCAAAGCCATCAGCGTGTTTCTGTCCCTTGCTAAAAGGGTTGTGACAGGAAGGGCATCCGACGTAAAAACCTCTGCCAAATCAACCGTGCGAATCAGATGATTCGCTGTGGCAACTCCCGACTAAAACAAAAACAAAAAAAAAAAAAAAAAAAAAAAGGGAAAAAGCCGAATGGAAGACAGACATTTTCTGTAATGTACTGATAAAAATTAAACTTTCATATATTTTAGATTTATTGCACACCAACTGAAATATTTCAGGTCTTTTATTGGTTTAATACTGATGATTTTGGCATACAGCTCATGAAAACTGAAAATTCCTATCTCAAAAAATTAGCATACCATGAAAAGGTAGTCTAAACAAACTATTAAGCTAATCATCTGAATCAACCAATTAACTCTAAACACCTGCAAAAGATTCTTGAGGTTTTTGAAAACTCCCAGCCTGGTTCATTACTCAAAACCGCAATCATGGGTAAGACTGCCGACCTGACTGCTGTCCAGAAAGCCATCATTGACACCCTCAGGAAACAGAAAGAAATCTCTGAGCGAATAGGCTGTTCCCAGAGTGCTGTATCAAGCCACCTCAGTGGGACGTCTGTGGGAAGGAAAAATTGTGGCAGAAAACGCTGCACAACCAGAAGAGGTGACTGAACCCTGAGGAAGATTGTGGAGAAGGGCCGATTCCAGACCTTGGAGGACCTGTGGAAGCAGTGGACTGGGCTCCAGGTGCTGCATTCCCCAGGTCAAGCCACTTTTGAACCAGAAACAGCGGCAGAAGCGGCTGACCTGGGCTACAGAGAAGCAGCACTGGACTGTTGCTCAGTGGTCCAAAGTACTTTTTTCGGATGAAAGCAAATTTTGCATGCCATTCGGAAATCAAGGTGCCAGAGTCTGGAGGAAGACTGGGGAGAAGGAAATGCCAAAATGCCTGAAGTCCAGTGTCAAGTACCCACAGTCAGTGATGGTCTGGGGTGCCATGTCAGCCGCTGGTGTTGGTCCACTGTGTTTTATCAAGGGCAGGGTCAATGCAGCTAGCTATCAGGAGATTTTGGAGCACTTCATGCTTCCATCTGCTGAAAAGCTTTATGGAGATGAAGATTTTCATTTTTCAGACCTGGCACCTGCTCACACTGCCACAACCACTGCTAAATGGTTTACTGACCATGGTATTACTGTGTTCAATTGGCCTGCCAACTCTCCTGACCTGAAGCCCATAGAGAATCTGTGGGATATTGTGAAGAGAAAGTTGAGAGACACCAGACCCAACACTGTGGATGAGCTTAAGGCCGCTATCGAAGCATCCTGGGCCTCCATAACACCTCAGCAGTGCCACAGGCTGATTGTCTCCATGCCACGCCGCATTGAAGCAGTCATTTCTGTAAAAGGATTCCCGACCAAGTATTGAGTCCATAACTGAACATAATTATTTGAAGGTTGACTTTTTTTGGATTAAAAACACTTTTTTATTGGTCGGATGAAATATGCTAATTTTTTGATATAGGAATTTTGGGTTTTCATGAGCTGTATGCCAAAATCATCAGGATTGAAACAATAAAAGAACTGAAATATTTTGTTTAGTGTGCAAAGAATCTAAAATGAAAGTTTAATTTTTATCAGTATATTATAGAAAATAATCAACTTTATCACAATATGCTAATTTTTGGAGGACTATTATATATATATATATATATATATAGAGGCGGCGGCAGCCGTACGTCTCGAGAGACGATGGTGTAGCGCTATGGTTGGCATTTGCGGTAGTGACTGTAAAGGCCCACCCCTAGAGTGACAGTTTCTTAAACAATTATTGCATATGAAAGGGCTTGGAGGAGCCATGGGGGCTACCCTTTCTTTCCTCTTTTCTCAGCTAGCTTGTTTATGTTTATGTGTATATATATATAGTTATACAGTCTCAGTTATACAGCGTGTTACCCTTGTGTTAAGACGTCGTCTCTGTCATCTTTGTGTTTACACTGTTTTTGTGGACTTTTGTAACCCTAAGCAAATATGGTTGGTCAGAAATGTAAGCTTACTAGCATGGGTCTGTCTGTCTGTCTTCCTTTCGGCTTTTTCCCTTTTACTCGGGAGTCGCCACAGCGAATCATCTGATTCGCACATTTGATTTGGCAGAGGTTTTTACGTCGGATGCCCTTCCTGTCACAACCCTTTAGCAAGGGACAGAAACACGCTGACTGCTTTGCAGCCTACTCTTTACGAAAGTCAGCAATGGTTCTTTTACATGCCTCTCACCATAGACAGTGAGAGACATGGCCCGCCTTTGATAACCCAGTTAGCTGCACTGGGGGATGGGTACAAGTCTCATACACAGAGATGAATTAACTATCTGCTCAGATCGGCACCATGCAAACTCTATCATGCAGACTCAGTTAAGCAACGAGAATTGTAAAATGAAAACCCGAATCCACAAATTACAGAACAATTACAGAGATTTATTATCTTTTAGCAGAATCCTAAGTGTATACTTATTTTTATATTAATATTCATTAGGACTTGTATTTGTTCTTTGTATGCATCTCTTGAATAAAGTTTACTTACTTACTTACACAAAAGAAAGAACTCTCCGCTTTGCTGACTTTGCTCCACTTTGAATCAGTGCAGGCTGTGTTCTAAACGAGTTCAACAGCACCCTTGTGCACTTGTAAGACCAGAAGTCTGTATAACCCACAGCAAGTACACTACTTTTGCAAGTACACTACTTTCGGTATTGAGCGCCTCACATATTGTAAGCGTTGATTGGCCTTTTTAAGCTTCATGTAAAGTAACTTGGTACAAAAAAGTGACTTCTTTGAAATTAATGTTGATATTATTTGATTTATTTGATATTATTTTACAATGTTATGTTTATAATAATTGATTTAGGGGTGTTTTATGAGATATGGTAATGGCATTTATGGATGTATAGTACAGTATGAACGTTATACGTCACATGTCATACGTCACTGTAACGACTTGCGTTCACTTTCAACTTCCGTTCGGCCATCCGGAACCAATTAAAACGCAAGTCGGGGAGCGTCTGTACATAATTGCACATCTGTATATTGTCCATATTACATCTCTACATTTGCATATTACTGTATACCAATACATACTGTATATTGCATTTGTATATCTGCTCTGCTGTATAGTAACATAGGAACATCTGTCTATTGCTACTATGTAAATGAATGCTACTTTATTCTCACCTGTATGATGCCCATATCTGTACATAACTTATTATTTATTCTTAATTATTATTAATGTTAATGTGCATGTATTATTATTATTATTAAATATTTGTTTATACATGTTTACCTTGAATGCAAGTGAGCCCCTCCACCGAACGTAGGCTTTTGGGTCCAAAAATGAGATTTTTACACAGTCAGATAGAGCCCAAAGCTGCAAAATACAGCCAATACCATGTCAATACCTTGAAAACTGACCGAGCTATGCCATTTCGTGTGTCAGCATTCAACTAAAAATTTCAAAACGTTTTAGAGAAAAATGAGCACAAGATTGCACTTCTTCCAAGATTAGTCCATAGCAACCATAATTTTTATGCACTTCAGCCATATAAATTTTTAGAAAACATGTCTAGGAAGAGTTTTAGGAAGAGATGGTAAGAGAGATCCTCCTCATTTTAATCTGACAGGCCCCTTTTTAACCCATCAGTCACTGTAGTAACCCCCAAAAATGAACAAAAACAGCGCTTCTTTTTCATTTCTGTGTATTCCAATAAGATCAGTACGTATTTTTTTGACCATGATATAAAGGTTCAAATGCCTTCAAAATGATACTGATTGAAAAAAACAAAAAAAAACAACACCACTCAGGTTCAAACAATCACACTGAAATTAAGAAAACTGTATATAAAGGGTCGGTCACAGTGTTTTACGGCTTAATCAAGGCCAAAATGGTTTCCCGTGAAGCAGACGGTGTTGTCAGTGTTGATGTCGAGTTTAAGATGTGCTACAATCGATTTTTAGACGTGGCAGGACATGGGGAAAAATTTGAACGGTGCTGGACGTGTAAAAAAGTTTTGAACTGCTCAAAATTTTAGACTGCGGACAACCACGTGGTAAAGACGTGCAACACACGTGAAACACACATAATGATCAGTGTTCTGGCAGTGATAAAAACTTGGGGAGCCGTGATAAGACGCAAAAGTTTATGGGTCTGTCACAGCCAGAGCACGGCCATTGGGCGGGTGTTGCACGTTGGTATCACGAGAAATAGCGGCTTATCACTGACAAAAGTATTTTTCCATGTACATAACACATACATAGCACTACCTAAACCCGTTAAACAACGTCTTGATCACGTTCTAAATACGACTGATCACTGCCTAATCACTTCTGTATCACTTCTGATTCACGGCATATAAAATACCGTCATTTTCTAAGACCTCGGCACTTGCAGTCTAGATGTCAAGGGGTGAACATAAATCCTCAATGCCGTGATGTCCTCATCTTCATGCTCCAACACAGCCAACTGATACAGGCCCAACATATAAGAGAAGAAGAAGAAGAAGGCGGGGGGGGGTGGTACGGAACATCTGGGTGCGTGACTGGATTGGGAGGACACCTAAGCTGGGGCTTTATGACCGTCTCATGAATTAAAACAACTTAAAAAACTAAACTAAACACTAAAGCATTATTCCTTCTCTCTCTCTCCTTCTCTCTGATTGCAGGCCACGCCCACAAGACATGAATTCAAAGCGCATTCCTTGCTTGACAAACAACTTTAATTTGATTACTTGAGGGATCGGAATTTCAGATGAACTGCGTAACGAAGATCCAAGAGCCTTTAAGAACTTTATGAGGATGCCTCCTGCGATTAGGCAGTGTTATGGAAGTGGAGTGGCCATTTTACATCTGCTCTCAAGACGTGATCGGCAGTGATACAGACGTGATGAGACCGTGATTAGCCGTGGTAACTTGCAGTTTTTTTTCCCACGTTCGAACACGTGTTTTGCCTAAGTTGCCTTACACGTTGCTGGACGTGGTTAGCCGTGCTTAGGCAGTGTTTTAGCAGTGGAACAGCCACCGCGTAAAAAGCACATACAAAGCACGGCCAAGCCAAAATTGACCAAAAGTTATCACTTAATACCACGTCCACCAGATTTTCAGAACTTTTTGTACGTGATTTAGACGTGGAATGCTGTGTAACTGGGGCTTAAGATAACCATATAACAAAACTCTGATCTCTTTATACAAGTAAGCTTCATCAACTCTGCCCTCAGCATCAGCATCTTCATCTATATCCTGCTCAGCAGATAAAATCACATCTTCACAAACACCAGTCATCACACTTTTTTTTTCCCACAGATGCCTCTTCATCAACATAAAAATTTTCATCAACACAGCTGGCATCATCAATTTGTTTGTATGTAAAAGGTATGAAACATTTAAGTATTTTTCATGTCTTGACCAATTTTCGTACAAAACTAAACAACCCACGATCCAGCATGTCCAATCCAGACAAGATTACACACAAATCAAATCATCAAAAAAATTCCATAATCAAATTTTGCATGCAGAGAAAAATAGCAATACTCATACAATACTCATTAAGTTTCTACAGTACATAATACTGAGCATATGGGATTTTCTTTGACTGAATTGCAATGGAATCATGTCTTTTTCTTAATATTCCAGCAGACCTGTATCACACACACACACACACACACACACACACACACACACACACACACACACACACACACACACACAAAGAGAAAGCAGTGGGTGACTGCTCATTTGTGCATCTATCACACCATTTGCCCCACTGCCTTCATATACTGTATTTTCTTCCATTCAAATTGCACTAGTTCATCTGGATGCTGCTCATTTAACCATTTGCACACTGTGTGTTTGTGTGTGTGTCTGTGACAGAGAGAGAGAGAGAGAGAGAGAGAGAGAAAGAATCTTCGTCAAAGCCGAATTCCAGCATCGAATTTAACATCTATACTAATGCTGCTAGACATCACAGATGACAATTCACTCTCCTTTTTAAGAAATTATGTGTATTCACGATCTTATATATAAACTTACTTACTGTTGTTGAAGAGAAAGTCTGAGAAAAGTTCCGCATGCGGTATACTAAAGTCAGGAAGTAAACCAGAAATTAACGTGTGACAGGCACTGGGCATGTGCAAGCCCAAGCTCACCAATCAGGGTGCTCGTTTTACATCTTCCTTTGCAACTTGCCTGCATTGTTTATGTACATATGGTCTTTATAACCTTTATTCTATTCACTGAAACGGCATTTTAATATTGAAACAGTATCCAAAATGGAGAGACGACTTCACACATATTCTTCTGGTGTATGGATTATAATGTGTCTTGTACTGAACTCGGTGAATAATTGCAAAAAAAAACCCGGTAAGTTTGCTACTGTTTTTATCTAGTTTTATGAGGGTACTTGCCAGAAAAATGGAAATAAAAGACATTTTTAGTGAGTTTCAGTCGATTTCACTTGAGCCAGTGATAGTTGAATACAGTAAAACCTCCGCTGACGAACGCTTAAGCTCATGAACTTTTCGCCTCAAGAACATTAAATTTGCGAGCATATAGTCTCTGCTGACGAACTAGTTTTCGGCGGACGAACCAAACCACACGGTCGAACAGCGCCACGGTGGCGGCCACGAGTAGCTGACGCACGCTCACGACGTCACAGTTCGTCACCCCCTTTCTTTGAGTGCGGAAGTGGTTTGTGTTTGATAGACATTTTGGACCATATTGAGTGTACTTTTGCTATTATGGGACCGAAAAAGACCCCACCACAGGCGGAGATCATTGAAAAACACGAACGAGGTGTGCGTTTGTGTGACTCAAGGCCCCAGTACCAGTGCACGCTAAGTCTACCATTGCTCCCATCCTTAAGAACAAGGAAGCTATTAAGGGTGCGTGTGTGGCTATGCGTGTTTCCAAACAGTAGGCGTTTCCAAACTCTCCTTCCAAACAGTAAGTCCCTCCCTCCCTCCTCCTCCCACTCCATTCCATCAAGCCATCAACTACCATCACAAAGGTAAATAAAACGACTTTATTATACAGTACAGTTTATTTCTTTAATTACAATACAATAGCACATTTATTATACATAAAATAAGGTATATTTTTGTGTAGTTTTAAGGCTTATTTAGTAGAAAATTATGTTTTATGGGGACCTGTGAACGGATTATTCTCATTTTAATGGTTTCTTATGGGAAATAAATGTTCGGAAGACGAACTTTTCGCCTTACACACACTTTCTGGGAACCAATTATGTTCGTGAGCTGAGGTATCACTGTACTTGTTATAATGGTTTATGCAAAAATCCGAATTTCAATCAAAAATGACCATTTTTACTTTTTTGGCCATTTTCTCGAAAAGTAGTCAGTGCGACAATTGCCTACATTCGGTGGAGCGACTCACATATTAAGTCAAAAATACATGCTTGTGGCAGATTATACGAGTTTGGGAGGGGGTTGGAACGGATTAATTGGTTCTCTTATTTTATGTGAGAATAATTGTTTCACCTAATAAACTTTTCAGCTTACAAGCTTGCCCTCGAAACGGATTAACTTCCTTAGCCGAGATACCACTGTATATGTCATCAGTTGGAGCTTTACATGATCCAAATAAGCTCATCAGGTCAGCACAGAGGAGAACGTGTCATGGCATAAGGTTGTATCGCTGCATCAAACAAGTCTAGCATAAAATAAATAAATAAATAAATAAAATAAAATAATCAGATATCTACCGATTAATAATTCGGTCCACATGTGTACCTTTCCTAAGTAGCAATTCTCCCAATCACAAGGCCAAGAAAAGATTTCAAGGAAAAAATAACACGGACATCTAAACCTATTGTAGACATTTAAATTTTGATTGGGAAACAAAAACAAAAAAGCAATTTAACTGTGATGACAGTTATATTGTTTTATTGTGATGACATTGGATGACAGATTGATGATAGATTTGTATTCAAGTTTACTTCAATGAACAGTTAATAGTTCCAATGTGACAGAACATCACAAGTTTGATAAATCATTCTATTCTTGCGAATTCTCCAGCTTTGTTCCTTTACACAATAAAAAGCTGTTCACGAAAGGCTCGACCAAAACAAATATCTTGTGTGCCTGGATTTAAAAAATGAGTCATGAACACTAATTGGACGGCGTGTCACAACTCTGTGGGTTTGTACTAGAAAGATTTGACTCCTGCAATAGCCTTCAGAACCACAAGGTACCAAGGGATAGACTGCACCTCATAACCCCAGACAAGAAATTCAACAAGATAATGAGTGTTGAGACCAGTCAGTGCATTACAGGTCAATAATTGTATTTTATAATTAATACCAGGTTTGATTGGGAACCAATGTGGTGTACAAAGAAGAAAGCTTTATATAGACCTTCTGGTTCTAGTAAGGACTTTTGCAGCTGCATTTTTGAATAACTGGAGCTTTTTATGTACCTCATACACATCCAGACAATAAAATTATATCATAATCTGACCTACAGATAATAAAAGCATAGGGTTTTCCACATTCTGAACTGACAAAATGCTTGTCTATTTTGGCCCCGTGATAGTCTAGTAAGCTTTTCAGGGTGTTTCCCACCTTTGCTGGGAATAGTTTTGAAAATTAAAAAAAAAAAAAAAAAAAAAGTTACATACAGTGGTATCTTGACATACGAATTTTATCCATTCCGAGGCGAGCTCGCAAGCCAAAAAGTTCACTAGATGAATAATTATTCCCATAAGAAATAACAGAAAACCAATTAATCCGTTCCAACCCCCTCCCAAACGCATATAACCTGACACAAACACGTATATTTGACCTATTATCGATATCGATCATAATAATAATACCGTATTCAACGTAATAAGCACCCAGGGCGCTCAAAAAAAAATGTTTGAACTAGGTGGGCGCTTATTAAAATGTTAACAGCAGAGTGGAACAGTAAGTGCTTATTACCACCGAAGTGGAAAACATGAATAATAACGGAACAACAAAAGAGTTTTACTGGTATTTGTGTTATTTATTTTGTGGTATCAACAACAAAAGCACATGGCCAGGAACGGCCCGAAATTTATGAAGTTAGTGAGCAGGAGAATCAGGTGAAAAACACTCGTCATCACTTTCTGATAAGTCCATATCTGGCTCATCACTCCATTCATTCAAAGCATCCCATAGTTTTGCTGTAGCAGTTTCTAATAATTAATTGGTTGTTGGACAATTACCAAGAGAAAACAGCAAAATATTTTCCTGTTTTTTAAAGCATGGCGGAACCATCAAATGTGTTGTTACTGATGAACATTATAGACATTCCCCAGCGGCAGGGGGTCTTGAAATACCACGTGAACTCACTTTAACAGGCAGTTAACGCCACATTTTACGGTTACAGAGACTGATCGAATAAAATCGCTGATTTTGCTCCCAGTACACAAGATCAAAAACATTAGGAGGCGCTTACTGGAGCAGGGTGCTTATTATGTCAAATACGGTATATGTACATTAACATTAATAATAAATAATAATAAAATAAGAATAAACAATCAGTCAACTAACCCTTCCGATCATCAACTGCGTCGAAGATGTCACGTGGGCAGGCATGAGGTAATGGGTAACAGAGGGGGAGGAGAATTTTGTGCGTGTGGACAATTCCATGGGACTTACGTTATGCTTTTTATGAAAATCAGGACAGTCAAACTCTAATATTTGTTTTAATGATATATATATATATTTTTTACATTCATATAATATGGACATATAGCTGTTTGCAAAACATTAACTTTGCACCTGGGCATATTCGTGATTAAGCAATTACCTTTAACATGTTTGTGACTTACTTTACATTTTTTTCCCCACTTGAAAAAAAAATCACTATTACAAATTGAAAATTTGTCCTCAAACTACAAGTGCATCATGATTAAGTCTCTTACAGTTGGTAAGATAAAGGATTACATTAACTAAAACCAACAAGATTGAAAACATATTACTCGAAAAAAAAATAGTGACATTTGTGCATGACTTACGTTACATTTTGTACACTTAGCATCATATTTTAATGATGTAATTACTATGTCAGAATTATTAATTCACACTTCCGAAGTCTTCTTTTCTACTAATCTTCAGACAGAATATAGCTTTTCTATGTGTATAATATGCTGATTAAAAGTCTAATCAACATTATGCAATGTATTGGTACATATACATAGTCTGTCTGTCTTCCTTTCGGCTTTTCCCCTTTTACTCGGGAGTCGCCACAGCGAATCATCTGATTCGCACGTTTTTTGATTTGGCAGAGGTTTTTACGTCGGATGCCCTTCCTGTCACAACCCTTTTAGCAAGGGACAGAAACACGCTGACGACTTTGCAGCCTACTCTTTACGAAAGTCAGCAATGGTTCTTTTACATGCCTCTCACCATAGACAGTGAGAGACATGGCCCGCCTTTGATAACCCAGTTAGCCGCACTGGGGGGGACAGTGACAACCTTGTGGAGAGTGGGACTTGAACCCCCAACCTTTGGATCAGCGATCCAGCACCCTATCCCACTAGACCACCACTGCCCCTTATTGGTACATATACATAAACGTCAGAATATCATAAATGTTAATATAATTCATGCCAGACATAAGTTCACATTCTAGCTACTTCACTGAAATTCCTAATAGTCAGCTGATCAGTCTGAGTAGCACAGTTTGATACAGTTAATTGAAATCAGAAAATTTGTATAGTCCACACAAATTCACACAGACAGGGACTTCCAACATCCTCTTGATCCGGAATCTTGGACAGAAGATCTTGTCTTCCTCAACTTCACCCGAAGCATTTGTTGGGAACTTTCAGTGACCATCCCTTGCTTTTTGCAATGCACATACTTCATATTCCTGTCCTACTGTCTTTGTGACTTCACCAGGAAACAGGGCCCCTTCATATTCAATGACAACCCAATCTTTGAATTTGATTGTTGATCCTTCACGGCTTTTCTCCTCCTGGGTCTCGGCATGCTCAGGCTCCTCGACCTTTTCTGCATCAGCTGTCAGGAAGAAGGTAAGAAATCTGTTGCCCAGCATTATCATGCAGTGGACATCCTTGTTGCCAGGAACAGGGGGAGCACTGTCGAAAACGTGTTGAAGTCCAAATGACCGATTGTGCTCTTCAATTTCATCACACGACATAGCAAGTACTTCCACTTTAGCCATGCCAGTTGCTGCTTCAGTGAAACTTACTGTATCTTTAACAATAATCCTTCTTGATTTCACTGCTGCCCACACGTTCCACAGCTCCGCCAATCCCGTCCACTGGACCCTTGCCATGACTTGTTGCAAAGTTCCACACAATTATTTTACCATGCTCCCTCGCAAGAGCTTCAATTGCAGCTGCAACAAAACAATTCTTGAATTGTGAGGAAGGGCCATCTGACCAAATAAACACCGTCTTGATGGCTGCTGGTAAATACTGAAGGAGTCTGTCGATGTATGCAACTAAGGTCTCTTTGGCATGTACAAGGCTATCCAATACAATGACTTTCGAATGTAGAGATCCAGAGTGCCACAGAGCAAATGTGAAGAGACTGACCTGGTTTTGTTTCCAGTGGGCACTCTGGATCTCATCTTGGTGCACACAAGTATAGTACTCAGAGTCGTCCACTTGTAGTAGAGACTTTGTCTCATCAATAGGTAATTCTGTGGCCAATTTCCTCTCTTCATTGTAAAAAGAGGCTTGTTGTCTCTTGGCATAGCAGTGCTTTAAGAAAGCTGGGAGAATTTCACAAATATAGTCACGAAGGTCTTCACCTGTGCCCGTTTGCATCATTTTGCCAAGTTTCCCTTGGCTGTCCTTTTGCCAGATTGGCCAAGAGATTTCTGCAGCATCAACCTCTGATGAATCTAAGGCAAGCCCTTCCCATGCTTGCAAAGTAGACACTCATACATTTTAAACAATGAATTATAAAAATCTGCAGCAGACAATATACTCAACACGTGAATAGAACAGGAAGAGGTATTGTGGGTAATATGCTGGGTGAAGTCTGCCTGGTTCTGCCATCTATTGTTCTGTAGATAAACTACACTACGATTGAAGTCGTCATTAGCCAAGATAATCAAAAAACAACACAAGTGTCATCGGAAAAGATAAAAATATTGTGACTTACATTACATTACGTGACACATGACTTACGTTACAAGAATTGAACCCTGTTTGTTCCACTTCTGTGAAGAATTAGTGAATGCTTCATTTTATTGGTTTGTAACATTACCCATGAAGGAGAAAAATTCTTTAAAAGGAGTACCTTTGGTGGGATATTTTTCAGAGAACATTTTGTGACTTACGTTACATCTACTGATTGCCTAAATTTGTCCACATGTCACACAAAAAAAAAAAACAAACGTCATGCAGTCAGCTACTAGTTTTGTGAATTGGCACATCATAAGGTTTAATTTTTAAAGGAAAGATTGTCGATAGCCTTATTGATAGTGTCTCTAATGAATGGAAATGGCACTTTATTCAGATTGATTGAGTCATAAATTTTAAATCAATTTGGATCCGAACATGTGAATAACAGATTCTGAAGCTGATTTTAAATTTATGACTCAATGTGAATAAAGTGCCATTTCCAGTCATTAGAAAGAGATCACATTACACAAATGTCCAAATTTATGTTTTACCCCTCCACAGTATGACTTCATTGAAAATGGCACTGTTTTTTGCACATTTAGAAATATTTTTTTTCTGTGAAGTGGGAATATTTGGTGGAATTGCCCGTGTGCATGCTATGAATGCCAGCAAGAAAAGGCTCGTGGTGAGCTCCCACAACGCCAAATGCTTCTCAAATAGTGATGCCAGGGAGGGGCACGTATGACCCTAGAGAACATGCTTTTTTGCCATACTGTACTACAATTAAGTGTAATTGCACATCCACTACCGTAGTTGGCAGTGGTGCGCTCATTGCCGCACTATGGTATAGAGAAAAAAAGCACCGAGCAAATGATATGAAGTGCAGTAATCACTCTTTAATAATTGCTCATGGGGCACTGAGGGGGCGAGAAATGTTTTTTTTCTTTCCAGAGGGGGAACAAGGCGCTCTCAGCAGCGGAGAAATACACACGAAAGAATACAAGACGAATCTGCCCAGAAAAGCCATTTCCCCAGCAGAGCTCGTAAATTAAAATTTTGCTCGTTGGCTGGGCAGATTTCTGGTGGAGTCGAAGCTCGTATCATGGAAAATTCGTTATAAGCGACACTCAAGGTAAGTCAAGGTATCACTGTACAGTATTAGGAATATAATCTCCAGGAAATACTAGGATTAATAATCAACACATTACACTATCCCAATTGATAAGCTTCACAGGATGACTGCACGCATGACTTTAATCTGTTGGGCTTTTTCCCCCGAGCTGAGTGGCTCATCAGGCCGGTGCTTATTCCCGGTTTCCGTAGTGTGACGCTACTAGGAGTTCAACTCCTCCTGGATGAGACACTAGTCCATCGCAGGTTACCTTCCCAGTATATTTTTACTGGTACCCATTTATACTGCTGGGTGAACAAAGGCATTTTGTGGTTGAGACCTTGCCCAGGGGTCTTAGCACGGTGGGGGTCTAACTGGGATCTGAACACACAACCTTCTGATCATGAACACAGCACCCTAACCACGATGCCACCAGCCCTGACATGCATGACAGCATCTTGCTAAATCAAGCACATTTTTAAGAGATCACTTTTTTCAGTGCCTCATTTCTCCACAGTGCTTTTATATTATTTGTGATTAATCTGTTACATAAAAAAACCTTCATATGGAAAACAGAGGGGCTCACCAACATTTCCAAACTATTTTTTCAGGCATAATTGGTGTAATTAGTAGCGTCCTTCACTCCAACGCTACATGAATGGTGCTGAGAAGTAATTGTGAGACATGAGACTTAATCAAACTTTAGACATGCACATTTAATTAGCGTGCTAATGATTGCTAATTACACCGCAGAAAGATTCACTCAGAGGACTAGAAGGGTTACAGCACTGAGACAGACACAAATAAAGTACTTGAATATAAAATGCCCAGGAGGTTCATTGGGCAGATCAAAGCCTTTTTGGTAGCCCAGTCTCAGGCTTTGGTGTATTAAATTTATAAATAGAAAATATCATCTAATGCATAGGTATCTCACATTTGCACTGTTTATTCGCTCACTTGCCAAGCCGCTTGCAGCCTATCTCAGCCAACTGGGCCAACACAGACAGACAGACAGACAGACAGACAGACAGACTTACTTTCACGTTCACACCTAGGGGCAATTTGTAATGGCAAATTACCCAAATTGGAGTACCCAGAGGAAACTCATGCAAGCAGGGGAAGAACACATGGGGAGCACATTAGAAACACCAGAGCACACTCTTTGAACCCAGGACCTTCCTGTTGTGAGATGGTGGTTGTAGTATTTAAAATGACTTCTACTCCACCTTAATAAGACGACTGCATAAGCCCAATGCACATAGAAAGCGTGGCTCCTGGTCCTCTATTTAATTCTAAGCACACGTTACAATACAGAGGCATCTTCTCCCATAAACTGACTCAATGCTCTTACTCTTGGTTTAATCACGGCGTTGATCTCATAGTTCTTACGAAATTACTAGACTTATTCAAATTAAACCAAGGCCACAAATCTCCCCTTTTCTTTTTCACTGACAGCCGTTGTTATTAAATTACATAAAGTGAAATGAAATTCTAGCCTTCTTGTCTCTCCTGTTTGAACATAGGCATATTTTCCCTATCAGTTGGTTTTATTGACATGTTAGAAGCTGCAGTCAGCGAAATTCCATACAGTGGAACCGCAGTGGACGAACACAATTCACTCCAAAAATATGGTTGATTCCCGATTAGTAGTAATAATAATAATAATATTTCCATCAGAAATAGTTGAAAGTCGATTCATGCATTCAGATGAATGTCAACTTTCGTCAGTACAGTCGTATATACTTTGAAAATGATGTGCATTTATGAAGCATTAAGAAACATTAAAATTTCTGAACCACTTAATCCTAACTAGGGCCGTGGGGAGGCTGGTGCCCATCTCAACCGACAAGCTGAGGGTGAAAGGCAGGGTACACCCTGAACAGCTTGCCACAGGGCAGAAACATGCTGACGGCTATGCAGCGACTCTTCTCGAAAGTCAGCAATGGTTCTTTTACATGAACAGACAATGAGAGACATGACCGGCCTTTGATAACCCAGTTAGCTGCACTGGGGGGACAGCAGTGACAACCATTGAGAGCGGGGCTTGAACCCCCAACCTTGGGATCAGTGATCCAGCGCCTTACCACCAGGCCACCACTACCCTTTGATGAAACATATTAATATACAATACTGTATACATTAATGTACAACAGAGTAAAACATTAACAATACGTAATAATTAACCGAATTATGTACTGTATTTGTTTTCATGTCTCTCTGGTTGCAATGTGTTAGCGTATGGGGAGGGAGAGATGGGGGACGAGTTATTGCTTTGAGGGGCAGTGGCGGTTTCTTCCTTCTGTTTCTAGATCGCAGTTTAATTTTTCACATTCTCAAGACTTCTCTTTTCCTTTCCAGTAGAATTACTGCTGCTTTTCTTCGAACCCAGGGTTAACGGTTAAAATAGCCATAATTTAATGAATAAACACAATTCGCAGTATGAGTCTCTCTCATTGGATGTTCAGAGTACTGCACACTGAGCAGTGTTCAACACAATCGGCTCTGCTCCGTTCCAACTCTGAGCATGTTCCAAAACCAAAGCAGATTTTCTTCATATTTTTTCACCAAACTCTGATTTGATGACCACCAAGGTTCCACTGTAATAGTTTGTAGTAGCCAGTCTGAAAAGCCTGCCATTTCATTCTTGTGAGCTCATGATATTGAAAGAATATAGGTTCAGCCGTATAAGGCATGAGATAATGGCAAAAATAACAGTAAAACAGTCCAACAAGTCGGATGTAAACTATTGAACTTCATGAATTTATTCGTTCATTTTCTAAATCACTTAATACTAATTAGGATCACAGAGGAGGCTGGCACCCATCTCAGCCAACACTGGGTGAGCACGAGGTACAACCTGAACAGCATTGCAACAATAAATATTGGAATAAAATTGAACTATTAATATCTATATATAATACTAGTTATGGTCACATACAACAAACAAACATCACTTTATTTACATGAATGAGTGGGACAGTCTGATGTAAAATACAACAGGATCTCTACTGGGTCTGACTAAAATGGCTGTTGACCTACTGTTTGACTCGGTTTGGAAACACATGTCTGGTTTAGTTCTGTGACATTGAGTACAGGTTTTGATATTATGGACAGTCAGATTTGAAAAGACCGGCTAGTAGATTTTTCATATTTCCAGTTAGGTACTGGCAGCCAAAAAAAATGTGAAGTCATAAGTGGATGTTTTAGGTTCGATTTGTTGGATTTACTATTAAAAATCACCAGTCCAAATTTCAAGCAATTATCTTGAACTGTTTCTGAGACAGAGCCTGTTCCACTACCCCCCACTTCAGGCCCCTGGCTTGAACATTATTTGGAACACTTTTGGGGAGACTATGAAACGAGAATTATTACTTTCTACAAACATTTAATGCCATTTCTCAGTCTATTCTCTGATCTAGTTCTGCATTGTGGAGTTTCAGGCCTCTCAGGTCATAGGTTTTGGAGTAAAATCCATTTCAAAATGCCTTTTTTTTTTAATTATGGTAGCACCAAATTGGCAAAGATGGCATTTTTTGACACCCTTATTTTCAAAATTAGACAACTGGAAAGCCACATTATGCGATTTTCAAAGATAACAGGGTAGAATAAACCACATTCGATTTTATGGAGGCCAGTTTTTCTCACTTTTGAAGTTATTGTCCCTCAAAAATGCCACAAATTGCAATTTATGCCACAGAAAAAAATGAACGAAAATGACCAAAATGACCAATCTTTGAAAATTCTTCACATTTAACCAACCAAGTCAATACTGTCATTCTTTTGTTTCCAAGGGGAAAATACCTGCTTAATTCATTAGAAGCATCAGTTTTGGGTGATCTCCCATGGTTTGAGGTTCAAAGGGGGTCAGACAAGTGAGATTTCACAAAAAAGCCAAAAACAGTCACTTTTTGAAAATCCATTGAACTTCAACCAACCAGGACATTAACCTGAAAATTTTGTTTCTAAAGTAAAAATACCTGCTTTATGCATTGGAAGCATCAGCTATAAGCTATCTACCATGGGTTTAGCTGTGAATGAGGTCAAACATGTGAAATAGAAAAATGTTGGAAAATTCAGAGTACAGACGCTCCCCAACTTACGTTCATCCGTCTTACGTTTTTTTTTTTTTTTTTAATTTTGAGTTTAGACATACCTACGTAGTACGCACCCGTAATGACAATGACGCCGTGTCCATTGTTTACAAACAAGACGGAACGTGCCTGTCCTTCCCAGTTCAGTTTTATTATACTAGTCCTTCTCAAAAAATTTGCATATTGTGATAAAGTTGATTATTTTCTGGAATGTACTGATAAAAATTAAACTTTCATATATTTTAGATTCATTTCACACCAACTGAAATATTTCAGGTCTTTTATTGTTTTAATACTGATGATTTTGGCATACAGCTCATGAAAACCCAAAATTCCTATCTCAAAAAATTAGCATATTTCATCCGACCAAAAAAAGGGGGTTTTAATACAAAAACGTCAACCTTCAAATAATTATGTTGAGTTATGCACTCAATACTTGGTCGGGAATCCTTTTGCAGAAATGACTGCTTCAATGCGGTGTGGCATGGAGCCAATCAGCCTGTGCTGAGGTGTTATGGAGGCCCAGAATGCTTCGATAGCGGCCTTAAGCTCATCCACAGTGTTAGGTCTGGTGTCTCTCAACTTTCTCTTCACAATATCCCACAGATTCTCTATGGGCTTCAGGTCAGGAGAGTTGACAGGCCAATTGAGCACAGTAATACCATGGTCAGTAAACCATTTAGCAGTGGTTTTGGCACTGTGAGCAGGTGCCAGGTCGTGTATATTTATCGCAAGATTTCAACAAAACAACTACACTAGAACATTCCATACACAATAAAGATTATTATATTTCGATAGTAAAAATATATTTATTACTCACCCAGGTATGGAATAAATAGATCAGTGATGACGGTATCCTCCCCAGACGCATCCATCATGGTGGCGGCCATCTTAGCTCGTGAAGGTCAATACTGTACTGTAGCACTTTTTTCTCGGCGGTCGGAATTTAATTGCCTGGCACGTTACGCTCGTTTATTCTTGAGGTTCAACTCAATTTTTTTTTTTTTTTTACTCAATCAAAAATTCTAAATTTTGGTCCTTCGATTGTTGGGGTTATATTATACCGATTTTAAAGAACCGGAAATCTTTCTGTTGATATTTATAAACAAAGTTTTCGAAAAAAAAAAACACGGAAAAATACTGTATACCCGTCATAAACCGGATGTGTGTGGAACGCTGGAGATTCACTGCTGAATATGGTAATGGTTCAGACCAAGTTTGTCAGATCCTCGCGACCCACGAGCCGGATTCGTGCACGATACAGTACTGTACCTTACATCCGGGTCACAATGCACTTGAGATTAAATCAATGCGCTCTAATCAAGGTTGGGGAAAAAAATAAGACATTCTTTTTCTATGAACATGGCTGAATTTGGTACCACTGGAACAGCAATGAAATTAACTTTTAACACAATTAAATCTATTCCGCATTATTTGGTTGCAAGAACTTGCATTTGCAGGTTGAAATTTGACTATTTTCAGCTGTTCGGCTTCGCTGTGTCACGATTCCTGACTGGATCATGCGTCACTTCCGGTAGCTACATTGGCGCGAGTAACACAGGAATGGAAGACTGTCGAAAGGTCAAATGCATCTGTTTATAATAACATTGATCATTTTGTCCCAGTTATATTTATGCAACACTGAATACTGTACTAATTGGCAACAAATTAAAGAAAAAACATTGTCCATAACTATGTGTTTATATTAAATGTAATGTAAGTGTCCTCTTGTGATTTCTCTTGAAATTAAATTCCTTCTTTTGCTTTTTAACACTCGATCCTGGTCCGTTCCATTTTCAACATATTGGTTCTGGTTCTGTACAGCCAAGTTATCACGCATGTGCAAGAGCGTTCCTCCGGTCACGTGATCTTTTATTCGTTCATTTTCTGAATCACTTAATCCTAGTTAGGGTCCCAGGGAGGCTGGCACTCATCTCAGCCGACTCCAGGCGAGGGCAGGGTACACCCTAGACAGCTTGCCATGCCATCGCAGGCCCAACACTCACCCAGCCACTCACATTCACACCTCGGGGAGATTTGGAACAGCAGGCCTACTGTGCATGTTTTTGGACTGTGGGAGGAAACCTGAGAACCCGGAGGAAACCCACACAAGCACAAGGAGAACATACAAACTCCACACAGAAACACCCAAGCTGGGAATCAAACCCAGGACCTTGCTGTAGGGTGGGCGTGCGAACCACTACGGCACCGCGCCTCCTCACATCATCTTACTACTGTTATTGTAAACGGACACATCACCAAAAAAAAGACGTAAAATCAGTGAGTAATAATAATAATAATAATAATAAGAAGAAGCCTTTAAGCTGGGTTTGTTTCAACAGGAAATCTTTTGTATTTAGCCCAAATGAACTGTTTGCGGTTAAAACACAGGATATCCACTCGCGATTGCACACTTTTAATATACAAGCAGTGCAGGAACGCAGTCGTTTCAGGCTCAACTATCAGTGCTGAATTAAAGGCCTTAGGGCAAAATACAAGGTAATTAAAGACCATAGTAATAACAAGTGAAACAACAGACCTTAATATAACCATGGAGATACTGGCTGGTGTAGAGTTGCTGCTGATTTCATGCTTGTACATTATGAGAAGAAAATTATATGGGCTTGGTAATCAGATACGGAGCCCATGCTAACACAGAGAACATAAAAATCATACCGAGTGTCAAATGATTAGAATTGTGCAAACCGTAAAAGTCTATCATGTTCTGGCATCTGGGTATGTTCTGATTTTCCCTGTTATAAGTAAAGCTATGTGGTATCTCAACACGGAAGCCGCCACCACCATCACCGCCACCACCATCCATGAAGTAGTATCAAGTTCCATCAAGCGGTTGAAAAGGAATTGCATGTAAAATGTTTCATGGAGGGCAGTGGTGGCCTGGTGGTAAAAGTGCTGGATTACTGATCCGAAGGATGGGGGTTCAAGCCCCACTCTCCACGGGTTGTCACTGTCCCCCTAGTGCAGCTAACTGGGTTATCAAAGGCCAGCCATGTCTCTCACTGTCTATGGTGGGAGGTTCATGCTGACTTTCATAAAGAGTAGCTGCAAAGCCGTCAGCATGTTTCCTCCCTGTGATGGCCTGGCGAGCTGTCCAGGATGTACTCTGCCCTCACCTAAAGTTGGCTGAGATGGACACCAGCCTTACTGGGACCCTAATTAGGATTCAGCGGTTACAGAAAATGAATGAATGAATCATGGACAGATATCGTCATTCATACACACACACACACACATATATATACTAGAAGAAGAAGAAGAAGATATATATATATATATATATATATATATATATATATATATATATCTTCTTTTCCTTTCGGCTGTTCCCTTCAGGGGTCACCACAACAAATGATCTGCCTCCATCTCTCCCTGTCCTCTGCATCTTCTTCTCTTACTCCAACGACCTTCATGTCCGCCTTCACCGCATCCATAAATCTTCTCTTTGGTCTTCCTCTGGGCCTTTTGCCTGGTAGTTCCAACCTCAGCATCCTACGACCAATATACTCACTATCCCTCCTCTGTACATGTCCAAACCATCTCAATCTAGCCTCTCTGACTTTGTCTCCAAAACATCTAACGTGCTGTCCCTCTGATGTACTCATTTCTGATCCTATCCATCCTCGTTACTCCCAAAGAGAACCTCAACATTTTCATCTCTGCTACCTCCAACTCTGACTCCTGTCTTTTCCCCAGGGCCACTGTCTCTAAACCATACAACATTGCTGGCCTCATCACCGTCTTGTACACTTTTCCCTTAATTCCTGCCGATACTCTCCTATCACACCGGACACTTTTCTCCATCCATTCCAACCTGCCTGCATGCGCTTCTTCACCTCTTTTCCACACTCTCCATTGCTCTGGATTGTTGAGCCTAAGTACTTAAAATCCTCCACCTTCTTTATCTCTGCCCCCTCCTGTACCCTCAAAGTTCCTCTTGGGTCCTTGTCGTTCACACACATGTATTCTGTCTTACTAAGACTAACCTTCAATCCCCTCCTTTCCAGGGCATACCTCCACCTCTAGATTTTCCTCCACTTGGTCTCTGCTCTCACTACAGATCACAATGTCATCTGCAAACATCATAATCCATGGAGAATCTTGTCTAACCTCGTCTGTTAGCCTGTCCATCACCATAGCAAACAAGAAGGGGCTGAGAGCTGACCCTTGATGCAGTCCCACCTCCACCTTGAACTCTTCTGTCACACCGACAGCACACCTCACCACTGTCTTACATCTCTCATACATGTCCTGCACCACTCTAACATACTTCTCTGTCACTCCAGACTTCCTCATACAATACCACAGTTCTTCTCTCGGCACCCTGTCATATGCTTTCTCCAGATCCACAAAGGCACAATGGAGCTCCTTCTGACCTTCTCCGTACTTCTCTATTAACATCCTCAAAGCAAACACTGCATCTGTGGTGCTCTTTCTTGGCATGAAACCAAACTGTTGTTCACAAATGCTGACCTCTGCCCTTAGTCTTGCTTCCACTATTCTTTCCCATAGCTTCATTATATGGCTCATCAACTTTATCCCTCTGTAGTTGCCACAACTCTGTACATCTCCCTTGTTCTTAAAAATGGGCACAAGCACACTTCTCCTCCATTCCTCTGGCATCTGCTCACTTTCTAAGACCTTGTTGAATATTCTTGTCAGAAAATCTACTGCTACCTCCCCTAGACACTTCCATACCTCAACTGGTATGTCATCAGGGCCAACTGCCTTTCCACTCTTCATCCTCTTCAATGCCCTCCTCACTTCTCCCTTACTAATCTTTGCTACTTCCTGCTCCTCAACGGTCACCCCTTCTACTCTTTTTCTCTCTCATTTTCCTCATTCATCAGCTCTTCAAAGTACTCTTTCCATCTTCCCAGCACACTTCTGTCATCAGTCAATACATTTCCCTCTCTGTCCTTTATCACTCTAACTTGCTGCACGTCTTTCCCATCTCTATTTCTCTGCTGTGCTAACCTGTATAGATCATTTTCTCCCTCCTTACTGTTCAACCTATCATACAAGTCATCATACGCCCTCTGTTTGGCCTTTGACACTGCTACCTTCGCCTTACGCTGTGTCTCCCTGTACTCCTGTTTACTCTCTTCGGTCCTCTCAATGTCCCACTTCTTCTTGGCTAACCTCTTCTTTTGTACACACTCCTGCACTTCCTCATTCCACCACCAAGTTTCCTTATCGACTTTCCTTCCAGAGGACACACCAAGTACTCTCCTACCGGTCTCCCTGATCACATTGGCTATGGTTGTCCAGTCCTCTGGAAGCACTTCCTGACTACCCAAAGCCTGTTTCAACTCCTCCTTGAATACAACACGACACTCTTCCTTTTTCAGCTTCCACCACTTTGTCTTCTGCTCTGCCTTTGCCTTTTTCACCTTTCTCACCATCAGTGTCATCCTGCACACCACCATCCTATGCTGTTTGGCAACACTCTCACCCACTACTACTTTGCAGTCACTGACTTCCTTCAAATTACATCGCCTACACAAGATGTAGTCTACCTGTGTGCTCTTACTTCCGCTTTCATAAGTCACCCTATGCTTCTGTTTCTTCTTGAAGAAAGTATTCACCACAGCCATTTCCATCCTTTTTGCAAAATCGATCAACATCTGTCCTTCTGTGTTCCTGTCCTGGATACCAAACCTGCCCATCACTTCCTCGTCCCCTCTGTTGCCTGCACCAACATGTCCATTGAAGTCTGCTCCAATGACCACTCTTTCACCTCTGTGGGTACTCTGCATCACTTCATCAAACTCACTCCAGAATCTCTCCTTCTCTTCTAGCTTACATCCTGCCTGTGGGGCATAAGCACTAACAACATTGACCATCACGCCTTCAATTTCAAACTTGAGACTCATCACTCTGTCTGACACTCTTTTCACTTCTAGAACATTCCTGACAAACCCCTCCTTCAAGATGACTCCTACTCCATTTCTCTTCCCATCCACACCATTATAAAACAGTTTAAACCCTGCTCCTAAGCTTTTAGCCTTTCTACCTTTCCACCTTGTCTCCTGAACACACAGTATGTCCACCTTCCTCCTCTGCATCATGTCAGCCAGCTCCCTATCTTTTCCTTGCATAGTTCCAACATTCAAAGTCCCTACCCTCAGTCCTAGGCTCACGCATTTCCTCTTCTCTCTCTGCCTACGGACACGCCTCCCGCCTCTCCTTCTTCGACGTCTTCGACCAACAGTAGTCCAATTTCCATCAGCACCCTGTTGGTTGACAGCACTGATGGCGGTCGTTGTTAACCCGGGCCTCGACCGATCCGGTATGAATTCTGTATTGATCATTTGCATTTTTAAATGTGGCAGAAGTTTTACGCCGGATGCCCTTCCTGTCGCAACCCTCTGCATTTATCCGGGCTTGGGACCGGCATAAGGGGGAGAGACACTGGTTAGTGCCCCCCCCCCCACCTCATGGCTGCATTTCTAAACCATACAACATCGCTGGCCTCATCACTTTTCCTTTCATTCCCTATATATATATATATATATATATATAGGGAATGAAAGGAAAAGTGATGAGGCCAGCGATGTTGTATGGTTTAGAAACAGTGGCCCTGGGGAAAAGACAGGAGGCAGAGCTGGAGGTAGCAGAGATGAAAATGTTGAGGTTCTCTTTGGGAGTAACGAGGATGGATAGGATCAGGAATGAGCACATCAGAGGGACAGCACAGGTGAGAGGTTTTGGAGACAAAGTCAGAGAGGCTAGATTGAGATGGTCTGAACATGTACAGAGGAGAGATAGTGAATATATTGGTAGTAGGATGCTGAGGTTGGAACTACCAGGCAGAAGGCCGAGAGGAAGACCAAAGAGACGATTTATGGATGTGGTGAAGGAAGACATGAAGGTCGTTGTTGACGTAAGAGAAGAAGATGCAGAGGATAGGGTGAGATGGAGGTAGATGATTTGCTGTGGTGACCCCTGAAGGGAACAGCCGAAAGGAAAAGAAGAAGAAGATATATATATATATATATATACACACAGTAGGTATGGTAGGCCTCCGTCAGTCCCAAAGGACTATGGCTGCGTTCTGGCTGGTATCCCGGCTGGTGATACTCCCCAGTGCACAGAGCCCAGGTAGGGAGTAATGAGGGACAGGCTGTTACCCAAGCAGCAAGTCCCCCGTCTCGGCGTCACCGGAAGGATCCAATGGAAGGGCAAGTGCCGATACGACTGGGTTCCAGTGCCGCTGCAGGAGAGAATCTACGGTCAATTTAGAACGGCCAATTAACCTACAGTGCACGTCTTTGGATTGTGGGAGGAAACCGGAGGAAACCCGCACAAGCACGGGGATAACATGCAAACTCCACACAGAAACGCCCAGGCTGGGAATCGAACCCAGGCCTTCTTGCTGTGAGGCGGACGTGCTAACCACTACGCCACCATGCCGCCTATATGTATATATATGTGTGTGTGTGTGTGTGTGTCCAGACTTTGTTAGTTGGTGGTATAATCATTCATATGACTTTCTGACCTCTGCATTTCCTTTTGTTTTCGGATTGTACCTGTTCCGTGTGTGCCGAGCCTTAAATGATGAATTTTTGCTGATAAATGTTGGTGCTTGACTTTAGTTGACAATTTTATCTGACTTTTACGCAGCACTCAAAGCTAAAACATATTTATTTTGGAATCAGTGTAAAACACACACACACACACACACACACAGAGTGAAAAAACAATAGAAGCCTACAGAAAGCTATGAATGTAAAATAAAAACATGAAGAATAACAGCCATTAGGCTTTCAGAATTTCATGTGCAGCAGGTTTGGATGTAGTTACAGTTCTCTGAACATTCATTCATGATGATCACATCTGCCTCACATCAAGAGACTCTGGGGGTTCGAGTTCCAGGCTTGCTGAGGGTGGTTTCTCTGTGGAGTTTGCATGTTCTCCTTGTACTTGCATGGGTTTCTTCTGCATTTTGGTTTCCTCCCACAGTCCAAAGACATGAAAATTAGTTAATTGACTGTTCCCAATTGTCCCGAGGTGTGAGTTGTGAGTGGGTGTGAGAGGGTTCCCGGGGAAGCTGGTGCCCATCTCAGATGACTCTGGGCAAGGGCAGAGTACACCCTGGACAGTTCACCAGTTCATCACAGGGTTCCAATATGATTGGAGTTCGGGAAATGAGCGATATCATCAGCCTGTTTCTTTACCGTATTACCTGTATGGGGATTAAAGAACTTTTTTCTTTTTTACAGAAGGAAACCGATCAGAAAGCGGTTCGCAAAGGTGAGGAAAGATAGAACTTTGTAATGCAGTGGCTTCCAGAGTGCTTGTGATGGATCACTGTGGGCCACAGGCCGGCGGTGGGAGTTGGTGGACTGAAGTCCAAGGCTCTCTCAGGAAGTGAAGGAGCACGGGGAGTTGATCCGTGTGTGCAGCAGGGTGAGAAAATTGTCAGTGTTGGTGCTGTTGTTGTGACAAAAGAAAAGAGTATAAATAGACAATGTGTTTAAGTCGGCACATTTTTCTACTCTGCTGTATAGTTCGAGAAATGTGACGAGGCAAACTGTAGATGTAATAAAATGCTGAATAATTCAAATGTTTATACAGATGCCATGTCAGGATAAATTAATGAAGAATATTAATAATAATTTAGTATAAAAACAGTGAGTTTATTCCTTTATTCATTCTTTTTCTGAACTACTTTGAGTCACAGGGAGGCTGGTGCCCATCTCAGTTGACTCTGAGCGAGGTCAAGGTACACCCTGAACAGCATGTCAGGCCTTTTCAGGGCCAACACACACACACACACACACACACACACACACACACACACACACACACACACGCCACAACCATTCGCACTCACCTAAAAAAGAAACATATTTAGAAATTTAAGTTTGGCAAAAAAAAAAAAGATTTGGAACAGCCAATGTGCATGTTTTTGGACTGTGGGAGGAAACCAGAGTATCCGGAGAAACCTACGCTTGCAGGGGAGGGGGGCATGTAATCTCCACATATAAACGTCCCAAGCACGGGAATGAAATTTGCTGTAAGGTAGACGTGTGTATGTTGACACACACACACACACACACACACACACACACATTTACACGCACACACCCACACACATACACATAGATACACACACACACACAGACATACGCACACATACACAGAGATACGCACACACACACACACACACACACACACACACACACACATATACAGACACATAGATACACACAGACATACGCACACATACACAGACACACACACACACACACACACACACACACACACACACACACACACACACACACACACACACACACACACATATACACACACGCACACACACACCTCACTGTCTATGGTGGGACATTAATGTAAAAAAAGTATTGCTGAGTTTTGACAGGAGTAGCTGCATCGCTGTCTGCGTGTTTCCACCCCGCGATTGTAAACTCCTACTGTTCGTGTGTAAAGTTGCTTTGCGACAATGTCGATAGTAAAAATCATTGCTCAAATAAAACTGAATTGAATTACATTGAATTAAATATCACATAAATCAATCCCACATACTCTCAAGCTCTGCGGTGGTGCTGCGTCAAGTTCGACTCACATGTTTACAGTTAAAAACACCACAGTTGCCATGTTTAGTATTCTGCCAATGAGGTGGATTTTTGGAGGGATGCCCAAAAGTTTCGGTAATTTTAGAACACGCTACAGAAGAGAATTCTGAAAATGTTCTTGTTTCATTGTGCCTGTAATCGTACTATTCCCAGTAAATATACTGCACAGAAATTCAATTCCTTTCTCTTCGCTAAATTGTCAGTGAGAATGAAAACAAGAAGTAAGAAAATATCTGACGTGTACCTAAAAATATTTTTTATTCTCATATTATTAATAAACATTATAATAAACCACATAAAATAATAATAATTATTATTATATTCAGTAATAACACAAGATGTAATATCTTGCGTATTGTAAAGGGATTATTCATTTCAGAATACGAGGACAGCACATTAAAGATTTGCCCTGACCTGCGTTTAGTTTCAGTAGACGGCTGAAATGTATTTACTGTGTAGTAATACATATCTCTAAAGGTCACATGCTTATTTCAACTCTAACGGTTTCTCCTTTATAGGCACGAAGGTAACATAATCGAGCCAGTTGAGTGCAGCATAATCAGGTCCCTGTACTTGAAAGGCAACAAGCCACATGAGACATCTGATGAAATTCAAGAGACTTAAAGTCATATGACCGACTCAGGCACAGGCTCCGTGATTCAAGTATGGTCGCACATTGAAGCAAACAGCTGCAGGTGACCATAGTCCGCCATTGAAGAAGACACCATCCGGCAAGTAGAGGCCACCCTTTCCAATTGCCCGTGAACATTTGTGCATGTGGAAGTTTCCTGCCTGAAGGATTCCCCAGTTGTTCACACTTGTCTAAAAGCAGGAAATGATCATGTGCTCCCAGGCTTTTTTTGCCAAGAAAACCAAGAAGGACTTCAATAGACAGAATCATGCAGGATGGAGCCACGTCAACTACAGCCGAGTCCGCTACACGCAAAGTCATGCTTACAGTCTTTTGGGACCAGCAGGGCATATTGAGAATAGATTTTATGGCAAAGTGTACCACAATTGTGGGGCCGGTGGCGTAGTGGTTAGGGTGCTGCGCTCATGATCGGGAGGTTGTGAGTTCGAATCGCACTGAGACCCTCACTGTGCTAAGATGTGCTAAGACCCCTGGGCAAGGTCTCAACTACAAGTGTGCCTCTGTTCACCCAGCAGTATAAATGGGGACCAGTAAAAATATACGGAGAAGGTAACCTGCGATGGACTAGCGTCCCATCCAGGAGGAGTTGAACTCCTTGTCGCTTCACGCTACGGAAACCGGGTATAAGCACCGGCCTGATGAGCCACAAGGCTCGAGTGTAAAAACCCAACAGACTTACCTTACCTTGTACCACAATTACTGGCACATTCTATACTTACTGATGCAGAAATTGTGAAAGGCAGTCAAAATTGAAAGGAAGGTGTGGTATACAGTACTGACCGACGGTTTCCATCTTATGCTAGGCAATGCCGCAGTTCACAATTTGCATGCTTCCAACGTGGAAGCACAGTCCTGCAGCTATCAAAGCCTTCCTCTCCCCCCACCTCCTCAGCCTTGCACCAGCTAACTCCCACTTTTTTCCCCAAAACCTTTTTTGAAAGAAAAAACACCTGCCAGAATATGAAATGCCAATTTCCAAGGTCAGAGCCATGGTTCTGACTCAACCCACAGAATTCTACAGGACAGGTCTCAACAGCTGTATGAAGGGATCGGAAAAGTGTATCACGCTTAGCACTACCAAACTACAGTTAGTTTCCGACTTGCAGCTGCATATGGGTCTGACCAACAGGTCGTAAGACGGTTTGGACATAAATCCGGTCTATACATGTATTGGTACTAGTACTGTATACTGGACCTTTCTACAAGTTCATGTCAAAATTTTATTTGCAATCTTTTTACCTTTCTTTAGACATTAATATATAGAGGAGGAGGAAGACTAGTGTACATGTATTTTCAACCACATGCATCTCTTTACAAAGGATGTGGGGGAGGAGGCACTTCTCGTGAATCAGTTCATGGTTCATAAAATCAAGCGTCAATTCCAGCGCATCGGAGTCATTGTACAGGACGGAAAAAATACTGGTACATATATACCATATATACAGTGTGTGTGTATATATATATATATATATATATATATATATATATATATATATATATATATATATATATATATATATAGAGGATTTTCTGAGTAGATCCTTCCGTAGGAGAGTGCTCAATACTTTTTGGTAGAGCAAATAAACAAAAATAAAGGACAGGGCAAAGACTTTCTATTGAAACTCCATTTATCACTACAGATCTGTTTCGAGGGGTGGTGAAACCATCCTCTCTCTTCAGGTGATTATAGAAGATCTTCTATAATCACCTGAAGAGAGAGGATGGTTTCACCACCCCTCGAAACAGATCTGTAGTGATAAATGGAGTTTCAATAGAAAGTCTTTGCCCTGTCCTTTTATTTTTGTGTGTATATATATATATATATATATATATATATATATATATATAACAAATTTAATCTGTTCTGAGGGCGAGCTCGTAAGCTGAAAAGTTTGTTGGATGAAACAAATATTCCCATAAGAAATAACAAAACACCAATTAATCTGTTCCAACTCCCTCCCAAACTCATATCACCTGCCACAAACACGTATATTTGACCTAATATATTAAAGATAAACATGTAAAAACAATAAATATTTCATAATAATAATACATGTACATTAACATTACTAATAATTAATAATTAATGATCAACAATAATAAAACAAGAATAAACAATGTCAACTAACCCTTCCGATCATTAACTGCGGTGAAGATGTCACGTGGGCAGGCAGGGTGGTGGTGCGTAACATAGGAAGAGGAGGAGGAGGAGGAGAATTTTGTGCATGCGCATTCTACGAATGTCAGTGAGGAAAGGCTCATGGTGAGCTACCATAAGGTCAGTGCTTTTCAAATAGTGGGGGCATGGTGTAATACCAGGGGGGCATGTATGACCCTGGAGAACATGCTTTTTTACCACACTGTACTAGAATTAAGTGTAATTGCGCATCCACCACAGTAGTTGGCAGTGGCGCTCTCATTGTCGTGCTATGGTGTACTGTAGCAACAAGCAAACGATATGAAGTGGAGTAAACACTATTTATAGTCGCGCACGGGAGGCTGGGGGGAGTGAAATGTTTTTTTTTCTTTCTATAGGGGGCATCAGAGAATATAATTGAGAAGCACTGCAAAAGGTGTTCTCGGAGCAAGGAGGGCTACACATGGAAGAATATGAATCTAATTGTCCTGGAAAAACCATTTTCCCAGCAGCAGAGCTCGTGAATCAAAAATTTGCTGTTTGGATGGGGCAGATTTTTGCTTTGATCGACGCTCGTATCATGGAAATGTTATAAAAGACACTTGTAAGTTAAGGTTCCTACCACTGTGTGTGTGTGTGTGTGTGTGTGTGTGTGTGTGTGTGTGTGTGTGTGTGTGTGTGTGTATATATATATATATATATATATATATATATATATATATATATATATATATATATATATATATATATATATATATATACTATATATTTTGCATTGTTTCACCAATTTGATCCTCACAGATAAGCTGGAATTAGCTTGACTAGGCTGATGATATTCACATACATGATACCCAAGTATATAAGCTATTATTGATTCGTTTTTAGTCGTAGGTGGTCGTAAAGTCGAACGGTCGTGAGTCACGCAGGTCATAGGTTCTTACACAACCTGTAGAGAAAGACTGTGCCAAGTTTTATTGCTTCTGAGTCCATGGGAAATGAGTCAACGGAAATCTTTCATAAATCGCCTTTGTACTCCAGTATTAAATACACAGCAAAATGTTAGCAAGTTCCAATAAGCGCAATATTTGTGAGCATATCCAACGGAGTATTCCGCCAATGAACATCATGTCTTTGGTTACACTTTCCTAAGAGTACGGAGTATTTCTTCAGACTGTAGAACATGATGACGCTTTACTAGGAAGAAAATTTCAATGTTAGTTGGAGTCGCTAACAGAATGCTGGTTTGAATACATGGCGTTTCTGAAAGTTTTGCTTCCACTCCCACATCAGTAGCCAATGTGCTAATTGAGTACCAAGTAATTTCTTGCAGCTCCATTATAAAATCACATCTTTTATTGGTTGTTGCAAGCATACACAGAATGGACGGAAATCTCTCACAAATATGTACAATTATTCCCCGTCAATATCAGCTGTTTATTCTTCAAACCTCATATAGAGTCATATAGAGCTGATCTCATTCACAGAAAACAACAAATTATTTTTGCACATATACGCGACGCTGCAGGGGGAAAATCATGGGTAAGTCGCCAGGTGTAGTTTTGTGCCGCGGGCTCGTAAAGTGATGGAGGCTTAAAATATTGATTTGTAATTTGTTCCATATTTGGATTGTACATCTCTTTTTATGCTAAATTATCATGTATTATTAATAAATGCAAAGTATAAAGTAGAAGTATTTTAATGAAATATTTTTTTGTTGGGATTTCATGGGAAACAGTAAGAAACAAACGGATTCGTTTTCACATCTTCAGGAACAAAATAAACGCAATGCTTGTGGTGTTTAAAAGACTCAAAGCCCTATTTTTACACATTACTACACTCCACGTCCGTGTTTAGGTGGAGTAATTCTGATTTTGTTTGAAACCCGGAGATACTTATCCATGAAGAACATGGTGAGAAGCGCACGCATCTTCTACCGCCGCTCTGATCTTTAGTTTTAATTATTTTGGAAAGAATCACACTTGTACTGTTGAAGTGTAGATTTCTTATTGCTCGGAGTTTTTTCTATGAGGCTCCATTGCTGCAGAAAGTGAGACCCTGTCAGTGCATTTTCCATCCACCAAAAAAAAAAAAAAAAAAAGACCATGTCAGGGCTCACGGAGTTGGTCAGTGCACAGATTTCACAGTTGCTGTTGGAAATGGGGGTTGGGGGCGGTGTCTATAGGAGCAGATTTCACCTCGGCAGAACTCAATGAGGAAGTCAGAGACTATTGAGGAGATGACAGGCAATCAGAAACCGAAGATTTTAGCAGCGATGATAAAGAGAATCAAGCTGTACCAGTGGAAAATGTTGCTGATCGTGAACACATTGAACGTGGGGAGTGACTACATCATGAATATGAATTATGAATTACTGCCAGGAAATATATCATACATAACACTTTATCTATAGTTGATTAATAGCTTTAGAAGTGGAAAGTAAAACTTAAAAAACGGGTGAAAGTCGCTGATAATGTTGATGTGGACCTTTCAGTAACACTGTTAAGGCCGAGGTGGGCGTGGGGCAAGCAGCTCATTGGCTCAAAAGTCACAGATTTTTTTATGGTTATTGCATCTCACACACACACACACACACACACACACACCTATCATAACAAAAATAATTATTGTATTATGCATTGCAGTTGATTGTGGATGGATGATCATTATTGGTTTAGTAATTGTGGGTGGAAGGAGTGGCGCTGCACACAAAATCACTGTCACCGTGTTTGTGTGTGTGTGTAAGTGTGTGCATATCTGTGTGTATATCTATGTGTGTGTGTGTGTGTGTGTGTATTTGTGTATATGTGTGTGTGTTTGTGTGTGTGTGTGTGTGTGTGTAAGTGTGTGCATATCTGTGTGTATATCTATGTGTGTGTGTATTTGTGTATATATGTGTGTGTGTGTTTGTGTGTGTGTGTGTAAGTGTGTGCATATCTGTGTGTATATCTATGTGTGTGTGTATTTGTGTATATATGTGTGTGTGTGTTTGTGTGTGTGTGTATAAGTGTGTGCATATCTGTGTGTATATCTATGTGTGTGTGTATTTGTGTATATATGTGTGTGTGTGTTTGTGTGTGTGTGTATAAGTGTGTGCATATCTGTGTGTATATCTATGTGTGTGTGTGTATTTGTGTATATATGTGTGTGTGTGTTTGTGTGTGTGTGTAAGTGTGTGCATATCTGTGTGTATATATATGTGTGTGTGTGTATTTGCGTATATGTGAGTGTGTTTGTGTGTGTGTGCTAGTGAGTGCATATCTGTGTCTATATCTATGTGTGTGTGTGTATTTGTGTATATATATGTGTGTGTTTGTGTGTGTGTAAGTGTGTATATCTATGTGTGTGTGCGTATTTGTGTATATATGTGTGTGTGTGTGTGTAAGTGTGTGCATATCTGTGTGTATATCTATGTGTGTGTGTGTGTATTTGTGTATATATGTGTGTGTGTTTGTGTGTGTGTCTAAATGGCCGTGATTTCATGATTTTTTTTTTTTTTATGAGAGTAAATTAAGCCTTTATAATTTTATTAATCAAAATTATATCTGTTTGTGTGTTTTCAGATGACGAGGCTGGAGGTTACGTGATGCGTCCTCCAGTCATTTTTAGAGCAGATCTCTGTGGAGCTGAGGAGGAGGAGGAGGAGGAGGAGGAGGAGGCGGCCTGCTTCAGCACAAATGCTGGAACACCAGATGCAAAGTTGTCTCTTCCCTTTTCATGTACCTGCAACCTGAATGATTCCCAATTAGTAACTGAGTGTAACAAGCAACTGCGTGACTTCCCAACGTGTTCAGAAGGGGGTTGGCATTACAAGGGAAAGTTTTATGCTTGGAAAATGGCCCCCCCAAAAAAAAAAAAAAAAAAAAAAATTGAGATATTTAATTTTTTTTTACAAAACCTTGATTTCAATTTTCTCAAAACTGGGTCACTAAAATTCAAACACATGCATCTCAAAAATAATAAACATCATTCAAATCATCTGTTCTTTCAAATATAATATTAAACATCAAGTACGATCCCATTTTTAAAATTTTGACCCTTATCCATGATTTTCCTTTGCAGCGTCACAATATTTCACACACACACACACACACACACACACACACACACACACTCCAAAGTGTGTTTTATGGAACAACGTTCTCATTATAACTTTATAAAAACTATTCTGTACCGCAGAGTGTTGCAAATCTAACATTCTGATGATCTTGGGCACAAGAGGTGGCTGTGAAGCCAATGGTTACACAACGCAACCCATCAATGAAGACATAATCATGCTGAAAGAAAAAAAAAAAAAAGGGAGTCGTGAGGGTGCGGGGTGTAAAGAAAAGGGAAGCTCTTGCAGCATCAGGAGCCAAAGGCGTAATAAAGAATGACCCTTTTCTTGAAAAGTTTTGTTGCCGTGGTTACAAAGTCTTCTGAATACAGCTCCATTGTTATTTAAATCACTTAAATTAAAACAAAACAAACAAACAAACAAACAAAAGAAGGTTGGGGGACAGTTGTATTTTTGAATGTTCCTGATGCTCCACCTTCTTCATTTGGTCCCACATAGTCTTCTCATCTCAGTCCAAGCAACTCAAGTTCCAGGATTTCCAGAGTTACAGAATACGGGAGTATAAATTTTATATTAAATGCTGATCAAAGTCACTGTGCTTTTTGTACTTTCATATTTACAAAAACATTTGACATGCATCAGAACTTTCTAGAACACAATGTACAGAAAATCTACACGATAAAGCTCTCAGTATATTAAACCCGGGACTGGCTTCAGGACCCACTTTTCACCTTTTAATGAACTGAAAATGGTTCTCGTTCGCCTTTGATGTTTTATTTCGTCACAGACATCAATTCTAATGACTGAATGATTCACTACAAGACTGATTTCACTAAGCTAAAGTGAACAGAACACAATTCTCAGATCCCGCTTTACCCAATGCGCAAGAATAGACGGGAACCTCCTGCGTGCTGCGCTCTGTGAGCCGTATGCAATCGGAAACGTTCTCATATGGAAATGCATTTCATTGTATTGTTGCTGACAATGTTTCACGTCTCGGTTGATCTAATTTCAGTTAAGGGTGGAGTTATTATTCCTTCAATAGGTGGCTTTTCTTAAAATTTCTAACGCTGCTCTGGATGTTTTGAAATTGCATTACTTTTTTCTTGTTTACTTAATTAGGTTTTCAGGTTTTTCAGGCAAATCCAAAAATTTACAACTCACTTTGCACAGATTATAAACGGTAACTTTAGAGTGTCTTGGTCTGGCAAGCTAACATTACCGTCTTTCAACAGGATAATACACCCTGTTGTGCTGGAAAAACTGTTCAAATTGGCCTCCAAATGCCACATCTGTGTAATATGCTGTATAACAAGTCCAAACCATGGAAAACTCTACCTTGTAACATACAAGAATTAAAGGAGGTGCTATGAACAGCTTAGTACCAGGGTACACAGCCCATCCTCAGACATGTTATAGAGTCCATGCGTTGGTGAATTAGACACAGTTTGGATATCTAGGTACTCTCACTCCCTTTCTCATTTGCTGAACCGCAGAGTCCTACCAAGGTCGCAAAGACGCTAGTGTCTAATTCAATATTAGTGTCTAATTGGGTAGAGGCCGGGTACACCCTGAACAGCTTGCCAGACCATTGCAAGGCAACTCGAACAACCACCCACTGCGAATTTGGAACATCCACTTCCCTAAATCTGCATGTCTTTGGTCTGCTGGAAGAAATTGGAGAATCTAGAGGAAACCTAAGCAAGCACAGGGAGAGCATGCATACTCAACAAAGAAACATCCGACCCCGTGACTCGAACCTCAGAGCGTCCTTGCTCTTAGATAAACGTTCTTACCATGAGCTGCCGTGCTGCCCCGCGACACAAATAAAACCAACAGAATAATAACGGGGCAGGTGGGGTTAACGTTGTGGCGGATCGGTGGGTGCAAAGGGGTTTGACGGGCCATAAATTCAGGAAAAACGGAAGCAAATATTTTATTCTGCGAGTAAAACTGAAGAGAAGTAACTGATATACGGTACGTGGGTGAGAGTAGATGAGATATGCTGCAGAGTACATGGGGAGAAAAAGATTTTGAGAGACATCAGGGCGAAGCAGTGGAGTGGAGAGTCACAAAGCAATTTAAAATAGTCCCAGAATCTAATAGTGATTTTAATGCAGCCTCTGCCCACTGAGACACACACACACACACACACACACACACACACACACACACACACACACACACACACACACCTTTCAGTGTCTCTGTGGTTCATTGTCTTCTTAACAATGTCTTATAAACTCAAATATAATGCATCTGATCAGCATCTCTGTAGGGTCAGGGGATCGCGGCAGCGAGTACACAGTTCCCTAATGGAATTAAACTCTGATGCAATTTCTTTGCCTGGTAAGTTTTTCTAAGCACCTTGAAAAATCTGCCACAGCATTTTTCTGTTTTTTTTTAACTGACATACAGGACAGTAATCTATATTCTGGTGTCCCCTAAATCCGCTACTTACAGTAGTTAAAAACGCATAGAGCTAGCATGCGCCACTGTTGGAAGACAGCCAGTTACGTCGCATAATATTAATCTCTGAATTAGTATTGTGCACTTTCCTTCTGCTTAAAGTGCATAGAAACATCACTATGCAGGTATACCTCCGCTTACATCGTTAAATTGTTTTTTGTTTGTTTAGGGTTTTTTTTTGCATAATTTGCCTTGTTTTGCGGTTTTAACTTTTCTCCTAATTTTAAACATTTTCAATGAATGTCTGTCTTCCTTTCGGCTTTTTCCCTTTTTACTCGGGAGTTGCCACAGCGAATCATCTGATTCGCACGTTTGATTTGGCAGAGGTTTTTTTTACGTCGGATGCCCTTCCTGTCACAACCCTTTTTAGCAAGGGACAGAAACACGCTGACTTTGCAGCTATTCTTTATGAAAGTCAGCAATGGTTCTTTTACATGAACCTCTCACCATAGACAGTGAGAGACATGGCCCGCCTTTGATAACCCAGTTAGCTGCACTGGGGGGGGACAGTGACAACCTGTTGGGGCTTGAACCCTCAACCTTGGGATCAGTGATCTCGCCAACATTCCCAATATATTATATATATATATATACACACATACTAGTCCTTCTCAAAAAATTAGCATATTGTGATAAAGTTCATTATTTTCTGTAATGTACTGATAAAAATTAAACTTTCATATATTTTAGATTCATTGCACACCAAGTGAACCATTTCAGTTCTTTTATTGTTTTAATACTGATGATTTTGGCATACAGCTCATGAAAACCCAAAATTCCTATCTCAAAAAATTAGCATATTTCATCTGACTCATAAAAAAAGTGTTTTTAATCCAAAAAAAGTCAACCTTCAAATAATTATGTTCAGTTAAGCACTCAATACTTGGTCGGGAATCCTGTTACAGAAATGACTGCTTCAATGCGGCGTGGCATGGAGGCAATCAGCCTGTGGCACTGCTGAGGTGTTATGGAGGCCCAGGATGCTTCGATAGCGGCCTTAAGCTCATCCACAGTGTTGGGTCTGGTGTCTCTCAACTTTCTCTTCACAATATCCCACAGATTCTCTATGGGCTTCAGGTCAGGAGAGTTGGCAGGCCAATTGAGCACAGTAATACCATGGTCAGTAAACCATTTACCAGTGGTTTTGGCACTGTGAGCAGGTGCCAGGTCGTACTGAAAAATGAAATCTTCATCTCCATAAAGCTTTTCAGCAGATGGAAGCATGAAGTGCTCTAAGATCTCCTGATAGCTCGCTGCATTGACCCCACTCTTGATAAAACACAGTGGACCAACACCAGCAGCTGACATGGCACCCCAGACCATCACTGACTGTGGGTACTTGACACTGGACTTCAGGTATTTTGGCATTTCCTTGTCCCCAGTCTTCCTCCAGACTCTGGCACCTTGATTTCTGAATGACATGCAAAATTTGCTTTCATCCGAAAAAAGTACTTTGGACCACTGAGCAACAGTCCAGTGCTGCTTCTCTGCAGCCCAGGTCAGCCGCTTCTGCCGCTGTTTCTGCTTCAAAAGTGGCTTGACCTGGGGAATGCGGCACCTGTAGCCCATTTCCTGCACACGCCTGTGCACGGTGGCTCTGGATGTTTCTACTCCAGACTCAGTCCACTGCTTCCACAGGTCCCCCAAGGTCTGGAATCGGCCCTTCTTTCACTTTTTCCTTCCCACAGACGTCCCACTGAGGTGGCTTGATAGAGCACTCTGGGAACAGCCTATTCGCTCAGAGATTTCTTTCTGTGTCTTACCCTCTTGCTTGAGGGTGTCAATGATGACCTTCTGGACAGCAGTCAGGTCGGCAGTGTTACCCATGATTGCGGTTTTGAGTAATGAACCAGGCTGGGAGTTTTTAAAAGCCTCAGGAATCTTTTGCAGGTGTTTAGAGTTAATTGGTTGATTCAGATGATTAGGTTAATAGCTCGTTTAGACTACCTGAACATGATATGCTAATTTTTTGAGATCGGAATTTTGGGTTTCATGAGCTGTATGCCAAAATCATCAGCATTAAAACAATAAAAGACCTGAAATATTTCAGTTGGTGTGCAATGAATCTAAAATAATTTGAAAGTTTAATTTTTATCAGTACGTTCCAGAAAATAATGAACTTTATCACAATATGCTAATTTTTTGAGGACTTGTGTGTGTATATATATATATATATATATATATATATATATATATATATATATATATATGTGTGTGTGTGTGTGTGTGTGTGTGTGTGTGTATGTATGTATACACAGATCCTAAAAATATATATTATAATATATAACATATGATTGACAAACTTTATTTTTAAAAATTTTTCCATATATTTTTTGAAAACCGATATATAATTGAGAACGACTTAACTCAAAACAACTTAAGCTGAGGTACACCTGGATTATAAGATGCCTTGAAAAAAAACAAAAAAAACAAAAACAATACCAGCATGTTGATATCCCCTGGTATTTGGTACCCTCCTTTATTAATTGTACTTGTTTCTACTTCTCCTAGCCCTGTCCAACACACACACACACACACACACACACACACACACACACACACACACACACACACACACACACACACACAGCATCTATGGGAGTAGAAGGTGGACAGCTTTCTCATATACAAGGTCAGTAGGGAATGTTAAGCCAACATATTCCCCAGTAAAGATAATTCAATGTGCTTTATATATTGTCCAGAAATCCACACTGGACATCTAGCCCTGCTGTTTGTGACACTCTTCTTATGACTCTTCTTCTGGTCAGATCGCAGGACCTTCGCATATATCATGATGAGGAATGATGATAATGAATTCAGATTTTTAGTTTCTCAAGGTTTACTGCTCACGTCCGAATTCATCTATGAACATAATGCTCTGTTATTAATGACCAACCAATCCAGAGAATAAATTACAATACAATGCAGCTGGGACTCTGCGTCAAACGAAGCAACAAAACAAAATAATACTTAAAAAAAAAAGGCTTACCCCATCACAAATCAGTAGTGATAGTACATTTTAGTCTCTTTTACATTTTTTCTGCATTAATTCTTTTCTTGAAGTTCCCGAATTACAATTTTCCGTGACTGTTTTAAAGCTGGATCATTTCCTCTCTCTCTCTTCACGTGTGGGTCGTATTTTCATTTCCGTAAATTTAAGGGAATACTGCCAGCCGGTCCAAGATGACCACTCAATTCCATCGGCGTAAGAGGTGTGCTGGCCATTCAAGTATTGGCCATTCAGATTGGACATGTGGCAACTGTTATACCACCAGGCACCGTGGTAGAACGACGCACAGTTGTTCTCGGAATGATCATTGTCGCGGTCCTTTGTTGTAAACTTCATACCGTTGTGTTTCAGCAAAGAGTCGCCTGAGGGAGAGACACAGAGAGAACATAAGTGAAGCCTGTAAAAAATAAAGTACACACTTGGAAGAATGTCCGATTATCTTACACACACACACACACACACACACACACACTTTATACAATATTCTAAGTCAATTAATAATAAAAAGAGGTAAAATACAGTGGTACATCGTCTAACGAGTGTCTCTTATAATGAGTTTTCCATGATATGGGCTTTGATCCCACCAAAAATCTGCTCCATCCAACGAGCAAAAATTCACTTTACAAACTCTCCTCAAAATGGCTTTTCTGGGGCCGATTAGCCCCGTATTCTTCCGTGTGTATTTTTCTGCGCGCCGAGAACGCCTTGTGCAGTGCGTCTCAATTATTTTCTATGAGCCCCCTCTAGGAAGAAACCCCCTCCCCAGCGTGTGACTATAAATAGTGTTTACTGCACTTCATATCGTTTGCTCCAGTGCTTTTTCCCTACACCATAGTGCAACGCCACTGCCAGCTACTGGACTGAATGTGCAATTACACTTAATTCTAGTACAGTATGGCTGAAGAGTATATTCCCCAGGGTCACCCCCCCCCCCGGCATCACACTGCGCCCCCACTATTTGAGAAGCAGTGGCTTTGTGGGAGCTCACCATGAGCCTTTCCTTGCTGGCATTCGTAGCATGCACACACAAAAAATTCTCCTCCTCCTCCTCTGTTTTGCAACACCTCCAGCCTGCCTATGTAACATCTTCAATACATCTGCAGACATCTGCAGTCGATGATCGGAAGGGTTAGTTGACTTATTGTTTATTCTTGTCTTATTATTTATTAATGTTAATGTACATGTATGATTATGAAATATTTATTGTTTTTACATGTTTATCTTTAATATATTAGGTCAAATATACACATTTGTAGCAGATTATATGAGTTTGGGAGGGGGTTGGAACGGATTTGGTTTTGTTATCTCTTATCGGCATAATTGTTTCAGCTAACAAACTTTTCGGCTTACGAGGTCGCTCTCGGAACGGATTAAATTCGTCAGACAAGGTACCACTGTAATATTCTTTTGTTTGTCGCTATACTTCTGACCTGACTGCAGCTCATACTAGCATTTTTTCATTGGCTGTTATGAGAAGCCCTTCAAATAAAATATCCCAGGGAAGGTTCTAGTAATTTTGGCTTTCTGGGTCATAAGCAAGGAAAAAAAATTTATGGCATCCAGAGACCTTTATTACAGCCTTGACTGCTATTTGATGAAAACCAGTGGACGGTGTCATTTTAACAGAATTTACTCAACTCCAATTTTTCTGTTATAGTTGTTTGCTATGTGAAATGACTGTAGTGTACTGCTGTGCATACACCACAAGTATTGGACCACTAGTGATGCACAATGTTCTTAATTATTATGTGGCAATGAGTATAACACCGGGCTTACACCGGGCAGTGATTTATGGCCATGCTGGAAGCATGATCGAAGAATAAAAAGGAGACAGCTAGCATCCAGGAAAGGGGGCTTGAAGGATTCGTGTTGCCAAGTTGATCAATACGGTGCGCCAAGGACTGTTACGCTCGGGTGAGGTCTGTTACGCTCTACTGCGCTCAGTCGTCCTTTCCATGTTCACATGGAAAACATAATCGGCACGAGCATCCCGAATACAAGTTCCTTCAAGATCATCACAATTCTATCCCATGACCCCGCCCCCCCCTTCTCTCGCTCTCACCCTGTTGAGTGACATATGCTGCTCTTAAGATACCAGTGATTCTGTTACCTCCTCCTTTCCAGACACACCTAATACATCCTCATGCTTTATGTCTACTTAACGGTTTAATCACTTCAAGAAGACATCAAGCGAAGTGGGGGTGGGGGTTGAATTGCAGTTAATACAAACAATTTTGCAAAGTTAGCTGAGACCGACAATTGACAAGTTAACTTTAGCACTGTATGAATTGATTTAATCTGATTCAAACACTTAAACTATAAGCTCTGATACTTATGTCTAATTGTTGCACATTAATACACAACACTGGATTCCATCATCCATATGCGTGCAAAGATCCCTCAAAGATCAGCTCGTTGTTTAAAGGACTGCGTTTATCGTTCATTTTCTGGAACCGCTTTATCCTAATTAGGGTCACGGGGAGGCTGGCGCCCATCCCAGCTGACTCCGGGCAAGGGAAGAGTACACTCTGGACAGCTCGCCAGGCCATTGCAGGGCGGAAACACGATGATGGCTTTGCAGCTACTCCTATCAAAAGTCAGCAATGGTTCTTTTACATGAACCTCACACCATAGACAGTGAGAGACATGGCCGGCCTTTGATAACCCAGTTCACTGCAATGTAGGCGACAGTGACGACCTTTTGAGAGTGGGGCTTGAACCCCCAACCTTATGATCAGTGATCCAGCACCCTTTACCACCTGTCTAAAGTACTGTGTGCCATATCATATTTTGTAGTGATGCTAGTGATTAACAAGACGCTTTCTTCTTTATCACGCTAATGCATTATTATTCATTCGTCTTCTAAGCCGCTTAAGCCTAATTAGAGTCGTGGGGAGGCTGGCACACATCTCAGCCGACTCTGGGGGAGGGCAAGGTATACCCCATCCATCACAGGGTCATCACTCTTATACATGCTTTCGTCAAGAAGAGCTGCATAGCTGTCAGCGTGTTTCTGCCCTGTGATGGCCTGGTGAGCTGTCCAGGGTGTACTCTGCCCTTGCCCAGAATCCCAGGAATTTGAATCTCCCAGAAATAAACCTTTTTAAGAACCACAAATAAAAACAGTTCTTTGTGGAACATGTTTCTGGGCTCAGCTGGCTGTACACATGAGCTACACAAACAGCATGCAAAAGCATTTAGAGGATGTGATTATTAAGAAACATGTTGATCTGGGGACCAGCACAAAGAATTTCCAAACCATTACGGAACACAATTAAAGCCGTCGTCATTACAAGAATAAAATACGCTTCGAAATTAATTGAAGTTCATTCATCATCCATTCATTCGTTTCCTGGACTGCTTAGTCCTGATTAGGGCTTCGGGGAGGCTGGTGCCCATCTCAGCTGACTTTGGCTGAGGGCAGAGTACACCCTGGACGGCTCACCAGCCCATCCAGCTACTCTTGATAAAAGTCAGCAATGACAGTGAGAGACATGGCCGGCCTTTGATAACCCAGTTAGCTGCACTGGGGAGACAGCAGTGACAACCCGTGGAAAGTGGGGCTTGAACCTCCGACCTTGGGATCAGTGATCCAGCACCCTTTACCACTGGGCCACCGCTGGCCCTTGATTGATGTACCAGATAAAAATTTATCAATGAGTCTACTCAGAGACTAACTGCAACATTAAAAGAACTTAAAGAATAAATGGTACTTGCTAGTTGCCCCTCACATGACACCATACCGATCCAAAATACACAGTAAGGACTAATGGGACCAAGGTCAAATATTTTGGGTATAATTCTACTGCTACACCCACTTTATAGTATGTTGGTGACAGTAGGGAAGTATGTAAGGCGGGTTACACCCTGGACATCTCACCAGGCCATCACAGGGCCAACATTCACACAACTGTTCATACTCACACTCACACCTAGGGGGGATTTGGAACAGCCAGTTAACCTACCGTACATGTTTTTAGACCGTGGGAGGAAGCCCACGCAAACACGTGGAGAACATGCAAACTCCACACATAAATGCCCGAGCTGGGAATCGAACCCAGGACCTCTCTCCAGTGAGGCAGATGTGTGAACCACTACGCCACCGTACCACCTTTCTTACGTTCATTTTTATATAATTCATTTTTTAGAATTACAAAATTACAGATCTCTTCAGATAATGTGTTTCTTACAGATTCCACAAGCATCCCAACCTCGGCATCTGAACGACGCTGTCATCTCTGGAATTGGAAAATATTCTGATCCTTTCAAAAGGATTACTTGGCTGCCTTCCAATATGTTTCACTCCTTTCCTCAGGAGGGCAGCAAGTGGGCTGGTCACCATGCTGAAACCTCATATGTAACATCTGTAAACGTTCCCAGACCTGAGGAAGTGCTGAAGTTCTTTCACTGTGTGAGGTCTCGGCTTTGACTTGTCAGCTGAGCTGAGCTGCTACCTCAGCAACATTTCATTCACAAATCACGTCCTTTGCATAAAATTGGTGCATAATCGTTGTTTGGTTCTCAGGGCGGCACGGTGGGACACTGGTTTGCACATCTGCATCTTGACAAAAAGGCCTGGGTTTAGACTTTTCTGTGTGGAATTTGCATGTATTTCCGGTGCTTTTGTGGGTTTCCTCCAGGTACTCTGGTTTCTTCCGACAGTATAAAACATACGCAGGAGGATAATTCATTGGCTATTCAAATTACCAAAAGGTGTGAGTGTCAATGGTTGTGTGCATTGCCTGGGAATGGCTTGGCAAGCTGTCCCGGTTGTACCCCATCCTCGCCCGAAGTCGGCTGAGATGGGCACCAGCCTCCCCGCAACCGTAATTTTTATTCACAGGCTGAGAAAATAAATACAGTTTTCCATTTCTTGCGTTTACTGTGATTTTATATATGTGACTGCAGAGCACTTAAAGTAAAGCGCTGATGCTTTAAAAGGGTTTAAAATAAACTTAAACCCTTCTTACATATTATACATGGGACTCATGGGATGTGCTAGAACACCTTTACTTTTAATGAGCGGTGCTGAACACAGCTTTCAACTTTCCCCATGGCGAATGCAGGCCAAGTTATATGCACTGTGAAGTTTAAGGCTGAGGGCTGAAGAGCGAGGACATGAGGATACTGGACTGCCACCTGGTTGAGACATCAATAACACTGCGTAACACGACACAAATAAGTGTCTTTTGCACAACTACATTTATTGCAAAACAACAGAAAAAGCCCCCGCAGTGCAGCTAACCCGTCTATGGTGGGAGGTTCATGTAAAATAACCACTTGCTGACTTTTGACAAGAGTCACTGCATGGCCGTCTGCATGTTTCCGCTCTGTGATGGCCTGGCGAGCTGTCAAGGGTGTACTCTGCCCTCGCCCGGAGTCGGCTCGGATGGGAACCAGCCTTCCCACGATCCTAATTAGGATTAAGTGGTTGCAGAAAATGAACAAATGAATAATAGAAAACGCACATTTTTCATGCCACACTTTTTGTGGGCTGTGCAGCAATTTTATCCCCTAAAACAGCTATTTTGACAATTTTCATATTCAAAATACAATACTCAACATAACTGCAGACAGAATATTCATAAACAAAGAAGATAATTCTTCAAATCGTCATGAGGGCCACTGGGAAACAAGTGCTCATCTCAGCCACCTCTGGGCGAGGGCAGAAACACATTGATGGCGATGCAGCTACACTTGATGAAAGTCAGAAATGGTTCTTTTACAGCTTTTCACCACAGACACTGAGAAACATGGCCAGCCTTTGATAACCGAATTGGTTGTACTGGATTGGGGCGGCAGTGACAACCATTGACAGTGGGGCTTGAACCCCCAACCATGAGATCAGTGATCCAGCACCTTACCACCGGGCCACTGCTGCCCCAATGGGCCACCACTGCCCCCACTGGGCCACCATGGTTCGCACTGGGCCACCACTGCTCTATCTCTGAGCATCACTGCACCTTATACAGATGGAATGAATTAATAAGTGTAGTGTGTTAAGGGCATTTATTGTTTTTTTTTTTCTTGCCCACAGATCAACGTTCTGAAAAATGTACTGGTCCATAGAGTAACCCGAACTTCATGTTAACTGTGTGAGAGCCTGTAAATGAACGCACGTCCTCCATGAACCATCTCGATAGGTACCAATATGATTCAGAGAAAATCCTCCAGCAAGATATGTCTGGGTTTCTTTGTTTTGTGGATGACACTGTTTGCTTCAACTTTCTGGAGCACGGTATGTTTACCTTAGGATTGTTCATGTCAAGGCTACCTTTCTTCGGAACAAATCGAAAAATTTTTATGTACAAGCACCTCCAGAATTATCATGGAAGTCAGCTGACCAGAACTTACCACAGCTTGCCTAATAAATCCCACTGCATCAGCAGACGTTAGATTTTGCAGCCCAATTATATGTCGCCCACCAATAACAGGGCGGGCAACTGAAAACCAAAAAGCAAAACAAAAAAAAAAATCTATGAATCTGTAAAATCTTTCCTTTATTAACCACCAAAAGTACAAAGTACATCTAGGGCAGTGCATCACAATTATTTTCTGTGATGTCCTCTTTAGGAAGAAAAAAACATTTCACACCCCCCGGCCCGCCCCACACGTGACGATAAATAATATTATTTGTCCATAAAATTGTTATTAATACACGTCTGCATAACATTGTATTGTTATTAACGCTGAAGTCACAGTGGAGCCAAGTGCTACACAGGCTTCGTCATACTTCCTCGTCTTGGCTTTTGGGTGACCTTGTTTTGTCTCAATATCTCCGTGGTATCTTGGTGGTAAAGGGCGCTGGATTGTTGATCCTAAGGTTGGGGGTTCAAGTCCCATTCTCCACAAGGTTGTCACTGTCTCCCCAGTTCAGCTAACTGGGTTATCAAAGGTGGGCCATGTCTCTCACTGTCTATGGTGAGAGGTTCATGTAAAAGAAACATTGCTGATCTTCGTAAAGAGTAGCTGTTTCTGCCCCTTTCTAAAGGGTTGTGTCAGGAAGGGCATCTGACGTAAAAACCTATGCCAAATCAAACATGCGAATCAGATAATTCGCTGTGGTGACCCCTGGAAAAGGTAAAAAGCCTATAGGAAAAGTAGAATATCTCTGGCTCTCTTCACTTTTGTCTTCATTCCTGGTAGAAAAATTCCCATGTTGTTTCTTGAGGGCTTGTTTACTGCATTTCATATCGTTTGCTCGGTGCAAAAAAAACCCTACACCATAGCGCGACAATGAGAGCGCCACTGCCAACTACTGTAGTGGATGTGCAATTACACTTAATTCTAGTACAGTATGGCAAAAAAGCATATTCCCCAGGGTCATACGTGCCCCTGACATCACACCGCGCCCCACAATTTGAGAAGCACTGATCTAGGACAAGAACCCTCATGTATTTACTATCAAGAAAATGTTTCATTATTTCAGTTGGGTTTCATGAAGGCCTTAATTATCATTCACTCACTTATTTGATGAGCCACTTAATCCTACTATTAGGGTCGTGGAGAGGCTGAAGTCTGTCATAGTATGTTGTCAACTGAGAATTAACAGGGTCTTTCTGCCATTTCATTAAAAAGGCAGCTCTTTTCCTTTCGGCTGCTCCCTTCAAGGGTCGCCACAGCGAATCATCTGTCTCCATCTCACCCTATCCTGTGCATCTTCTTCTCTTACGCCAACTACCTTCATGTCCTCCTTCACCACATCCATAAATCGTCTCTTTGGTCTTCCTCTAGGCCTTCTGCCTGGTAGTTCCAACCTCAGCATCCTTCTACCAATATATTCACTGTCCCTCCTCTGTACATGTCCAAACCTTCTCAATCTAGCCTCTCTGACTTTGTCTCCAAAACCTCTTACATGTGCTGTCCCACTGATGTACTCATTCCTGATCCTATCCATCCTCGTTACTCCCAAAGAGAACCTCAACATTTTCATCTCTGCTACCTCCAGCTCTGCCTCCTGTCTTTTCCTCAGTGCCACTGTTTCTAAACCATACAACATCGCTGGCCTGATCACCATCTTGTACACTTTTCCACTCATTTCTGCCATTCAGAAGGCAGATAGACCTCGTTAATTCTCGGTTGATGATGTGGATGTAGGATCCACCCTGCCAGACCATCACTGAGTGACACAAAGAACCATTTACACTCACATTCAAGGACAAATTATGATAGGCCAGTAACTTGCATATCTTTGGGCTGCAGGAGGAAACTGGAGTATCCAGAAAAAACCCGCTCAACTGTGAGAAGAACATACAAACTCCACAGACAACAGGTAGGTCCTTTGGACTGGGAGGTGGAAATGTTAACCACTACGCCACTGTATTTTAGTGTAATGTGTTTTGTTTACCTCACATTAAAAACATACCTGCAGTGCCTGTATAGTCACCAATGGTCAGTGGATAGCCATCATCCTCTGGGTCTACTGAGAACAGTCCAATGCCAAACGTGTTATACTGGGCGAACGCTGTACTGTTCTCAAAATCTTCCAGATCAATCCTCAGCTCATAGTTTGCCTGTATAGACAAAGCATGGATCTGCTTTAAGCCTGTAAAAGAAATAGATAAAGACAGGAAGCAATTATCAGGGCTATCAGTGGACAAGTACAATGATGTAGGCATTCAGTTCTGTCCATGAAACATACAGACAAATATAACCTAAACCCTTATATTCCGACTGAATGGAACAGTCGGGATGAACCCGCGGCTAAGAATGTATAAATATCTGTTTGGAAGCATTGACAGATAGATTTTAATTTCTGGGGTTTTTTTGGCTGATTTCTTGCCGCATTCTGGATCTGCTGCATCACTGAGCTCACATTTAACGTTTCTTTTCTTTTTTCTTTTTTTGACTCAGGACTTCTCCAGAAGTAAATGTGAATAACCTGAATATAATTGTCATCATCTCCCTGCAGCTCAGACAGATTTCAAAATAATATGAAGAATAGGATCCATAGTGTAGATGTATATGCTTATGCATTCATTTTCTAAACCATTATATCATAATTAGGGTCACAGGAAGACTTGTTCCCATCTCAGCCTACACTGGGCGAGGGCAGAGTACACCCTGGAGAGCTTGCCAGGCCATCGCAGGACAGAAACATGCTGATGGCTATGCAGCTCCTCTTAATGAAAGTCAGCAATGTTTCTTTTACATGAATCTCACACCATAGACAGTGAGAGACATGGCTGGCCTTTGATAATCCAGTTATGTGCACTGTGGGGGTGGGGGTGGGGGTGGGGGGGGACAGTGACAACCCGCTGAGAGTAGGGCTTGAGCCCCTTACCACCAGGCCACCACTGCCTGTGTATGTGCTTAAATATAGGAAAATAGAATGATCACTAATAAGTCCTAATCCTGAACGCCATCCGCGCTTGCTGTGCCAAACTATTCACGGCCAAAGTGGACATAGAATGAGTACTGAATTGTGATTGGCCAAGTGCCAGATATTTCATCCCCGTTCATCCAATAATCCATTTAAACATCAGCACACACATTTTTACCATGTGTTTGTTTACTGCAGACTAACACACACTTCATATTGATATTTTGGACAAAACAACAACAACAACAACCCAACAAAACACTCCATTCAAATCCTGTTTTATATTGCCACCATTATGGCCTTTGTGCTTGGTATATTTTTACTCGCTTCCTTGTCCCATGATGCAATGGTACAAATCTGAATCAGGCCCAAAATTTAATCACTTCTTTATTGGCCCAAGATACACATTTGCTGAAAATTTCAAGGAAATCTATCCACTAGTTTTTGACTTATTGTGGATACACAAACACACCGAGACCACTAATCTGATAATGTCCTACTTTGTGGATGGGGGGTGGGAGGGTGGAGAAGGATTCCCGACTGTGCAAGTGCTTTCCAAAAGTGTGCATCCTCTGTGGGGCCAAAAAGTCCAGAAGGTCCAAAAGGAAATTTGGACAGATTTACAAATGGGTTCTTCTACCATTTTACGTCAATTTGCTGTGTTGAATCCAAGGTTTGCTCCGTTTTTTATTGAGTGGAAATATGCTAAAGGTTCCACTGCATCTTGCTCTCCGTGTTTAGACACAAGCCCTTTTACCCTGAAACCAAGAAAAACGTGGTCTGAAGAAGAAAAACAGCATTTCCTTTTTTTTTCTCTTACAAATCAAACATGATGCAACATAAAGGCAAGAAATGTAAAAATAAAAAAAGAAACACTAAGAGCAAGCATTGAAAATATGATTTCTTCCAATATATTGCTTAAAATAATTCAAAACTCACATTTATTCCTGAAGTTTCATTTTAATTTAATTCTACAGTCTGAATATAGTTGCAGTTAAAATATCCATTAATTGAGCATATATAATTATTTTTGCTTTGACAATTATAATTTAGCATTAATTACCAAATTAAGATCAAGAAATCGTAAGATACGTGTTGGAAATCATTTGCTTTTTCACACTTTTTATTAACTGTTATAATTTTGTATTTAAAAAGTCTAAAGTATTTGTTAATTTAATGCATTTTCTTTATTAAAAAACAAGAAACAAACAAACAAAAACAAAAACATTTGGCAAACTACATGTTCTCTATCACACCTGGGTGTGAAAGGCTGTGTGTCAGTACTGGCTCCATGATGGTCTGATACAGTTGGGATGAGCTACTGCCTCCCTGTGACCCAAAATAAACAATAAAGCCTTTTGGAAAATTAAATTCCAAAAAGCATAACATTTTTTAACTTTTATTTTTGTCCTTTAATTTTATACACTTGGACACATTTATGAAAAAAAGGTTCTCCTACAGGATATTGCTTTCCTTATTTGGTGCCATTATCTTGCACACAGAACAAAGCACATGTGTGTAAGAGTCGAGGTCTATCCAAGGGCCGATATATTATACAGTAGTACCTCATCTAACGAGTGTCCCTTATAACGAATTTTCCATGACACGAGCTTCGAACCCACCAAAAATCTGCTCCATCCAATGAGCAAAAATTCACTTTACGAGCTCTCCTTGAAATGGCTTTTCTGAGCCGATTAGCCTCACATTCTTCTGTGTGTATTCCTCCGCGCTCCGAGAACACGTTGTGCAGTGCTTCTGAATTCTTTTCTGTAACGCCCACTGTAGGAGGAACCCCCCCCCCCCCCCCAAAACATTTCACGCCCCCCCAGTGCCCCATGCGCGACTGTAAATAGTGTTTACTGCATTTCATATCGTTTGCTCGGTGCGTTTTCCCTACACCATAGCATGACAATGAGAGCACCACTGCCAACTACTGTAGAGGATATGCAATTAGACTTAATTCTAGTTCAGTATGACAAAAAAGTATGTTCCCCAGGGTCATACGAAAAAAACCCCAGTGCAGCTAACTGGGTTATCAAAGGCCGGCCAGTCTCTCACTGTCTAAGGTGTGAGGTTCATCTAAAAGAGCCCTTGCTGACTTTCATCAAGAGGAGCCACATAGCCGTCAGCAAGGTATATAGCAATGTATAATACCCACCAGTATGACAAGGTGATTAAAGTGTTAATTTAAGGAGTTTGAAAGGCGTATTATATTACCTTTTTTGGTTCATGTTTAAGCATCGCATGACCAGTAATTGCCTGTTTCATTAATTCATTTTCTGTAACCGCTTAATCTTAAATAGGGTCGTGGGGAGGCTCCTGCACATCCCAGACAACTCCAGGCGAGTGCACAGTACACCCACAGCTCACAGTTCAATCACCTTGTCATACTGGTGGATATTATACAGTAACTGACTATACTTGACATATATATATATATATATATATATATATATATATACAAAAATAAAAGGACAGGACAAAGACTTTCTATTGAAACTCCATTTATCACTACAGATCTGTTTCGAGGGGTGGTGAAACCATCCTCTCTCTTCAGGTGATTATAGAAGAATTCCTCTATAATCACCTGAAGAGAGAGGATGGTTTCACCACCCCTCGAAACAGATCTGTAGTGATAAATGGAGTTTCAATAGAAAGTCTTTGTCCTGTCCTTTTATTTTTGTTTTTTGTTATTTGCTCTACCAAAAAGTATTGAGCACTCTCCTACGGAAGGATCTACTCAGAAAATCATATATATATACACTAGTATATGGTTATTGCTGCATGAATAGAAAGATAAGCTTATAACAGCAAAGAAATTATTATTATTATTATTTTTTTTTTCTATACTATATTAATCCTGCCAGGGAAATTTTAGCTCTGTATTTAACCCATACAACATGAAAAGACACACACACACACACACACACACACACACACACACACACACACACACACACACACACACACACACACACACACACTCTTTGTCTGTCGAAGTCGACGAGGACCACATAATCATCTTGGGAACTGGGAACGTCTACTTGAGGGTGCGAAGATGGCTTGTCAGTCCAATCTGCGCTTGGAAAGTTCTGGTGCAGTATGGGCAGGGTATCATGGCTGCCACTGGGGGCTTGGAAGACCTGCTATTCCTGTCTTATCTGCGTTTCTCAGCTGTAGCAATTCTGTTGGTTTCGTATTACTCGGCACCCTTGCATATAGCTGCTCTCCATGAATTCCTATCCATAGCTATCCATGCAAATGCTTAGAACGAGGATGCATCCATGATGTCTTGTTGTGGGTTGAGAGTTGGAAGGTCGTGTTTGTAATTAGCAGGTCATGTTCGATGCAGGTCTGGAGAAGTAGTAGACCATGCTTTCTGATGACACCTTCCCAGGTGGTGCTGTCACAGCCTACTCTTGCGTTAAAGTCACCAAGGATGATGAGCTTATCTGCGTTGGGAACTGTGATGAGGACTGCATTTAAGTCTTCGTAAAATTTGTCCTTGATCTCACCTTTGTTTGTCATGGTGGGAGCATAAGCGCTGACAAGAGTAGCGAACGTCTTCCCGTGTGAAAGCGGTAGTCTCATTGTCATGAGCTGATCGTTCACTCCTTTAGGGGGTCCAGCCAGCTTGTTGACAAGTGAAGTTCTCACTGAAAAACACACTCCAGCCTCTTGTCTCTCTTCAGGCTCTCGTCCACTCCAAAATTAGGTATAGCCTGTGCCTATTTCGCAGAGTTGTCCCTTGCCTGCTAGCCTGGTCTCACTAAGGACAGCAATGTCGATGTTGTATCGGGCGAGTTCACTTGCTATGAGTGCAGTCCATCTCTGGGGTCTTTCATTGTTGTTCCTGTCAAGAAGCGAATGCACATTCCAAGTGGCAATGATTGTAAGACTGTGGATCTTAGTTTTGAATGCTTTTTTCTTTTTTCTTGACCGCATGCACAGGATCCCCGCCAGTCGCGGTAAGCTAGCTAAGGTAATGTGGAGCAGGCAATGTTTAGGGCACCTTTTCTAGACCCTTCCTCAAGAATGGAGGTGAACAGTGCATTCCTAAAAAGGGCTGCTCAGACGTTCAGACGGCTGCCGAAATCTAGAGCTGCTCCTTTCCGTAGATAGCGAACTTATGGCCTGAGCCACCTGCGTGCAGGTTTGCAACTACAACTGCCAGTGTACCCACACCTGTCGCTTCGCTGCTTGCCTGTCGCCAAAGCACTTAGGGGATGAGGGTGGTGGATGATGGATGAAATTGCGCAATGACTTTGTTTAAAGTGAATGAAGAGTTGCGCAGCATCGACCTCACGCTCTCGTCCAAAAACCATATCCAGTGGCATGACAGGGTCAAGACGACTGGGGATGGGTCAGGATGCAGGAGTTGCCGGAAGGTGACAACGTATGTCAGTCAACCGCCTTAGGGACTCCACTCCTGATTTTCTTTCAGGGTTTACTCCCTTAGCCTTTGTCTACAACAATAGACACCCACAAGGCAGTGGAACTGAAACAGGTTGCACTGGTTTACAGCTTTACCAGTGGCAAGTTGATTTATAATAAATATAATATCTAACTTGACCTGACACACAACCTATACACGAGTGCACACACTTGGAGCAGTGGGTCACCACACACATTCGGGGTGCCCGGAGAGAAGTTGGGGGTTAAGTTCCCTGCTCAAGGGCACTTCAGCCATTTATGTGGAGGAAGGTGCTGTTCACTCCTCTACTGCCACACATTTCTCCCGCTGGTTTGGGAATCAAACCAGTGACCTTTCGGTCCCGAACCTGCTTATCGACCCATAAAGTTACAGCTGATCCAGATATGAAAGAAATTCTTGAAATATTGTCTATCAATTATTTGATCAAGCAAAGCTGAGTATGCCAAGAAAGCTTGAGGTCGGTGAAAAAAAAAAAAAAATCAAGCAGATCAATGTTGTTGTGTTTCTCATGTCAATAGTTTATGCATTTTCTGAAACACTTAATCCTGATTAGGGTGAGGGGGAGACTGGTGACCATCTCAGCCAACTTGAGGCGAGGGCGGGGTACACTCTGCACAGCTCACCAGACCACCACAGGGCCAACAATCCAACAAGCATTCATACTCACACTTACACCTGGGGGCGATTTGGAACAGCCAGTTAACGTACTGTGCATGTTTTTGGACTGTGGGAGGAAACTGGAGAACCCGAAGGAAACCCACGCAAGCACGGGGAGAACATGCAAACTCCACACAGAAATGCCCAGACAGGGAATCAAACCCATGACCATCTTGCTGTGAGGCGGACAGACTCACCACTATGCCACGTGGCGCCATGCAATAAACAGTGATGTCGAAAGTACATTGAGGTGGGGCAGTGGTGGTCTGGTGGTAAAAGGTGCTGGACTGCTGACCCGAGGATTGGGGGTTTGAGTCCCAGTCTCCATCCACAAGGTTGTCACTGTCCCCCAGTGTAGTTAACTGGGTTATCAAAGGCCGGCCATGTCTCTCACTGTCTATGGTGAGAGGTTCATGTAAAAGAACCATTGCTGACTTTCGTCAAGAGTAGCTGCGTAGCCATCAGTGTATTTCTGTCCCTCGTTAAAGGGTTGTGTCAGGAAGGGAATCTGACGTAAAAACCTATGCCAATCATAACATACCAATCATTGATATCACTTCCATGAAGATGGAGGCAGATGATTCGCTGTGGCGACCCCTGAAAGGGAACAGCCGAAAGGAAAAGAAGAAGTCTAAAGTACATCGAGGGTGAAAAAAATCTGACATACAAACATCTGATATACTTCATCTATAGCACAGACAGCTGCCACCTCCAGAAGTTCTCGGACGACTCCGCCATCGTGGGCCGTGTGTCAGAGGGGAACGAGCTGGAGTACCGGTCGGTCATCGTTGACTTCGCGGACTGGTGTGAGCGCAACCACCTGTGCTTGAACACTAGAAAGATGAAGGAGATGGTGGTCGACTTCAGGAGAAGCACTCTAACACACACACACTCACACACACACACACACACACACACACACACACACACACACACACACACACACACACACACTCACTAGTGAACGTCCAGGGACAGGACATTGAGACAGTGGACAGTTTCAAATACCTGGGCGTTCACCTTAATAATAAACTGGACTGGTCCCACAACACCAACGCCCTGTACAAGAAGGGCCAGAGTCGCCTCCACCTTCTGAGGAGACTCAGGTCCTTCGGAGTATGCAGACCTCTGCTCAGGACTTTTTATGACTCTGTGGTAGCCTCTGCAATCCTCTACGCTGCCATCTGCTGGGCCCCGGGCAGCACAGAGCGGGACAGGAAGAGACTGAACAAGCTGGTCAGGAGGGCCAGCTCTGTCCTCGGCTGCCCACTGGACTCTGTGGAGGAGGTGAGTGAGAGGAGGATGGTAGCAAAGCTCACATCCATCATGGACAACAGCTCTCACCCACTGCACCAGACTGTAGAGAAGCTGAGTAGCTCCTTCAGTGGACGACTGAGACATCCTCAGTGCAGGAAGGAGCGCTACCGCAGGTCGTTCATTCTCACCACTGTCAGACTGTACAACGCCACTTTGTAACTGTCTGTGAAAATACCGGTTATGTGCAATAAAAACCCCGTGCACTTTAATCAACCACATCTACCCCACTGACTGTGAACCATATCAACCCATCTACTCTGCCCTCAGATACATGTACACTTGAATATAGGCCAGTCTACAAAGTCATACCCTTCTTTTCTTTTATTGTTTATTAATTTATACTATTTATGTATCTATTTATTTATTTACTTATATAATATATATGTATGTGTGTATGTTTGTATTTGTATCTATTTTTGCACCCCCTACTGATGGTACCTCAAGAGCCTGTAACAGTGAATTTCTCCATTGTGATTTTAATAAAGCTGTATCTTATCTTATCTTATCTGCAGCAGCAAATCAACTTGACCTTCAGAATTATTAAAAAAAAAATTTTTTAATGTTTTGCAAATAGATTTTTTGGATTAATGAATGACAATGCATGATTAGCAGTAAAGCAAGTTACAGGAAATGTCAGAGTAATTCTCATTTGTTCTCAACTGTTTACGCCCCTCCACCACAGCAAACCCCACCCACACATTTTTTTTTACAAATGAATTTATCATAAAGCAAAGACAAAAACAAAAGCTCCGCACATCTCAACCTGGCAACAACCAGAAAACATATTTAGAGATATAATGATGTCGAATCCCTCCTTGTCTGCGGTATGAAGACAAAAAGACAAATGTCAGACATTGATTAATGTAGCAAAACCCTTATATTCTTTTTATCATACCCTAATGAGGCTGACATCAGCGTCTATGATATTAAAAATTCATGTATTTACTTGGTAGGAGGCTTTGTTCCTTACGGTAAAAGATTCAAATATTAATATTTCATTTGGTTTGAGTGTGAAGGGCGGTTGTATTTTTGGGGGGAGGTGAAAGAATGTTTAAAATGTTGCCTTTAGGCTGTTCAGTGGCGTCTAAAACACGGCATGAAAAGCCACGCAGAAGAGATGAAGACGAACGGGAACAGAAAGCACATCTACAAACCGAGAGAAGATAGTCCTGTTTTACATTGTCCTTTTTGAGATATTTTTGTGTGATTAAATATTTATAGTGCTCCCGATGTGAGTTGGCACGTAACACAGAAGGTGTAACTGAAGTAGGAGAAAGAGATGGAATGATGAAGATGTTTTGGTGAGATGTCCTTTAATGTGCAAGTCTCACGGGAGGTGAAAAAGCAACGTTTGTGAATTCAAGTTACGAAACTTCTGCCTCTAATCCTAAAGTTCATTACAGTTCTCCAACCTTCAACTGAGGCAAGTGTGTGAAGCTCAGAATTGCTTTGCTGCTGAACTTTTCACACATCCTGACTCCAGATGACACGAAACTGCCTTCCAGACTACATCAGCTTTAATAAACCATTTCACGGGCAGCGCAGTTGTCTCTAGCACGTCCAACTCACAGCAAGAAGGCTCTGGATTTGAGTTCCAAGCCGTTTCTACGTGGGGTTTTCATGTTCTCATCATTCTTGTAAGGAATTTTCCTCTGTGTGTACGTACACTCCTTGTAACTGTGAATGGTTGTGTGTGTTTTTTAGCCCTGCAATGGACTGGCAAGCTGTTCAGGCTGTATTCTGCCTTTGCCCAGAGTTGGGCGAGATAGATCCCAGCCTCTTTTTTTTGAAAAAAACAACAAAAAACAAACAAACATAAAATCGAAAAAAAAACGTATAATGGATGAATGTAAGTCGGGGAAGTATACACACCTACAGACACATGCAGATGCGCGTGCATGCACTCAGATGCTCACCTCATAAAAATGTAACAAATTTTGATGAGAGGTTTTGGGTTGTTTTTTGTTTTGTGTTTATTTAGTTTTGTGTTTTTGTGGCATTTTCCTTAACTTTTTCCCCTATTGTTCCTTAATTTCCTTATTTTTTAATTCAATGAATATTAAAAAAAAATAACGTGATGGACTGAAGCCACATGAATTGAAGAGCAAAGTAGCGAGGGATCCCTGTATCATGGTTTCTGCCTGGTTTGCTGCATTTGGGCCAGGACAGTTTATTATAATTGATAAAATCATAAATTCTAAATTCAAAGTGAGTCATGCAGCAAGACAATGACCATAAAGACGCAGGTTGTTCTACCAAGAAATGGCTCAAGAAGAACAAATTGATTGCTTTGGAATGGGCAAGACAAAGTCCTGAGCTTAATCCGATAGAAATGTTGTGTGAGCAGTTCATCTGAGGACATTTACCAACATCTCAGATTTGAAGCTCTTTTGTGTCAAATTAACTAAAATTCCTCAAAGTCCATGCGGAGGACTACTCATGATTACCACAAGTGATTAGCTACAGCGAAAAGTGCACAAAGCTGTCTGAAAGTAAAGGCTAATATACGTTTCCTCCAACAGATGCCATACTCTGAGACTACTCAGACCACTTGATTCAGTTTTCAACCCAAGTGATTTGAAATACTACAACACTCACTAAAGACCTTTAAATTGTACAAGCATTACCAAAGTTCAAATTATTTCTATCTGTTAGCACCAATAGCAACTATAAACAAGCAGGGCACGCTCAAGAAAGCATGATCTGGGTAATGGTACCACCACTGCAAATAAAAGGTAAACACTGAAACTCACACTGATGATGTCACCAGGGTCATGTTTACGAGGTTTATTGGTGGCAAGAGTGGGAGTACATTACTGACAGAAGATGACAAATGGGATTCCTACACTAAAGGAAGCTATTGGTTATACATACAGACCAGACACGACCCAATGAGAAAACTCGAGTGATTTCTACATTAAGAGGACCAGGACAAATACTTAAATGTCAAGAGTTATTTGTTTTTTCAAAACTTAATTTCTGCTTCAAACTCACTCATTCATTTGCTGAGTCATTTAATCAGAAGGGTACAGGGAGACTAGAGACCACGACCGATAATGTGCAAAGGTAGGTTATGCCCTGAACAGCTCACCAGACCATCACAGTGCTAAAATACACATAGTATGCCTGTGTGTTTATTCCAGTGCTTCTCAATTATTTTCTGTTGCGCCCCACCTAGGAAGAGGAAAACACCCCCCCCAATATAAATAGTGTTATTTGTATAAAAATTGTCATTCGTAATCCTCTGCATAACACTCTATCCTTATTAACATAATAAATCCTTATTATCATTATGGAATACAAAAAAATAAGAAATCTAGATCAACTTCCAACAAAGAATAACTTTATTAACTATTTTGTAGTCTTTAAACAAAAATATTTAAAGTGCATAAATTTTCCTGAAATAAAAAAGTATCCTTATTTAAACTGTCAACATTTTTTGACCAACAATTTGAACCATTTTATACTGAAAAATAAAATTAAATAAAATCAATATATAATAATAAATTCAAATTGATCAGCAATATTAACTCCGGAGCACAATATATAAAACACTTTAACCTACAAAACAAAAATGAATAAAACAATTATTATTATTATTATTATTATTATTATTATTATTATTATTATTATTGTCAAAATGATTAAGTCCTGATTAATGGCTAGAATGAGCACGTTTCCAGAGCACAGCTTTTCGAAGCCGGGTTTAAAGCACGATATTGAACTCTCAGCTCCTGCTCAATGCTGAACTGGAACCTGGACTTATTTTCACAGCAGTGACATCATCCAGCGTGACAGAGATCGTGTGTGCTGCAGGTAGGATCAGTTCCTCTGCTCTGCTGTGGGTTTTTCTGCACTGAGCAGTTTGGTACTCCACCTTATCTGATGCTAACAGAGCTCGGTTTGCTGGAATATCATTCAGAAAGTGTGACGGTTGTTTGCCAATACTCGGCACGTTTTTGCTGAAAAAAAACCTCACCGGCTCATCACGTGATCGGGGTGTGATGTCTTTAAGTGACGCCTGAATTTATTTGGATTCATACTGTCCGCTGCCAATGTTTTCAGACACAGTAAACACAGCAGTCTTTCCTTGTTTCTCACCGCAGCACAGTGATGCCGAGTGCTACATCCGTTTCATCATATCTCCTCATCTTCGCCTTCTGGAGACTTTCGTTTCTCTCACTGTCTCTGTCTCGCTTTCCAACCCTATTAAAAATTTCCCTGGTGGGTTTATTAACTTCACTTCTTTTTTTTTTTTTTTTACCTCTGGGCACACTCTGACAGTGAGGAAGCCACTGCCACCTGCTGTAGTGGGTGTAGAATAACACTTTATCCTAATATGGCAAAAAAAAAAAAAAAAAAAAAAAAAAGCATGTTCTCTGGGGTCACACGCAAACAAACCGGTATTGTACATTCCCGGGGGGGGGGGGGGGGGGGGGGTGGCACTATTTGAGAACCACTGGTTTTCACCAACAACAGCTGGTGTTTCATCTGATTAAAGGTATTCACTGTTGTCTGGATATAGAGTATCTGATAGTACAGTATAGACCTCTTATCTGCCAAGAGAGCTTACATTTGTAGTTATAATCGCAGTTTATGTGCCGCCCCAAGCTAATGTTAAGTCAGCCATGGAGCTGCTTCAACACTCCATTAACAAACAGCTAGTGGCGCAGCCGGACTTTGTTATAATCGCAGCAGGAGACTTTAACCATGCAGACCTGAAGTCTGTCCTGCCCAGATTCTACAAAAATGTGAGGTTTCTGAGAAGAGAAAAAACTGGATCAGGTCTACACCAACCAATTTTGTAGCTAAAGACCAGCAGTTAATACAGTCCATGTTCTGACTGGGGAAGCCACTGCAGCTCTACAAGAATGTTTTGACGCTACAGACTAGGAAATAATCTCAGAGGAGACGGACCCGGAGGGTTACATATCAGTCCCACCTCCCACCTCCACCTTGAATTCTTCGGTCACTCCGACAGCACACCTCACCACTGTCTTACATCTCTCATACATGTCCTGCACCACTCTAACATACTTCTCTGCCACTCCAGGCTTCCTCATGCAATACCACAGTTCTTGTCTTGGCACCCTGTCATATGCTTTTTCCAGCACAAAGGCACAATGCAGCTCCCTCTGACCTTCTCTGTACTTCTCTATTAACATCCTCAAAGCAAACACTGCATCTGTGGTGCTCTTTCTTGGCATGAAACCAAACTGTTGTTCACAAATGCTGACCTCTGCCCTTAATCTAGCTTCCACTATTCTTTCCCATAACTTCATTGTATGGCTCATCACCTTTATCCCTCTGTAGTTGCCACAACTCTGCAGGTCTCCCTTGTTCTTAAAAATGGGCACCAGCACACTTCTCCTCCATTCCTCTGGCATCAGCTCACGCTCTAAGATCTTGTTGAATGTTCTTGTCAGAAAATCTACTGTTAGCTCTCCTAGACACTTCCATACCGCCACAAGTATATCATCAGGACCAACTGCCTTTCGGTTCTTTATCCTCTTCAGTGCCTTCTTCACTTCACCCTTACTGATCTTTGCTACTTTTCTACTAAGAAAGTATTCACCACAGCCATTTCCATCCTTTTTGCAAAATTAGTTTTCAGCTGTCGTTGTTTGCGATCAACATCTGTCCTTCTGTGTTCCTGTCCTGGATACCAAACCTACCCATCACTTCCTCGTCCCCTCTGTTGCCTGCACCAATATGTCCATTGAAGTCTGCCCCAATGACCACTCTTTCACCTCTGGTGGTACTCTGCATCACTTCATCTAACTCACTCAAGAATCTTTCCTTCTCTTCTCGCTCACATTCTGCCTGTGGGGCATAAGCACTAACAACACTGCACATCACGCCTTCAATTTCTAACTTGAGACTCATCACTGTCTGACACTCTTTGCACTTCTAGAACATTCCTGACAAACTCCTCCTTCAAGATGACGCCTACTCCATTTCTCTTCCCATCCACACCATGATAAAACAGCTTAAACCCTGCTCCCAAGCTTCTAGCTTTACTACCTTTCCACCTGGTCTCCCGAGCACACAGTATGTCCACCTTCCTCCTCTGCATCATGTCAGCCAGCTCTCTATCTTTTCTTTGCATAGTTCCAACATTCAAAGTCCCTACTCTCAGTCCTAGACAAATGCTTTTCCTCTTTTCTCTCTGCCTACGGACACGCCTCCCGCCAAACCAGCACTGATGGCAGTCGTTGTTAACCCGGGCCTTGACCAATCCAGTATGGATTTATATTTGTGATCTGCATGATAAAGTTTGGCATTGGTTTTTACGTCAGATGCCCTTCCTGACACAATCCTCTGTATTTTTCCGGGCTTGGGACAATCGTAAGGGGGAGAGACACTGGTTAGTGCCCCCCCCCCCAGCTGCATTTATATGTGCATAGATATATAGATATATACGTGCATGTATTTGTATGTATATGTGTAAACATATGTATGTGTGTATATGTGTATATACATATATATATATATATATATATATATATATATATATATAAATATATAGGTATATGGGTATATATGTGTATGTAGGATATACGCATGTACAGGGATCCCTCACTTTCTGAGGTTAATTGGGACCGATATCCCCCCACGACTGCCAAATTCCGCGAAGTAGGATCAACCCCCCCCGACTGACCTATACGTAAATGTATATGTGTAAATAATATAAATAAATACATATTCAATGCTATAAATGCTTATAATAACAATTAAACATTCAAAAATAATGCAAAAGATGTAAATAAAATATAAATATGCACACATACAGATGCGCGCGCACACAGATGCGCACCACACTAAGTAGTTTTGTTGGGGGGGGGTTTGGGTTGTTTTTTGTTTTTGTTTGTTTGTTTGTTTGTTTGTTTTTGCATCATTGGCCTTGTTTTGTGGCATTTTCCTTAACTTTTTCCCCTATTCTTTCTTTAATTTCCTTATTTTTTAATTTGATGAATATTTAAAAAAAAACAAGATGGAAAAGAAAAGTGTACACGACGGTGATGAAAGGAAAAGTGTACAAGACGGTGTTGAGGCCAGTGATGTTGTATGGTTTAGAAACAGTGGTGCTGAGGAAAAGACAGGAGGCAGAGCTGGAGGTAGCAGAGATGAAAATGTTGAGGTTCTTTTTGGGAGTAACAAGGATGGATAGGATCAGGAATGAGAACATCAGAGGGACAGCACATATAAGAGGTTTTGGAGACAAAGTCAGAGAGGCTAGATTGAGATGGTTTGGACATGTACAGAGGAGGGATAGTGAATATATTGGTAGTAGGATGCTGAGGTTGGAACTGCCAGGCAGAAGGCCCAGAGGAAGACCAAAGAGAAGATTTATGGATGACATGAAGGTAGTTGGAGTAAGAGAAGAAGATGCAGAGGATAGGGTGAGATGGAGACAGATGATTTGCTGTGGCGACCCCTGAAGGAAACAGCTGAAAAGAAAAGAAGAAAGAAGAAATACTGAAGCCACATGAATCGAAGTGCGAAGTAACAAGGGATGCCTGTATGTGTGTATATGTAGCTATGTGTGTATATGTGTATGTAATATATATGTAGTTCCTTTATCGTCTTTTCTGCAGTTTCTTTTAATAATTGACCGAGTATAATAATAATTTAATAATACAGTAATAATAATAAGAATATGATAATAATAATAATAATAATAATAATAATAATAATAATAGTCATTTTAATTAATAATTAATAATAGAGCTGCTAAAATGATTTTCATTGTTCATGTAACAGTTGACAATAATGATCTGTTTTCATTATCTCTGATATTATCTAATCATTTACATTTACACTCAATTTAGACCGGCCATTTATCCTCATGTGCATATCTTTGGAGCACTGGGTGAAAACCAGAGTACCCAGAGGAAACTCAAGCAGCACAACTCAGAACATGCACAGTCCACACAGAGACAACCAAGCCTGGGAATTGAGCCCACAACCTTCAAGTGCTAACCATTATGCCACCCGCATTGATACTGTATGATCATCAATATTTTATTTAGTTTTTGAAAAATGTTAACTTAAACAGAGATCAAATAACTACAATAGTTTTCTTGAAGCTGGTATTTTATTGTGGTAAGTTTATAACAATAGCGTTGCTTGTGTAATATAGTCTGATACATATCCAACTATAAGTAGCAATGTAGCTAGACTGATACGGTAAATATTATTATAAATCCTTTTTATACTACATCACTCTCTCTCTTTCTCGCTCTGTCTCTCTTGATCTGATCATATTTTATAAGCTTAAATTTGGATGATGACTGTGTGAATCATCACATTACATTTACCTACTGTACGTGGTGTATGTGTGTGTGTGTGTGTGTGTGTGTGTGTGTGTGTGTGTGTGTGTGTGTGTGTGTGGTTGTGAGGGAGGGAGGGAGAGACACAATGAGAGTCTGCGAATTCTATTACTCTACACTGATAATGGATGTAATCCTGGAGTCATAAACTAGAGCTATAATTCATCTGAGAGCAAAAGAATTTATTGGAAGAAGACACAAACAATTCTGAAAAATAAAATTATTATCGGAAGAGGAGGCAAGAAAAAGGACATAAGGAATGGGACAGACAAGATGAGAGAAAAAAAGTGAAAGCAGGAGAAAAAACCCACCAACATTCCTTTCCCATTGGTCTGCTTCTCTAAATGATCACAGTTACACTCTCTCTCTCTCTCTCTCTCTCTCTCTCTCTCTCTCTCTCTCTCTCTCTTTCTCTCTCTCTCGCCCTCACTCGGTGGTAATTTAGGGTGGAAGAAATGTTGAGTATCATCAGCATAATCTTGGGAACTGAGCCCATGATTAATGATACAGATCTACAGACATGTTGAGAGGATTTAGCACCTTGAGCGAGCAAAGCAGTGGGGATTTGTGGCAAGAACTGTTGTATTCTGAAAGATAGGACATAAATTACAGGAGGACACTGCCAGAAATGGCAATAGCAGACAGGCGGGATGTATAAAACAGAAAAACACAAAAGCTTTCAGAGTTAGAAGCAACAAGAAGGTCCAATAATGACCCTCAGGTATCAGCCTCAGTCCTGTGGGGTGGCGGCGGGAACGGGGGGGGGGGGGGGGGTAAGATTTTAGCTAATACGCAGAACATTTATTTGTCGCAGAATACTATTTGTCAAAGAGTTATTTCGGTCACTATTATCTACCCCACAGTTTTTGGTGTGACTGGGACAGTTTTCAAAGCGAGACATTTGATGAATCAGTAAGAAACAGGAGAAATAAGCTTTTTCTAATCAGAAGAGTGGAAATAGTGCCAGACTGGCATTTCCTAATTGACTTATCAGTGTGTGTGATAGAGAGAGGAACTATGGGTAAAAATAATAAAGACATTAAGGTGAACCAGGAACTTAAAAGAACATCCAGGTTATAGAACAATTCACTGGATGAAGTCAGAGATAGCAGAAACTTGAGAAAACATTAGCACATCTAAAGCATTTGGTCGACGCCCTTAGACAGAGAAACATACATTCATCACTTTTATGCAAGGGCTTTGCCCAATGGCCCAACAGTGGTAGATTGGCTTGGATCCCTGTCCTTTGGATCATAACCAAGAGCCTTAACCGCTAAGCCATCATTGCCTTAATATTAGTTAATTCATTCATCATTCATTTTCTGAACCGCGTAATCCTAATTAGGGTCATAGGGAGGCTGGCGCCCATCTCGATCAACTCTGGGCGAGGGTGAAGTACACTTTGAGCATCTCAACAGGCCATCTCAGTGCCAACACACACAACCAGTCATACTCACACTCACACCTTGGGGTGATTTGGAACAGCCAGGTAACCTGTATGTTTTGGACTGTTGGAGAAAACTAGAGTACCCGGAAGAAACCCACGCAAGCACGGGGAGAACATGCAAACTCCACACAGAAACACCCAGGATGGGTATTGAACCCAGACCCTTTTTGCTGTGAAGTGGACGTGCTAACCACTACGCTATCGTGCTGCCACTAAGGAACTACACTAAGCTACACATGTGCATATACACATACATACACGCATACCTATATGTACACTTATAGACGCATATACACACATTTAAAGACTGTACATATCTTCACATATACAGTAAAACCTCCGCTGACGAACGCTTAAGCTCACGAACTTTTCGCCTCAAGAACATTGAATTTGCGAGCATATAGTCTCTGCTGACGAACTAGTTTTCGGCGGACGAATCAAACCACGCGGTCGAACAGCGCCACGGTGGCGGCCACGAGAAGCTGACGCACGCTCACGGCGTCACAGTTCGTCACCCCCTTTCTTTGAGTGCGGAAGTGGTTTGTGTTTGCTAGACATTTTGGACCATATTGAGTGTACTTTTGCTATTATGGGACCGAAAAGACCCACCACAGGCGGAGATCATTGAAAAACACGAACGAGGTGTGCGTTTGTGTGACTCAAGGCCCCAGTACCAGTACGCTAAGCCTACCATTGCTCCCATCCTTAAGAACAAGGAAGCTATTAAGGATGCGTGTGTGGCTAAGGGTGTTTCCAAACAGTAGGCGTTTCCAAACACTCCTTCCAAACAGTAAGTCCCTCCCTCCCTCCTCCTCCCACTCCATTCCATCAAGCCATCAACTACCATCACAAAGGTAAATAAAACCACTTTATTATACAGTACAGTTTATTTCTTTAATTACAATACAAGAGACATTTATTATACATAAAATAAGGTATATTTTTGTGTAGTTTTAAGGCTTATTTAGTAGAAAATTATGTTTTATGGGGACCTGGGAACGGATTATTCTCATTTTAATGGTTTCTTATGGGAAATAAATGTTCGGAAGACGAACTTTTCGCCTTACACACACTTTCTGGGAACCAATTATGTTCGTGAGCAGAGGTATCACTGTACTCACATACACAGAAGGGTGAGTAATATCTCAAAGGTGCACTGCGTAAGAGGTGGAGCTTTTAATTATAAGGTGCTAAAACGTTATGATTTTCAAGACCTGCTCTAAACATGGGTATCGCACTTGAAACTTAAACAAGAGTTTTGCGCTGTGCAGGAAGATGGTCTGAACCATGTTTATTCAGTCAGTGTGTGTGTGTATGAAGGTGGTGGTGTTGTTACATGAAGTACACAGAGGAAACCCATGAGACCGTGAGGAGAAAAAGTGAAGACCACATAGAAACACACTTGCTGAGTCTGAGCCCTAAACCCAGAACCTTCTTGCTGTGAGACAGACATGATAACCACGAAGCACTCCTGACCGTGACTATAAAAATCAATGTTTAAAATTGTTATGATAAAACAGGGCGTGGCAGTAGTGGTCTGGTGGTGGATTACTGATCCGCACTATCACCAAGTTGTCAGTGCTGTCCTCCCAGTGCATCTAACTGGGTTATCAAAGGCTGGCCGTGTCTCTCACTGTCTATGGTGGGAGGTTCATGTAAAAGAACCATTGCTGACTTTCGACAAGAGTAGCTGCATAGCCGTCAGCGTGTTTCCGCCCTGCAATGGCCTGGCGAGCCGTCCAGGGTGTACTCTGCCCTCGCCTAGAGTCGGCTGAGATGGCAGCAGCCTCCCTGTGACCCTAATTAGGATTAAGTGGTTGAGAAAATGAACGATGAAAATGATGAAGCCCCTCCCAAAAACCAAAAACAAACAAACAGACAAAAAAAAAATCATGGCTTCATTGCTTATTTATTTTAGTACACAATCTACAGTTTGTGCATTAGACAGGTTTAAAAAAAATGTGATTGATCACAAAAGTGAGAGATTTTATGAAGATTTTCAATTTAACAACCATCAATTTAACATAAAAATATTTCGCTTTTTTGTACTGTAATTTTCTTATTTGAGACATTGTTGGGTATAAGAAGACTTTTAAAGTTGAAGACTAAATAAACCAAACAAAATGACAGACAAAGGTACTTGACACAATGTAACATTGCTGTAAACATTTTTAGTATGTGTTTGTACTGTGGCCCTGACCTTTGACCTTTTTGCAGTTAAAACCTATAGCAGTTGAGTAATAATTAACTGGTGAAAGTTCAGTTCAAATCCATGCAGCCTGTAGAGTGTGCACAAGATTTTTTTTGAAGATGACAGCATATGACCTTGACTCTGTGCCCTTAAAGCCTGGACTAATTCGTGGACTTTAGTAATGAGTAATTGGTGAATGTTCGGTACAGAATCTCTGGAGGAAGCGAAACGACAGAGTACAGATACCTGTACAAGGCAAAAATACTCAATGGTTCCAACACGGTGGGTGGAGACATAATCTATTTTTTTTAACCATTAGCTCGTTTGATAAACCATTTAGCAACACATTCTTACATGTCCCCTTTAAAGATTGTATTTTGACCAACGTCAACAGAGTGTGTTCGGGCTGTTCCCTCATAATATCATTCTTCGTTTTGCAGAGAATCCTTCAGGATGGTTAATAATTGATAGTGTGGGACAGAGTAAAAGAGATATAAAGGGAGAAGATAAAAAAGTGTTCGGGCATGTTGTGTGGTACATCAAATTATTAATGTGGTGGGATACAGTGTATGTTGCCTACACTGTCAAACTGAATCCTAATGTGAAAGCACACGCGTTTGTGAAATTCTAGCTCAATGCAGGGTGGCATAGTGGTTTCACACCTGCCTCACAGCAAGAAGGTCCTGGGGTCGATTCCCACCTCAGGTGTTTCTGTGTGGAGTTTGCATGTTCTCCCTGTGCTTGCATGGGTTTCCCCCAGGTACTCTGGTTTCCTCCCATAATCCAAAAACATGCACAGTGGGTTAATTGGCTGTTCCAACTTGCCCTTTGGTGAGAATGTGAGTATGAATGTTTGTGAGAGTGTCGCGCCTGCAATGGCCCGGTGAGCTGTCCAGGGTGTACCCCAGAATCGGCTGAGATGGGCGCTATCAAAATTAGGATTAATAGATTCAGAAAATGAATGAATGAATGAATGCCATGGAAAAGTAACTGGACTGTTTAATTACTAGCAGTTATGTTAAGTTCCTGTTCAAAACAAGTCACACACTAATAGATTGTTGAGTCGCCTTTAGCGTTGATTACAACAAATGTTTTGACAAACAAAGACAACATAGTCTTTATCAGCACATCTCAAATGTTAAAATGATTCCTCAGGCGTTCTAACCACTCTTTCATCAAGTGATTAAATTGCCCAAAGGTGTAATTGTGAGCATTAACGGTTTTTCATTTCTGTCAGCTCTTCAATAGAATGGGACCTGACTGAGGTGTACACCGCCAGTCAAGCGAAATCAGCTGTGATTCGTTCCAGATTCTCTCATTGCACCAGCAATTCCAGTGACTGGCACTGGACGAGTATCCATTCGGCCCATCACCTTCGCCTAGCAGCTCAGGGATGCTGACAGGAAGTGACTGCTGACATCAGAGTTAGTTGTGTGACAAAGAGTTGACTGAGGCACTTGTGCTAAAGCAATTTATTGCCAGAGTGGGTCTAGTTTTACCATCTGGCAATGCTAAAGGAGGCAATTTAGATTGCAAAAGGTTATTTAGAATTTGGACACTCTGCCCTGGCAGTGGTGGTAAAGGTGCTAGACCACTGATCCTGAGGTTGGGGGTTCAAGCCCCACTCTGAATAAGTTGTCACTGTCCCCACAGTGCAACTAACTGGGTTATCAAAAGGCCGGCCATGTCTCTCAGTGTCTATGGTGAGAAGCTGTAAAAGAACCATTGCTGATTTTCGACAAGAATAGCTGCATAGCTGTCAGCGTGTTTCTGCCCTATGATGGCCTGGTGAACAGTCCAGGGTGGACTCTGCCCTTACCCAGAGTTGGCTGAGATTGGCTGAGATGGGACGCCAGCCTCCCCACAAGCCTAATCAGGATTAAGTGGTTACAGAAAATGAATGAATGAATGACACCTGCCCCTTTCTTGTCCCTGCTTGGCCTTCCCTGTTCCTACACAATGTAAATAGGGGCCAGTTCCCGGAGACCCTCTCCCTGTCTCTGTGTTCCTTCTCAACATGTCTTTTCTCCTATGGCCATCCAGAGTTTTAGACGTAACATAGAAAAACAAGCTGTTCAAGAATCTGCTCCCTCACTGAAATCAACACTCCGAGTAGGATTTTGGCCACACCTCTATTCACCGCCCATCAAGCAGGAATGTAGTGTGTATGCAAGGGAGTAGACATCCAGGGTTCATACAGCCAAGGCTTGATAAAATTCAAGCACTTTTTAAGGACTTTTCAATGACAAATATTGCATTTTCAAGGACCAATTTCATCAACTTGCATGCAAGATGTTTATAAGGAGAGCTAACACATAATTCATGACATTTAAACAAAAATACTTGTTTAAAAAAAAAAAAAAATATATATATATATATATATATATATATATATATATATATATATATATATATATATAGATAGATAGATAGATAGATAGATAGATAGATAGATAGATAGATAGATAGATAGATAGATAATGTGTGTGTTGTGTGTGAGACACGCTCCATCGAAGGAAGGTGCTTGTCGCAAGTGATGTATAGTGCTTGTGAGACAAAGCGTGGCTTATCCGGACTTCCGATCTTTCAAGTGAGCAAGTGCGCGTTGAATACTTGTTTAGTACTCAACCTTCACTTGCTCACTTGAAAGATCGTAAGTCTGGATAATCCGCGCTTTGTCTCACAATCACCATACGTCACTTGCGGCAAGCGCCTACTTTCGGTGGAGCGCCTCACACACACACATATATATATGTATACATATACACACACACACACACACACACACACACATATACAGGGATCCCTCGCTACTTCACAATTCAATTTATGCGGCTTCAGTGCATCGAACTTTTTTTTTTAATATTCATCAAATTAAAAAATAAGGAAATTAAGTATGAATAGGGGAAAGGGTTAAGGAAAATTCCACAAAAACAAGCCCAATTATGCAACCCCCCAAACCAACACAAAAAACCAACAACCCAAAATCTCCCATCAAAACTAGTTACATTGTTGTGAGATACACATTTGAATGCATGCGCACGCATCTGGATGTGTGTATTCATATTTTATTTACATCTTATGCATTTTTTAAATGTTTAATAGTTTAATACACACACACACACACACACACACACACACACACACACACACACACACACACCTTCCCCATAATTTGGGAAAAGAAAGTAATTCACTTCACTGAAAGGTTGACCTATTACACTTTCTGGCATAAGTGCAATAACCTTCGTTTTTGTTAGTCAAAACTCGTCTTTTTTCGTGAGCTGTCATTTCTCGTTGTCATTTGTGAAACTTCGTAAATTTCCGTACATGACAGAATTTCTACATGGTTCACGGTGCTCATTGTTACAGTATTGATGCAAGACAATTCCATTAATTGTTTCTCGATTTCAGGAAGTTAACATAACAATTAAAATACCGATAAGTTTGTATTCTGAGAATGACTTGTACCCAGTTGAAGCAGTGAAATAAAAACTTTATTTTTAAGCCCCTTTTAATGACAACAAAATTCTTGACTTTTTCAAGCACTGTGATAAAATATGCTATTTTCAAGTACTTTTCATCATGCATGGCCGAATTCAAGCACTTTTCAAATCTGTGCAGATCCTGACATCAGACCTTGGTGGACTCAGACATAAGTAAAGCACAAGTTCAATAAAAGCTAATTCACTGTGGGGTTCTGAAATGTGCACAATTGTTGAAGGTAAGCTGTGTTCACTAGTCTGTCTGTCTTCTGTCTTCCTTTCGGCTTTTTCCCTTTTACTCGGGAGTCGCCACAGCGAATCATCTGATTCGCACGTTTTGATTTGGCAGAGGTTTTTACGTCGGATGCCCTTCCTGTCACAACCTTTTTTTGCAAGGGACAGAAACACGCTAACGGCTTTGCAGCCTACGCTTTACAAAAGTCAGCAATGGTTCTTTTACATGCCTCTCACCATAGACAGTGACAGACATGGCCCGCCTTTGATAACCCAGTTAGCTGCACTGGGGGAGACAGTGACAACCTTGCAGAGAGTGGGACTCGAACCCCCAACCTTTGGATCAGCGATCCAGCGCCCTATACCACTAGACCACCACTGCCCCATCACTAGTATGATGAAAATATACACTGGTGCAAATCACAATCCAATTAGAAACATCAAAGCATAGAGTGGATGCAGCAGTTGGTTCTCATTTCATCCAATTACTGATTTTGGGGACGAATTGACCAGCGTTTCAAGATTTTTTTTCCATTTAGATTATTCTTTAGATTGATGACTGTATGGACAGCTAGACAATGTGTGTGGGAGGAGGGAGGTGGAGAGAGAGAGAGAGAGAGAGAGAGAGAGAGAGAGGTTGAACAGTGACCTTTTCTGAAACATCCCAGAATATTTTATCTGACAGCGTAACATGAACAGTGATGCTGAAAAGATGTGAAAAGATAGCTAGCAGGGAATGCTGATGACTTTTGGAATAACAGTCATGCTTTCACCAGTGTCCCATGGCCTATCTGTATTTTTTCTATATCATGCTATATAAAACAGACTGGGATTTGAACAGCGCTCCCTTTGTTTGTGCTTTTCTCTAAGTCCACAACACTGCAGACAAATGCTTATCAGTCAAACAGTCACAAAGATAGTATGGTTAAAAAAAAAGGAAAAAATGCATTTCATAGATTTAAGACATCACCATTCTTTACAACCAGAGTGAAAAAAAAAAAAACCCATTAGAATGTATAGCATGGCCCGTAGAGAAACTGGAGTCTGACTCCAAGAGTCAGCGCTAACTGAGATAAGGGAAGGTACTGTTTGGAATAAATTTCTTGGTTCATGGTTAATCATGTCTTACTGTCTGCAAGCATCAGTTATAAGAAACAGGATGTACTGATAATGCTTTCCACTTCATCCTACTATGGTCGCAAGGAGCAAGGAGGCTGGAGCCTAGATGATTCTGGGCGAAGACTGTGTACACCCTGACAAGCTCGCTAATCCATCACTGAGCTAACATAAATCGCAATCATTCACACTCATACCTCAGGGCGATTTGGAACAGTCATTTGGCCTAATGCACACAAGTGAAATAAACCCACTCAAGGACAAGGTGACTATGGCAACGCCACAACTACCTTACCAAGCATGGGACTCAAACCCATAACCTGCTTGCTGTAAAGCAGAAGTGCCAACCACTACGCTACTGGACCATCCTAGAGTAACCAATCAGGATAGTGCTTTAATTTTTTTTTTTTTTTTTTTTTTTTTTTTTTACAGAGCATGAACTGAATAGACAAACATTATATTGACAAAAGTACTGGCCCCATTTTTTCAGAAAAAGTTGGCATATTTTCCAAAGACACCATAAAACTAAGAGATCTGTAATTTGTTGATTAATGTGAGCCTTTACTTAATGAATAAAACTAAAAATAAAAAAAAGGTTAAAATAATCAGCCTTTACAGTTTTTGTATATACAGTGGTACCTTGACTTACGAGTTTAATCCGTTCCGAGGGCGAGCTCGTAACCCAAAACGTTCATTGGATGAAACAATTATTCCCGTAAGAAATAACAGAAAACGATTTAATCCGTGCCAACCCCCTCCCAAACTCATATAACCTACCACAAACACATGACCTAATATATTAAAGATAAACATGTGAAAACAATAAATATTTCATAATAATAATAATAATACATGTACATCAATATTAATAATAATAATTAATAATAAATAATAATAAAATAAGAAGAAACAATAAGTCAACTCACCCTTCGGATCATCGACTGCAACGAAGATGTCACGTGGGCAGGCATGAGGTGGTGCGTAACAGAGGAGGAGGAGGAGAATTTTTTGCGTGTGCACACTATGAATACCAGTGAGAAAAGGCTCATGGTGAGCTCCCACAAGGCCAATGCTTCTTAAATAGTGATAACAGTGAGGGCGCGTATGACCCTGGGGAACATGCTTTTTTGCCATATTGTGCTAGAATTAAGTGTAATTGCGCATCCACTACAGTAGTTGGCAGTGGCACTCTCATTGCCGCGCAATAGTGTTGGGAAAAAGCACCGAGCAAAAGATATAAAGTGCAGTAAACACTATATTCACGTGGGGGGGGGGGGGGGGGGGGCAAATGTTTTTTTTTTTCTTCATATAGGGGGTGTCACAGAAAATAATTGAGAAGCGCTGCACAAGGCGTTTCGGAGCGACAATATGAGGCTAATAAGCCCGTGAAAGCCATTTCCCCAGCAGAGCTCGTAAATCAAAATTTTGCTTGTTCGATGGGCAAGATTTTCAGTGGAATCAAAGCTCGTATCATGGAAAATTCGTTATAAAAGATACTCGTAAATCAAAAAGAAAATTATTTATTAAAACATTTAAACATTTTATTAACATATTAAACCATTTTATTCACATATTTATTAATTAAACCATTATTAAACTTTTTATTAACACACACACACACACACACACACACACACACACACACACACACACAGACACCTCTCTCTCGCTCTCTCTCTCTCTCTATTTCTCTATCTCTCTCGCGCGTGCTGCGGGCCACGCCCAAAAGACGTGAAATTCAAAGCGCATTCCCTGCTTGACAAACTCAACTTTAATTTGATTCCTTGAGGGATCGGAATTCCAGATGAGCTGAAATGCACCCACATTTATTAAACATTTACTGAATCAAACAACTTTAAAAAACTTCTTCTCTCTCTCTCTCTCTCTCTCTCTCTCTCTCGCTCGTTCGCGCGCTGCGGGCCACGCCCACAAGACGTGACTTCAAAGTGCATTCCCTGCTTGACCACTTACTGAATTAAAACAACTTAAAAAACTAAACTAAAAACCAAAGAGTTACTCTCTCTCTCTCTCGTGTGCGCGGCGCGCTGCGGGCCACGCCCACAAGACGTGAGTTCAAAGCAAACTCAACTTTAATTTGATTCCTTGAGGGATCGGAATTCCAGAGGAGCTCAAATGCGCCCACATTTATTAAACAGTTACTGAATTAAAACAACTTAAAAAAATTTAACTAAAAACTAAAGAGTGAAGCTTCCTCTGTCTCTATCTGGGAGGCCAGCTGGGCGGGATGCTGAGAGACAGCCAATGAGAGAGCAACTGGCGCGTTATGTGAAATTTTGATTGGGGCGCGTTTGAATTTCGAATTTCTTTATGTAAGAGGGGGATGTCTCGTATCTAGGGGACGGAAACTCAGCAAAATGTTTTTCTTAATCCGGGGATTTCGTACAAAGGGGTCTTCGTAAGTTGGGGGCCAACTGTTTATATAAATATATATATTTATACAACACAGTTTAACAGAATAATATATATATATAGTATAGTTATATATATATAGTTATATATATATATATATATATAACTTAGTGATTGTTGTCAGATGCCCGCAGCATACTCAATAAATGCTGGGATGGAGTTTAAATGAGACTAAAAATAGTTTAAGTAATATGTAGCAGGTGAGGACTCATAATTAAGCATATTAGCCTCTAACCAAAAGCTCTATCTTTGGGTCATGGCTTACTGCTTAGTGCCAGAAGATACAGTGAGTTGAAAAGGGACATTTCTCAAAGCCAGACTGCAGAGCATTCAGATCTTTCAAAATCTAATTAGTACCGTGAAAATATTTATGAATTCAGACACACTGCCATGTGTAAAGGTCGAGTTCATTTTGCTGCATGTACTGTCAGGAGGATGGACCAATCACTGTTGGTGAATTACAATAAACTCTTGGGGTTACCAAGTCTCCGAAACCAACATTGGACAAAACCTTGATGTCAACATATTATTTGGAAGATTTGACAGGAAAGGTCTACCAGGGAGCCACAGGATATAGGATTTTTCTTTGACTGGGACGGTATCCAATAAATAAACACAGAAGATTACTGTGCAAAAAACCCCCAAAATAAACAAAAAACAAAGAAAGAAAGAAACTTATTTATATGGTAGAAAGGAGAGATTAATACAGTGAACCCTCACTTTTCAAGGTTAAAGGGGACGGAGACCCCTCCATAACCACCGATTTCCCCGAAGTAGGATCAACCCCCCTAACTGACCTATACGTACATTTATATGTGTATTTAATATCAATAATAATGCAGAAGATGTAATGTGTAATGTAAAAATAATGCAGAAGATGTAAATAAAATATAAATACACACACACACACAGATGTGTGCGCACACACTCAGATATGCACGTCACATAAAAATGTAAGTACAGTAGTACCTCGACTTACGAAATTAATCC
>CM045740.1:37358224-37360724 GCA_024760905.1 Plotosus lineatus | reverse complement strand
CCATGTGAGTTAATCCTCTGGCGCAGAGGTGAGCGTGCTTTTCTTTATTGGGAGTAAATGAGAATAGCTAGTTCAGGTGTGTGCTACAGAGCAGCTCAGCCACGCCCCTCAGCCGAAGGGAAGTAAACAGTTAGAGAAACAGCGCCAAAATCAAAGTCCACCAAAACACAGACCATAACAAAAAGGACATAAAAGAACAAGAAATGTAATAAATTGGATAAACAAAACAAAAGGAGAAACATGCTACACCACAGTAAATAAAATATAACACACAAACATTTTAAACATTACCTTAGGTCATGTACTGGAATAATAATTGAAAAAGACTTTAATAGTGGAGTGTTTTACAACAGTTCACAGGATTATTCCTCTTCAGCAATGACGTGACTTCAGAGCAAACTGTCGTTTCTTCCGGAGAAAGTCTTATTTCTTCAGAAGAGACATCTAACGTCATTACCTTTTTCTGATGCTTAGCAGGTGTTTGAGTGACATTATTGAACTTAACTGGTGATTAAAACACACTAAAAAAGGCCCATTGCCAACTTGTGCTCGAATGAGGAAACAGGGGCGTTACATCATCTCAACCAATCAGCAAGAAGGAGGACAGCCATTGGCTGAATTTGAATCATGTGCGAGTTGCTCGGCAGTCCACGAATACTCAAACCGTGATTGCAAAACCGCGAATAGTCAAGGGCCTATTGTACGTACCTTTATTATTGATATTGCACAAGTTGCCAAAAAAAATAAAACCCACCAACTGATCCGGCTGTCCCATGAATGTAATTCTGTGTAATAGTATCACAATGAATTCCACTCAGAATAGGCATGAAAACTAGCAAACCCAAATAATTAAGAATCGAGCTCTCTTAACAATGTTCAAAGTATTTAATAATTATGAGTCGCAGTGTGCAACACATCCAGAGCGAAGGGTTAAGCTGAGGAAACAACATGAAAGAGCGCATTCATTTTCCCTTTGTTTCCACTGATATTGATAAATTGGTTTCAAACAAAGCAGGAAACCTTTTTTTTATTTAATCCATATGTGACTCATTCCCCACAGACCCAAACTCAAAAAGAAAGTGATAAGAGCTCTGCTCAAAGAGAAAATTTAATTACAACACGAGAACACAGCACCACAAGACTATATTATGCACAAACTACACACACACACACACACACACACACACACACACACACACACACACACACACACACACACACACACACACAATGTACTCACCAAGCCAGTGTTCTCCTGTGATCTTGCCAAATCCCTCCCTGTAAGAGTCCCAGTCCCTAAAAAAGTTAACAGACCCATCTTCTCTGCGCTGAATCACCTGGGGGCAGGGGGACAGGGCGGGGGAGGTCAAAGAGATCAGATATGAAAAGTGACCAATCAGTATACTTTGATAACATCGTCTCGGCAACGTAGAATATAGTTTGGGTTTAGTGTTTTATTATTGATTTTTTAATTTAGTTAAACGGCAAACCTCAACATGGCCTCTATTAAAAAGAAAATTCTCCTAACAACAAGAGGCATCTCGGAATATTATATATATATATATATTAGTTGCAGACTCGCTATACTATACTTAAAACTTATAAGAGGATGCACGGGGCTTTCAAGTGGTGCATCGACCGGGTACGTGATTATTAACCCCGGAGATCGCAAGTTTGAATCTGGTTTGATGCCACGGACATCAGTGATTGGGACTTCATGGCTGCTAAGTGTTCGAGCTCTCATTGGAGGGAGGGACAGCATACGGTTATTTCCCCGTCACTCACAGCGATCACCAGCCAACCGTGGTCATCTGAGAGCTCATTTGCACGAGGGAGTGGATAGTGCGTTCCCTCCAAGTGTGTCACACCACATGGCGCTGCAGTTCAAAAAAAGGCAGGTGGCTAGAATTGCATGTCACTGTGCATGCTTCTCCCTGCCTGGTTGGTGGTTATCATGTGTAATTAGAGAGCTCCTTACAGCATAATTTGTGCATATATGATCATTTTAAGCAGTGCAGGCCCTTATTTTAACAGAAAGGACCATAAAAAGCACAAAACCTGAAGATTTTATCTTGTGTATTACTAGCGGGGACTAAACTGCATGGTTAGTAGTTGATTTTCCTTGGAAGGGATGTCAACATGTTGGTTGGGGTTGACGTCTCTTGCGGAGATAGTGAGGTGTCACATTCTAGTGACTCTGAGGACAAGAATGCTGCCAGAGATGCGCGTGACAATAAATCGAAAATGGTTGATGCAGCTCAAATATTGCCAACTCGGCTTTTTTGTGATTAGTTGGTTTAGAAACAAAAAGAAATGTTTTCCATGATGTCTGCGCAGGGTGTTTATGCAGCTCATCACTAGCTGATAATATGCTGTGCTACATGAGTATTGATACAGCCCAGCCAATCCAACGAGTTTGTGTCACTACCAGGCAGGAATAACCAATCAGAAAGACATGTCTCTTCGCATGCCTTGGGTCGTGACACTCGCGCACACTTTG
>CM045740.1:37338224-37353224 GCA_024760905.1 Plotosus lineatus | reverse complement strand
TAGTTGAAATGTACAATTTCATTATATAAGATGACGTATGCAAGAAGTAAATCTAGTTTTACTAAATACATGTTTTGAAGGTTTGTATTTTCTAGTTTAGTACTTACAGTGAGATGCTTTTGAAGGTGCTGTGTATTTTACACCTGTTACTTTTGAACATTAAAATTGTAGTTGCTTTTACTAGATCTAGAGTCAAGTGTTCAGTGTGTAATTGCTTCAAAATGTGTTGGATGTGACGGCACTTTTATACTCTAAAAATGACTTCAAATGCCTTCTACAAGCCTAAAATTAAAAAAAAAAATCCTAACGGCCTGTGGTGCTGCTCCGCGCCTCGATGGCTACACCATCGAGTTTGTTTTTTTACAGTTTATCCACATTTTTTTACAACTACACCAGTGCTGCATACATAATATTTTTTGGTCTACCGTATTAATTTATTAATGAACTCCATTGTGTGTGGGTCCACCCGGACAGAAGTTGGGGGTTAGGTGCCTTGCTCAAGGGTCACTCCCTCACTGCCACACACCAGTGACATTTCAGTCTCAAAGCTGCTTCTCTCACCATTAGGCTACGGCTGTCCCCACTAATAGTCTTTAAAGTTACTAGAGAGGTTCAACAGCGATCCTGGGCGAGTAGCGTCAAGGGCTTCTCTGGGTTAAGGGTCCTCCTCAGGTCTGTGGAATGAAGAAGTAGACCCCTGACTCCGCCACCAGAAAGCACCACCTTCTGAAAGTTTTTACAGCCTGAAGGCTGCTGTATCCAAGGAAAGCTTTACATCCGGGCCAAAGGACCAATTGATCTTGTTTGAGTTAGCTGGTCTGGAAGCATAGTTTGGGATTTGGAGGGATTTCCCTAAATTATCATGAAGAACCCAGGTGTTTTTACTTTAAAGTAGAAAAGTATGGGGCAGGTTTATCTATAAAAAGGGCATATGAATCGATTTCAATTTGAAATGCAACCAGGTTTAAAATGCAGCACCTTCAATCAATCAATGAGTCATAACAAGTCCATAGCAAGGTTTCGCCTTTAGCAGGCATGTAGCGGCTGATACTCATGCAAAGGCACAACTGATACGAGCCCATCTCAGCTGATTATGGGTGAGGGCAGAGTACACCCTGGACAGCTCGCCAGGCCATCCATCACTGGGTGGAAACATGCTGACGGCTATGCAACTCCTCTTGTCAAAAGTCAGCAATAGTTCTTTTACATGAACCTCACACCATAGACAGTGAAAGACATGGCCGGCCTTTGATAACCCAGTTAGCTGCACTGGGGGCAAAACGTGAGTTGAATTTTACTTTTTTGGAATATATCACCTTTATCTTGTTGGTCCCAAATCAAAGGGGGGTGGGATGTTAAAATATGTGAGGTATGAACGTGAGATACAGCGCGGCTTATCCGGACTTCCGAACTTTCAAGTGAGCAAGTGAAGGTTGAGTACTAAACAAGTATTCAATGCGCACTTGCTCACTTGAACGATCGGAAGTCCGAATAAGCCGCGCTTTGTCTCACAAACACCACACGTCACTTGCGATAAACGACTACAATCGGCGGCGCGCCTCACATATGTTTAAAAATTCCCATGGGATCAACTTACTTTTTGACCCTAATTAGGGTTACATGGAGACTGGCGCCCATCTCAGCCGACTCCAGGTTAGGGCAGAGTACACCCCGGAAAGCTCGCCAGGCCATCGCAGGTACTGACTCTGATGCTAATTTGAATTCAGGTGTATCCTCATACTGTGGGAGTAACTGGAACCGTGAATTAAAACAAATGAATGCTAATCTATAATCTTTGGTGGCACATGTGACGGTATACAGTAGGTGCCTCATAACACCCGGGAGCAGCGTTCAGTCATTATCTCACATTACTGTGTGATATTTCACATGTTCTAGCAATAATTGTGTGCTATTTTAAGTTTTTTAACGAAACAATTCTGGGCTGTCCGTTTTTGGAAGTAATCAGTGAGCGATTTTTGTAGTCAGACACTCAAAAAGAACTTACACGAGAACCCTCATCCTTTTCATACCCCGAGAAAAGATGTATTTTATGAACCACTATTTATTTAGCTTGTTATTAAAATGTGTACAACAATAATTTGTCAATCAGTTGGAGCCACAGAGCGTTTGTTTATTCCCCAATACAATCCACCCATTCTACCTTGACTTTATTTATAGGTGTTAAAGCCGGGTTTCAATTCAACTCAATTCCAGTCCCCAGTGACTCTCACAGCCCTAAACACTCAATAGTAATTATATTGGTACCAATAATGACTGATTGGGCAGAGGTGGCCTGGTGGTAAAAGGTGCTGAATCACTGATCCTCAGGTCAGGGGTTCAAAGCCCACTCTCCACAAGGTTGTCATTAACCCCCAGTGCTCTAACTGGGTTATCAAAGGCCGGCCATGTCTCTCACTGTCTATGGTGTGAGCTTCACGTTCAAGAACCATTTCTGACGTTTGACAAGAGTAGCTGCATAGCCATCAGTGTGTTTATGCCCTGCGATGGCGTGGCAAGCTGTCCAGGGTGTACTCTGACCTTGCCTGGAGTCGGCTGGGATGGGCGCCAGCCTCCGCGTGACCCTAATTAGGATTAAGCGGTTCGGAAAATAAATGAGTGAATAATGCTTGATTATGAATTCCGAGTATCTTGGCTGTGCTTCAACAACTTTTTATTACTTCCAGATTTAATCTTAAATGATTCATTCATTCATGCATTTTCTAAGTCGTTTCATCCTGATTCGGGTCGCTGGGAGGATGGCGGCCATGTCAATTGACACTGTGCAAGGGTAGGGTACCCCCTGAATAGCTTGTTAGGCCGTCCCACGCTCATTCATTCATTCATTTTCTGAACCATTTAATCCTAATTAGTCTGGCTGGAAGGCTGGTGCCCATCTCAGCCGACTCTGAGTGAGGACAGAACACACTCTGGACAGCTCTCCAGGCCATCACAGACTATTTTAAGTAATTTGTTTGTTTTGTTTGCTTGTTTGTTTGTTTTTTTCAGCTTACTAAACTCCTATTTTAGCAAATGTTCATCAGGGTTGAATCATTTAACGTGACAAGTCCACCCACTGAACACTTCTTAATTACAGCTTATACACTACATCCAGCTTGGGCTCTTCAATGCGAGCGCAGTAGCGAAGGGTTTCAGATTTGCTGCCTCAAAAAAAGGTAAAAAAATTTCAATAAGGGAATGAATTGTAGAATATATTATAAATATATTATCGGAACGTTCCTTTGAAAAACCTGCCATCTTATAGCCTGCTGTACTATTGTTCTAAGTGAAGTTCATTCATTCATTTTATGAACTGCTTAATCCTAATTAGGGTCGCGGGGAGGCTGGCGCCTATTGCAGGGACAACAATCACGCAACCATTCACACGTACACTCACACCTAGGGGCGAATTGGAACAGCCAGTGCATGTTTTTGGACTGTTGCAGGAAGCTGAAGAACCTGCAGGAAACTCCACACAGAAATGCCTGTGCTGGGAATCGAACCCATGACCTTCTTGCTGTGGACATTCTAAACACTCTGCCACAGTGCCGCCATCAAGTTGTTTTTATTTAATATTGTGTATTCATTCATTAGTTTTCTGTAAATGCTTAATCCTAATTAGGGTCGCAGGGAGGCTGGCGCCCATTCCAGCCGACTGCGGGTGAAGGTAGGGTACACCCTGGACAGCTAGCAAGGCCATCGCGGAGCCAAAACATGCTGACGGCTATGCAGCTACTTTTGTCGAAAGACAGCAATGGTTCTTTTACATGAACCTCACACCATAGACAGTGAGAGATATGGCTGGCCTTTGATAACCCAGTGAGTGCACTGGGGGGACAGTGACAACCTTGTTGAGAGTGGGGCTTGAACCCCCAACCTTAGGATCAGTGATCCAGCACCGTTACCACCGGCCACCTCTGCCCGCTAAGTAAAGCGTGTTAAATTAACATGATTTGTCAAAATGACGCCGTTCTATTTTGAGAACGCAGTTGGCCATTGTGAGTGAGTGTGTATCCGTTATTACGACCTATACCAACGCCGCTCCAATTTGTACCGATTTGTTCCTTTTATTTATTTATTTTTACAAATTTTACCAGTGCCACACCAATCACTTCCAATGTTTACTAATTTCCACCAACATCTGCTGAAGCTACTCCGATGTGTTTCAACACTCCCAGGATGTTTCACGCGTTTCCAAATTTCCCCACAAAATTCTACAATGTCCTGCAGTGGTCGCTGATGTATGGCCACGTTTTCGGATGCACACGATATTCCCAGATTTCCTCCAGTGTAACATCGTAATATATGTAGAGAAAATTAGCATTAAGATTTGTTTTGTATGAACACACGTTTACATAAAAATTGGATTTTTTACTAAGGTATTGCAAAACATACACTGTACCTGCTAAAGAATTACAAAGCATCATACACATTAAATATTAAATATTTATACCCCATTAAAAATATATTTTCTGTATTTTTTTTATTATAAATTTTTAATTGAGTGCTCAGTGTAATTGTATGCCTTTCCTCTGTATCTTAATGAGCTTACATATAGCAGGATGGTCTGTTTCTCATCTAGTAACACAAGCTCAGCATGTAAATGGAATATTTACTATAAATAGCAGCAGCAAGTTTCTTTCTTCTTCTTCTTCTTTTTTTTTTTTAATAAAAATCTCTTGACTATACCATAGAGTTGCGACTGCAGTTTCTTAATAAATTCTTATAATTATTATTCTACTCATCCCGCTGGTGCTGCATTTCTTCCTGTGCTGCATGGGTTCTTCCTCTTATACATTTTAGCACTTTTCTCCGAAAACTTTAACTAATGCCAAGCTGTTTATTGATATACAGTGGTACCTCACTTTACGAAAGTCTCACCAAACAAAAAATTCAGGTTACAAAATGCATTTTCCTAAAATTTTTGTCTCTGGATACGAAACAAGTTCATGTTATGAAAGCGCCATCTAATAAATTCAAACGTGCCATTCAAACATTCAAGCAATGTACGAGCTGCTTTCCCATCAATGACGTACAAAACATCCCGCCCCGCTGGCCTCCCATTGACTAGGAGGGATGATGCAGCTCCCTCTTATTGGCTATCTCCCAACATCCCGCCCCGCTGGCCTCCCATTGGCTAGGAGGGATGACGCAGCTCCCTCCCATTGGGTATTATGGAGCTGCATCTCCCATCATGCTTTTCATGTAAAGGACAGAGTTACTGTTGTTTCGTGAGTGTTTTGACTCAGGCTTTTTAACCCTCCATAAACATTTGTAAGATTATAACTCTGCTAAGAAGACATGGTCAACACACGCATGCACACACACACACACACACACACACACACACACACACACACGCGCGCGCGCGCGCGTGTGATTTCCGGTGCGAGTGAGAAGAAGAAACGGGCTCGAGTGATATCGCAAAGGAATATGGCCAAACCTGTCTACCATCGGTGTGATTTTGAAGCAAAAGGAGGTCTTAAAAGGTACGCTTTTATCATTTTTAAAGGGTTTAGGTGGTAGTATTGGGAGCCTTGGAACGAGTGACACGTTTTACATGTAAAATGCGGTTCAACTTACGAAAAATGCAGGTTACGAAAAAGGCTCTGGAATGGATTAATTTCGTAAAGTGCCACTGTATTGAGATATGCATACATGTACAGCACAACATAATATGTGAATGTTAAAGCAAACTGTTACTTGTGAACCATTGCTCCTTGAATAAATGCTTAGAATCAAAGTTAAAGGGGCCGCCTCACTTACCATGTGGATTAGATCAAAATCAGAAAACTTTATTAATCCCGGAGGAAATTGTCTGTGCACATGAAACACAGTGCAATGTCTTTCTGAAACCAATTTCTTCCTCCTGTTACTTTCATGAGTGTGAATAAACCCTTGTAATGAGCACGATGACATACTTTTTCGTTTTTCTTAAAATAATAACATGCCGTCTTCTGTATTTTTTTATTTTTTATTTTACACAAATTGGTGTTACATCTATGTGAAAGATCATCCCTCCAGTCACGTGCTCTTGTTATTGTTATTGCAGACAGACCCAGAACCAAAACATGATGTAAATTAGACCACAGGGGTCCATATAAATAGAAAAAGTAAGTAAACAGTAAGATTAAAAGCCCCAGCTCTAGCGCATGGCACGTAAATATCTGGAAACCTACTATATAGTTTTGTCTCTATGACGTTGGAAAACAGGTCAAGGTCACTCACACACAACCTCATCCTAGCACTCATAGTAGTGAGCCAGCATACCAAGTTTGACAGCACCGGCTTCTGCACACGGCAAGTAAATGTACGGAAACTAAAGTGTGATGGACAGAATGACAGACGGAACACAGCCGTCTGTAGCCAAGAGTCCATTGGTGCTAATTGGCCAAGCTCTCACGCTCACTTCCCTGTCACTCACAGCAATCACCAGCCAATCATGGGCGCCTATTAGCTCAGAGTGTGTTAGACCGTCCCAAAAGTGTACACGCACCGCAATTCAATAAGAGGCACTTGGCTAGCGTTGTATGCTGTGCAGTGGATGTGTGCATGCTTTCGGCCCTTCCTGGTCAGTGATGAGTGGGAATTGGATACGAAATTAGGGAGAAAATTGGAGAAAATCCCACATAAAAAACTACCAATCAAACCAGTGTTCCTGATCAGGTCACGAGTCCTCAGATGTGATACTGTTCACTTTAACGTGTGAGTTTCCCCCTTCTGGGATCACCAAGTCTAAATATATAAGTACAGCTCGCAACATGCATGGAAAACCCTACACACTCACTGTAGAGCACATCCCAGCCTTATTAATGCAGAGTTTTGAAGGATGGTAAAGTTGAGACTGATTGGAAGAGTATTGCTAACATTCCCTGTAATCCTTCCGGGCTGTTTTGTTTACCGTAAGCTCTTTAGTGTTTACATAGGTTTCTGTTTTAAATTGTTAATGCTCTTCCTGTGCCCACATAAGCCTACCTCATGTGTTTAAACTGTGTCTAAGTGTTCGACTCAGAACTTAGAAATTGGCTGTGATTATCTGTTTGCCTGATCTCTTGACTTTGCCTGTTTATTGATCAGCTACCACACTATATAGAGCCGGTGGTGTAGTGGTCAGGAGGCGGGCTTATAATCAAGACTCCCACCGTGCTAAGACCACTGGACAAGGTCTGAATCACAAGTGTGCCTCTGTATATATGAGTACCAGAGGGAGTGAAACTCATAGTTGTTCAACAATATAGAACCTGGGATGAGCTCCGCCTGTGATGAGCCACTGGAATGGGGTAAAAAAGCCCAACAGGCTTGATTTATGAGAGTGTATATGCAGAACTCCTTGCGGGGGTTATGTTCCGCCCCCACCTGTGAATCCCGAAAATCCGCGAACTATTGACGCGGTTTTAAAACCCTATGTATGATATTACATGCGCTAAAATATGCTTCTTAAACACATTCTATAGACAGCCTTCCTCATTAATACAGTAATAATGCAATAAAATGTAGTAATGATTAAGTAAAAAAATTTTAATTCTGCACTGTGATAATATTTATTAATAAATATTTAAATAATTAGTAAAGCACTTTGGATCTTTACCAGAAACTAGCAGGGCGTTTGAGTGGCATCATAGAGCTCAACTAATAATTAAAAACACAAAAGCAATCATGTTGACGACAAGTGCGTGAAAGAGAAAAGAAGAGGTGTACACATCATCTGCAACCAATCAGCAGGAGGGGAGAAACAAAAACTCTCAGCCATTGGCTAAATTTGAATCACGTGCCAGTAATGACATGATGATGCATATGTATAATTTTCAGTGCTTCTCAAATAGTGATGCTTTTTTGCCATACTGTACTAGAATTAAGTGGTTTTTTTTATTATTTAATGCTTTTTTATTTTTATGTTAATAAAGATGCAATGTGATGCAGAGGTGTATTCATAACAATTTTATAGACAAATAATATTTATAGTTGCGCGCGGGGCGCTGGGGGGTGCGTGAAATGTTTTTTTTTTCCCCTTCCTAGAAGGGGCGTCACAGAAAATAAATTTAAAACCATTATGAAAAAAGCTTTTGACAGTAAAATCTGCAAGTACACAGGGCCACAAACGGTGAACGGCGAATGGGCGGGGGCTTACTGTAAACTGTTTTCTTCATGTCTATCCTGCTTTTAACCCTTATTGTGACAGTATGATTTAGAATTACATAGGAACTATAAATATCGAACCAAATAATAAACCCCAGGTTTATAAAGTTGACTCTGTACAGCCAGAGGAAAACCTTCTATGGAAGGCGAGTCTGGAAACAGGTAATGTGTGTATTATTCAAAATTAGAAATTGCTTCATCAACAAATTCAATAATCCCATGAGAACGCAGACAGCCAGTGTCATTAGGCATACAGTATGTTGGTATATTATGGAAAATGCAGTTAAAAATAAAACAGTGTTTACTAAATTTATTCGGATTTCATTCCAGACAGTACAAACCTTCATGTTTTGTCTGGTCAAGTTATAGTTGGGGGACGGGGTGTGTGGGTTAAATACACAACCAATCATTCATACATTCCTGGCTTCCAACCCTGCAGTAGCAAATGCTTGATTAGGGTTGATATCAACTGTGGTTCTACCTGACAGGAGTCCGACAGAACCACCAGCTAAATTCCAAGGCAGCATGAAGCAGAGAAATGTTTACATTTAGAGTATTTCTCAGATGGGGTGGTGGTGGCCTGGTGGTAAAGGTGATGGATCACTGATCCTAAGGTTGGGGGTTCGAGCATGAATGAATGTATTTGGCATACGCTCTTATCCTGAGTGGCATACAATTATTTTTAATACAACAGAGCAATTGAAAGTTAAGGGCCTTGCTCAAGGGCCCAACAGTGGCGATATTGGTGATTGAACCGCTGACCTTTGGATTAGTAACCCATTGCCTTCTCTGTGAAGCCACCACCGCCCCAGTCATACTTTTAAATGGCAGCTTACGCTCAGGATTATTTTGACAAACCTTTGTCAAGCATTGCAAAATAGAGTTACATCCACAAATAACGAGCTTACTGCGCGGAAAAAAGGACATCTAAGTTTAACTATGTCCAAATTCGTTGCCAGCTTCTGTGGGAAAGGTGGAAATTTATAATGAGGTTAGACAAATCAGCATCTGATGTCTTTTGCAGAAGAAATGTATCCCATATGCTTCAAGCTAAAGTTATAAAAGGACCATTCAGACTATTACCTGCAACAAGTCTAAAAGCCAGTGATGTCATAGTACGCGTCGTGTCAGTGCCCTGAACGCGAATTTACGCCTCTGTGTTGGCAGCATTAATGCAGCAAAATAGACTCAAATTCTGGAGCAACATTTTTTTTATTCCAAGGACATCCATGCATATTTCAGTAAGAAAACCACAGATGCATGCCTGTGGATGCAGAGCGTCGATGCCTGGATTGGCCCGCCTGAAGTCCTGACCTTACACATTCACTCACTCACTCACGCATAGGGCCCATGCACATTCTAGGACTTTTTTTTTTTTTTCAGGAAAAGAGATGACAGTGATAAAACTCCAGAAGAAACCCGTGCAGACATTCAAAACTCCAAACAAACAATAAGCTGAGCTCAGGGGCGTGACCAGGGGTGTGACACGACAATACTGAAAACAAATACTGTAGTACATGACTTTCAACAAGTAGTTCCCCGCCTATTTTCTATTTGGCTGGTTGCTGTATACACGGGGCAGAGTGAAGAGAAAGAAAATGCCAAGCAACCCATCGTTCTGTGGCCCCCACGTGTCTGAATGTGATCAATATTTAAATAAATGTCCCATAGACAATGTGACTGCCCTTGTATTCACACACACACACACACACACACACACACACACACACACACACACACACACACACGCTCGCGCGCGCACGCACACACACACACACACACACACACACACACACACACACACACACACAAAACTCTTGTTACAGAGCTTGAGGTATGATTTCCATATCTGTTTAATTTATTCAATTTATATTTCATGACGTGCAAATATTAACAATCTGTATCTGGTCTACGACTCGCAGAGAGAGAGAGAGAGAGAGAGAGAGAGAGAGAGAGAGAGAGAGAGAGAGAGAGATGGCATTTAAATAAATGGCACAGGGAACTGGCACAAGCTGGACGAGCACTGATTATCACTTATGGTGTATGCAGTAAAAAGAATGGGTAGCAAAAGCAATGAAAGAAAAGAGAGGATAGAGGAGGCAAAATGGAGCAGGAGATGTAGGTAAATATTGGTTAAAAAATAGAATAAAAACATTATTATTATTATTATTATTACAGGACAGTGATGGACTGGTGGTAAAGGTGCTGGATCACTGATCCTAACGTTGGGGGTTCAAGCCCCACTCTCTGTGGGTTGTCACTGTCCCCCCAGTGCACTAACTGGGTTATCAAAGGCCGGCCATGTCTCTCACTGTCTATGGTGTGAGGTTCATGTAAAAGAACCATTGCTGATTTTCGACAAGAGTAGCAGCATAGTCGTCAGCATTTTTCTGCCCTGCAATGGCCTGGCGAGCCCTCCAGGGTGTACTCTGCCCATTCCAGGAGTCGGCTGGGGTCGCCATCATCCTTACTGCGACCCTAATTAGGATTAAGCGGTTAAAGAAAATGAATGATTAATAATAATAATAATAATAATAATAATAATAAATATAATAATAATAATAAATATAATAAATATAATAATAGTAATAATAATAATAATAATAATAAAATATAATAATAATAATAATAATAGTAATAATAATAATCATAATAATAATAATAATAGTAATAATAACAATAATAATAATAAATATAATAATAATAATAATAATAATAATAATAATAAACATAAGAAATATAATAATAGTAATAATAATAATAATAATAATAATAAATATAATAATAATAATAATAATAATAATAATAATAATAATAATAAAAATAATAATAGTAATAATAATAATAATAATAATAATAATAATAATAATAATAAGGAAGTACGGTGGTGTAGTGATGAGCACGTCTGCTTCACAGAATGAAAGGCCTGAGTTCAATCGCCAGCTTGGGCGTCTCTGTGTGGAGGTTGCATGTTCTCCCTGTGCTTGTGTGGGTTTCCTCCGGGTACTCTGGTTTCCTCCCACAGTCCAAAAACATGCACAGTTGGTTAATTTGCTGTTCCAAATCGCCCCTAGATGTGAGTGTGAATATGAATGGTTGTGCGAGTGTTGGCCCTGCAATGGCCTGATGAGCTGTCCAGGGTGTAACCGCCTTCACCCACAATCACCCGAGATGGGCACCAGCCTCTCTGTGACCATAATTAGGATTAAGCGGTTAGAATTTGCATACACAAAAGTCTCAAGAGTTTAAACTTATTGCGGGGTGGCCTGACAAAACTTCCCACATTTTGAAAGTACATTAGATGTGCTTTGAAAAAGATCATCAGCGAAGTGGTGGATGTTCTTGTCTATAGATGCTTGAAGGCTCCATGTCTAAAGCGCAACAGTAATGTTAGGTGGAATAGCGCCAACCTTCTACTGAATAGCATCTCAAAGGCTTTGGGATTTTGGAGTTCACGAGTTAACGATTCAAGTTCGTCCCACAGAAAAGGGGTGAGGTCTGGGGAACCGGCCGTTCGGCCAACACCATCCAGAAACATTTTCCTGTGCACTTCCAATGATCTTCGAGCTTCCGTGCATAGCTCCTTCTTACTGAAGTTCTTGAAGCTCAAGGTGTTCAACTACCAGTCCACCATTGCCTGGGAACAGACTTCTCCTGCCTCAACAATTTCCATATGCGTAAATAATGATAAACACTGTACTGACTGCAATGGCCTGGCGTGCTGTCCACGGTGAACAGTGGGCGTACAGATTTTAAATTTAATCTCTGTTTGGTCTATTATCTACTGCACATTACTGGAACATCCACAGTCTCCGCCCTGGTATCACAGAGAAATATCAGGCAATCTGAAATAAACCTCACTCCCGATATATATATATTTTTTTTACAGAGCACTACTATACTGGTTAGCACATCCCCCACACAGAAGGAGGTGCTTGGTTCGAGTCCTTTGCTCGGGCGGTTCTGTGTGGAGTTTGCAGGTTCTCTTTGTGCATTTATGGGTTTCCTCTGAGTAATCAGCCCCCCCCCCTCCTCGCACAGTTCAAGGCTGTCGGACTGTTTCAAATTGCCCCTCTGTCAGATTGTTTACGAATGTTTGTATGCTGGCCCTTTGGTGGACTAGCGAACTTTAAAATATTTACCTTGCCAGTGCCTGGAGAGGCAGTCATCAGAAATGACATGTGACCCAAATGTGATCAAGCGATTTATCAAATAAATGAATCTATGGACTACTGTAGATGGCCAAAAGTATATGGACACCTGACCACTTATCCCATTTTAACACTCGGGGCATTAATCCAGAAATAGACATACTGTGTGTGTGTGTGTGTGTGTGTGTGTATGTATGTATGTCTATTTCTGGTTATTTATATATTATATATATATATATATATATATATATATATATATATATATATATATATATGTATGTATATATATATATATATATATATATATATATATATATATATATATATATATGTATATATATATATATATATATATATATATATATATATATATATATATATATATATATATATATATATATATATATATATATATATATATATATATATATATATATATATATATAATGTGTGTGTGCCTATTCAACCATGGCTGGTTAGGAATGAATGTCAGGCAATAAAACCCATCATGTCCCAATTTATAGAAGGTGCAGTAGAGAATGAATCAGAGCTCTGTGAAAGCTACTCAAGTTTTTTCAAAACAATTTTGGGAAAAAAAAAAAAAAAAAAAACTGCTTTTGTAGGAGAAATTTAAAATGCACTCCAGCCTGGGGAGAAATGACAGCTTTCCGTGTCCTAATAATTGAAATCTCACTTTAAGCTCGAGTAGCATTGTCATTTGAATTTATTCCTTCATTCATTTCCTAAGCGGTTTAATCCTAATTAGGGTGGCGTCTATCTCAGCCTGTACTGAATCGAACCCAAGTCTCCTTGCTGTAAGGCGGACACGCTAGTCACTGCCCCACAGTGCCTCCCTTTGATTTGAAATCGAATTGTATGGCTTTAAGAGAACCACTGTTTCATGATGCAAAGGCAACCATCCCTTTGATATAAGAAAATCAAGCTGCACTGAGGTCTATAAGTATTTGGACACTACGTCACCTAGCAGTTTCAAAAACCTTGTGAAGATTCAAGTGAAATGCAGATAACCAACTGGCAGTTTTTCATTCCTGTACACAGGAAAATATTTCCTTGATTAACATTAAAAAAACAATCATGTTTAGACGGCAAATATGGACTTATGATCTCACTGCATCAGTTCAAGTGCTATTCTCTGTAGAGTGTGCATGTTCTCCCAGCACTTGTGTGAGTCGGGGGTTTCCTCTGGGTACTACAATTTCTACCCACACTCCAAAACACATGCACATTAGGCTAACTGGTTGTTCCAAATTGCACCTTAGGTGTGAATGTGAGTGGAAATGGTTGTGCATGTTAGGCCTGTGATGGCTTGGCGAGCTGTCCAAGGTGTACCCCGCCCTCGGCCAATATCAACTGAGATGGGCACCAGCATCACCATGACTTGAATATACACACACACACACACACACACACACACACACACACACACACACACACACACACACACACACCATTTTCTACGTAATAAGCGTCTTGCTCCAATAAGCCCCCACCCGCCCCCCATCCTGGATGTTTCTGATCTTGCGTCTAACTGCCCACATGTACTGGGAGCAAAATCGTAGATCAAACTGACCAATTTTATTCGATCCGTCTCTGGAACAGTAAAATGAGGCGTTCACTGCCTGTAAAAGTGAGTTTATATGGTATTTCAAGACCCTCTGCCACTAGGGAATGTCTGTAATGTTTATCAGTAACAACACATTTGATTGTTCCGCCGTGCTTTAAAAAACAGGAAAATATTTTGCTGTGTTGGTAAATGTCCAACAACCGATGAAGCATTAGAAACTGCTACAGCAAAACTATGGAATGCTCTGAATGAATGGAGCGATGAGCCAGATATGGACCTATCAGAAAGTGATGACGAGGATTTTTCACCCGATTCTCCTGCTCACTAACTTCATACATTTAAAGACATACTTTTGTTTATGTATGTGTTGATTGGTTCAACGTGCCATGTGCTTTAGTTGACATTCGTTTTGATTGGCTCGATTTTACTTCCGGGAAAATGTTTAAAGGAACAGCAGCAGGACGGAAAAGTAAGGGGTCCTTTCATAAAAGACTTTTATTGTTTTTGTTATTTTAATAAAATGCTTTTATTGTTCTGTTATTATTTCATGTTTTCCACTTCAATGGAAATAAGCACTTACGTTCCACTCCGCTGGTAACATTTTAATAAGCGCCCACTCACTCCAAATTTGAATCGCCCTGGGCGCTTATCATGTCGAATACGGTGTGTGTGTGTGTGTGTGTGTGTGTGTGTGTGTGTGTGTGTGTATGTGTGTGTGTATGTATATATATATATATATATATATATATATATATATATATATATATATATATATAGAGAGAGAGAGAGAGGATTTTCTGAGTAGATCCTTCCGTAGGAGAGTGCTCAATACTTTTTGGTAGAGCAAATAAACAAAAATAAAAGGACAGGACAAAGACTTTCTATTGAAACTCCATTTATCACTACAGATCTGTTTCGAGGGGTGGTGAAACCATCCTCTCTCTTCAGGTGATTATAGAAGAATATATATATATATATATATATATATATATATATATATATATATATATATATATATATATATAGTGTCACTAACTGGGTTATCAAAGGCCAGTCATGTCTCTCACTGTGTATTTTGTCAGGTTAATGTAAACCATTGCTGACTTTTGACAAGAGTAGCTGCATAGCCAC
>CM045740.1:37133224-37333224 GCA_024760905.1 Plotosus lineatus | reverse complement strand
ATATGAATGTTTTCATTATCGGGTGGTTTTTGCTAACATTTACAAAGTTCAGCATCAATCGTCCCCTGAGCCACACAAGGTCGTGAGTGAAACTTGGTATTGTTTTCGGAAAAAGTTTTTGAAAGTTTGAAATTGCCTAAAAACTCACCTGATAAAAATTTCCTCTCTGTTTTTCAGAACGCTTGCAGTAAAATGAATGTCCATGAAATAACATATGCAACAATGCAGGGGAAAAAAAAAAAAAAACGAACGTGTAGGACAAAATTCATTTCATAGTTTGCATTATCCAGTTTGAAAAGTTTGCTGTTTTATTCCCATGAGCGTGTGTAGCTGTGTGAATGAGCTGTGAATCCCCCAGTTCATTTAAGGAAAGTTAATGGCAAAAATAAGAGTATGCGGATTTTAAACACTCCATTCATTCATTTTCTGAGCCACTTAATCCTAATTAGGGTCACAGGGAGGCTGGTGATGGGCAGAGTACACCCTGGACAGCTCACCAGGCCATTGAAGGGCAGAAACACGCTGATGACTATGCAACTCCTCTTTAAAAAGTCAGCAATGGTTCTTTTACAGTCCCACAGAGGGACAGAGAGAGAGAGAGAGAGAGAGAGAGAGAGAGAGAGAGAGAGAGAGAGAGAGAGAGAGAGAGAGAGAGTGAGGAGAGAGCGTGAGAGAGGGAGAGAGGGAGAGAAAGAAAGGAGAGAGAGAGAGAGAGAGAGAGAGAGAGAGAGAGAAAATGAAAGCCTCTTTAATATATCAGGTGAAAAGCATTAAAAGATAATACACACCGCCACTGACTAACAACTACAGCACTGCAGGCTCTGGGCTGCTGGAGGACATGGGGGACGTAACACAGCACACACAGACAGTCATTTACCCTTACCGTCACACCTAGGGGCAATTTGGAACAGTCAACTGCGTGAGTAAAAAGTTCAACCATGGAAGTGGTGGCCAGATAACTGATTCCAAGGTCAGATGTTCAAGCCCCACTATCACCGGAAAGCCATTGTAACCCCCCCTTCCCAGTGCACTAACTGGGTTAGCAAAGGCCGGCCATGTCTCTCACTGTCTATGGTGAAAATCTGTAGAGGAACCATTGCTGACTTTCGCCAGGAGTAGTTGCATAGCCATCAGGGTGTTTCTGCCCTTCGATGGGCTCGTGCACTGTCCAGGGTGTACTTTGCCTCGCCCAGAGTTGTCTGAGATGTGGAGAAAATGAATGAATGAAAAAGTGGAAGTGAATGAATACATTGAGAAAATCCAGTGTACGAGTGGAACTGAATGGAGCTCCGCCCCTGACCTTTGCAAAAGAGATCTTCAGTCAGTGTTTCATTTTGATCATTAAAGCTAATTTACTCAGTATGACTGGAGTTCATTATAAAAGAAAGCGGTTACTTCCGACTGCAGCTCGACTGCATTAATTGCCAAACCCAAACCCCGCCGAGAGGTTTACACTGCACTCACTCACTACACTCATCAGTCATGTGCCTTCAGCACAGACCATCATCCGGTTACACTGCAAGGACACCAGAATGAATCACACGGGTTCAAAAAACGGTGATCATTGACATGAGGATGACCATTTTCTTGAACCGTATCATTCAGAGTTTTTCTGTTTGGAGTTTGCATGTCCTTCCCATACTTGCACGGGGTTTTGTAGACGGTTTTACTCTGCCAGTCCACAGACATTCACATCAGGCCAGCGGACGGTTTCAAATTGCCCCCAAGTGTAAGTGGGAATGGTGTCTTATGTTTAGCTACGATGACCTAGTGAACTGTTCAGGGTGTACCCTGCCACAACCCAGATTCCGCAGAGACAGGCACCAGCCTGCTAAGATCACGCGGAGGCTGGTGCCTGTCTCTGCAGAATACCTTCATCCAGAGCGCCTTAGATTTTTATTTTGGTTATAAAGCCAAGCAGTTCAGGGTTAAAGGCCTTGCTCAACCTTTTGAGAGCTACTGTCCTGATATGAGGAGATTATACTTTCTTTCAATTACGTCATGTGAATGTCCTTGTAAGATCCTCAGATGAAGGTCATTCAGTGTTCATTTTTTGAGAAACTGTTTCCCGATTGAAGACCTCGAGCAGTTTCCAAAGTTGTCAGGTGGTAAGGAACAGAAGCGGTGTAGAAAAATGCAAAGCACACAGCTTCCTTTCTGGGCCTCAGGAGGTTTGCAAATGTCTTAAGATGTTTTGAGTCGCAGTGGTGGCCTGGTGGTAAAGGACGCCGGATCGCTGATCCTAAGATTGGGGATTCGAGTCCCCCCAGTGCACTAACTGGGTAATCAAAGGCCGGCCATGTCTCACACTGTCTCTGGTGAGAGGTTCATGTAAAAGAACCATTGCTGACTTTCATCAAGAGTAGCTACATAGCCGTCAGCGTGTTTCTGCGTCTTGCTAAAAGGGTTGTGTCAGGAAGGGCATCCGTTGTAAAAACCTACGCCAAATCAAACATGCGAATCGTTAATGACTTCCATGAAGATGGAGGCAGATCATTTGCTGTGGCGACCCCTGAACGGGAACAACCGAAAAAAAAAAAGAAGAACAAGAAGGAGTGTTCTGGTGTTTCGCGGCTCCACATGCAAGCGAATATTTCATGGCCTGAATATGTACGACGGGAAAGGGTCACGCAACAATTTTTGTGGTTGATTTGCAAATAAACTGTGATTGGTTTGCGGGTGTTCGGCAAAAATAAATAAATAAAGCCAATCAGTCACTTTCTTTTTTTGCTTTTTGTTCGCAGACCATTTGCTTTTTATTCAGGCATATTTACGTGAACACAGTGGAATATGGCGGATGCCGGCAAGTCTCAAATGTTTCTCATACTTTCTCCAACTTGTAGCCTTTCCTCGCCAAAAAAAAAAAAAAAAAATGGATCTTTTTCAGAGCAAACCAACAACTTTGAGAGCTTTTTATCACACGAAAACACTGTATGAGAAATTTCAGACAATGTTCTGTGACACCTGTGGAAATTTCAAATGTTTAAAATCTGATGCCGTTAATGTCATAAGACAAATTTGAGAACATTTTGAAAATGAAAAGCAACAGTTGCATATTGCCATTCGCATCAGTTTATTTTTTATATATATATATTTTTTATGACACCTCTAGTGTTATTACCTCCAACCCACCATGCTACCTGCTAGCAATTTACAGAAGCTTGTACCGGTCCAGTGAGTGGGCTGAGATAGGTGCCAGCCTCCCCATGACCTTTATATGTATTTCACTCATCACAGCCCGAGAGAAAAGTACGCGACATCATCAAATTAGCATAGCATAAATCCAGCTTGGGCGGCACGGTGGCGCTGTTGCTAGCACATCTGCCTCACAGCAAGAAGGTCCTGGGTTCAATTCCTGGCTTGAGCGTATCTGTATGGAGTTTGTATGTTCTCCTCGTGCTTGTGTGGGTTTCCTCCGGGGGCTCTGGTTTCCTCCCCAGTCCAAAAACATGCCCAGTAGGTTAACTGGGTGTTTCGAACTGCCCCTAGGTGTGAGTATGAATGGTTTGTGAGCGTTGGCCTCGCAAGGGCCCCATGAACTATCCAAGGTGTGCTGTGCCCTCACCCAGAGTCGACTAAGATGGGCGCCAGCCTCCCCGAGACCCTAATTAGGATCAATCGGTTCAGAAAATGAATGAATGAATAAATAAAGCTGTTGCACTGTAGCATAAGCAAGCAAATGTTGCGCTTGTTAGATTTTGTTTTCTTTGTTGTTGCACTGTTCCAACAGAAACATTTGGGGGTGGAAAAAACCTTCAAGAAGGTTATCTAGGCATCCACGTACATATATTTACAACTGTACAGTGTAGTTCCGACTTCTTAAACATATCTTGGATTTTGATACACTGTCTTAATTCTGTAAGGGAAATCCTGACTGTGCTCTGCATACAAATGAGCACGCGTGTAAACGGGTCTCCTCCTGGTGGACAGGCCCGAAACACCACACCAGGGAGGTGTTCTAACCAGACACACCAAGCCACCTCAACTGGCTCCGCTCAATAGGGAGGAGCAGTGGTTCTACTCCGAGCTCCTCCCGGATGGCTGAACGTCTCACCTTATCTCTACTGGCGAGCACGGCACCCTGCAAAGGAAGCTCATTTCAGCCACTCGTATCCACAATCGTATTCTTTCCCGATAAATTTAAAGTGGGATATGTAAAGAAATAGAAATAAAGCATTTTTATACAAAAAGGAGGTGGGACCAGTGGTATAGAGGTCAGGGTGCTTGGCTCAAGATCAGGAGGATACGTGTTTGAATCCCACCATGCTAAGGCTTCTGGGAAAAGTCTTAACCGCAAGTGTGCTTCTGTATAAATGGGTACCAGTTAAAAAAAAAAAAAAAAAGTACTGGGAAGGTAACCTGTGATGAACTAGCATCCCATCCACGAGGAGTTGAACTCGCTTCATGCTACGAAAACTGAGGATAAGCATCGGTGTGAAGAGCCACTAGGTTCAGGTGTAAAAGTCCAACAGACCAACCTACCTACCCCGATAGAGAAAAGGCACTTGGCTGTGCAACATTCAGCACATTGTGCAAAGGCTGCCTGCCTGTAAAAGGACTGGAGATGCTCATTGAAATGTATGAGAGGATGAGTTATTATACAGTAGGCTACACCCCCCCCCCAACACACACACACACACACACCGACCCACACACACACACCGCACACAATAAAAATAGACTCTGACCCATTTTATTCAAATTGTTGGAGTGTGTGTGTTTCTTGTTGTGTTGGTTGTCTCTTATTTAGTATTATGAATGAGCTGTTGTAAAATCATAGCCATGCTCCGAGTGTGTGTGTGTGTGTGTGTGTGTGGGGGGGGGGGGGTGTCCTCCTTCTTATATATAGTAATTATAAAGTAGGCAAACACACACACACAAGGACCAGAGCAATAATTTTAAAACAGCTCATTTATAATACTAAATTTTAAACACACACACACACACACACACACACACACACACACACACACACACACACACACACACACACACACACACTCACACACACACACACACACACACAGTTTGGTGCTATTACATTAAGTAATAATAAAAATATGAACGACTAAACAAATATACACTTTCATATTAATAGGGACACCCCTACACCTGCATCTTTACCCGCAATGTTGCGGTCATGTGGCTTCAGAGCACAATGCATGTCCAAAACTCGTTATCCATTTTCTGAACCGCTTAATCCTAATTAGGGTCACGGGAAGGCTGGTGCCCATGTCAGACGACTCTGGGCAAGGGGAAAGTACACCATGGACAGCTTCATGTCAAAAACTGAATAGTGAAACTGAGAAATATGATCCCAGCGGCTTTGACAATGGCATGGTGTGCTTTTCTGAAACTGCTGATCTGCTGTCTTTGAGTTGATACAGAATAACAAGGAAAATAAATAAATAAATAAAAAACTAGTTCTGCAAGCAAGATTTCCTGATTGTTGAAAGAAGTTAGAAGAGAATGGACAGACTGGTTCAAGCTGACAGGAAGTCCAACATAAATAGCCCTTTACCTCCATGCTGCAGAATTGTTTTTTCATTTTTCAAACACACAGTACAGGAAACCTTCAGCTGGAACTTTAACTAGCAACAAAACACACCAGATACAAAGGCAACAATCTAAGCAGCCCCGATTGATACCATGCAATCATCTGAACAATAGAACAGCAGCTGACGCGAATAGCACTTCACGGCTGTTCACCATATTCGGTATATTTTTCCACCATTCGTATTTTGTTCAAGTGAATAAAACGAATATAGTTGGAGAACAAAAAGCAAACAAAATACGACTGAATTACAGAAGGAGATTCACGTTTTCTTCTCCAAATCTCTGCAAACCAATCGCAAACCAATTGCAAATTACTCACAAATCCTTGCATGAGGAGTCACAAAAAGTTAATTCATTTTCTGAACCACTTAATGCTAATTAGGGGTGCAGGGAGGCTGGTGGCCATCTCAGCTGACCCTGGGCGAGGTACACCCTGGACAGTTCACCCGGCCGTCGCAGGGCCAACACTCAGACAATCATTCATACTCACACCGAGGGACGAGTTGGAACAGCCAGTTAATCTACTGTGCATGTTTTTTGGACTGTGGGAGTAAACCAGAGAACCCAGAAGAAACCCAAGGAAACACGGAGAGAACATACAAACTCCACACAGAAACGCCCCAGCTGGGGATTGAACCAGGACGTTCTTGCTGTGAGGCAGACATGCTCTAATCCCTACGCTACCATGCTGCCAAGTCACAAAAGATTTTGAGACAAATTTGTGTGTGTGTGTGTGTACGTACGTGTGTATATATATATATATATATATATATATATATATACAGTGATACCTCAGCTCACGAACATAATTGGTTCCCAGAAAGTGTGTGTGAGGTGAAAAGTTCGTTTTCCGAACATTTATTTCCCATAAGAAACCATTAAAATGAGAATAATCCGTTCCCAGGTCCCCATAAAACATAATTTTCTACTAAATAAGCCTTAAAACTACACAAAATATACCTTATTTTATGTATAATAAATGTACTATTGTATTGTAATTAAAGAAATAAACTGTACTGTATAATAAAGTGGTTTTATTTACCTTTGTGATGGTAGTTGATGGCTTGATGGAATGGAGTGGGAGGAGGAGGGAGGGAGGGACTTACTGTTTGGAAGGAGTGTTTGGAAACGCCTACTGTTTGGAAACACCCTTAGCCACACACGCACCCTTAATAGCTTCCTTGTTCTTAAGGATGGTGGTAGACTTAGCGTACTGGTACTGGGACGCTAAGTCACACAAACACACACCTCGTTCGTGTTTTTCAATGATCTCCGCCTGTGGTGGGGTCTTTTTCGGTCCCATAATAGCAAAAGTACACTCAATATGGTCCAAAATGTCTATCAAACACAAACCACTTCCGCACTCAAAGAGAGGGGGTGACGAACTGTGACGCTGTGAGCGTGCGTCAGCTTCTCGTGGCCGCCACCGTGGCGCTGTTCGACCGCGTGGTTTGATTCGTCCGCCGAAAAGTAGTTCGTCAGCAGAGACTATATGCTCGCAAATTTAATGTTCTTGAGGCGAAAAGTTCGTGAGCTTAAGCTTTCGTCAGCGGAGGTTTTACTGTGTATATATATATATATATATATATATATATATATATATATATATATATATATATATATGTCTGTGTAAATGTATATGTATGTATGTATATAATGCATCCATGAGGCGGGGGTGGGGGGGGCACTAACCAGTGTCTCTCCCCCTTATGCCGGTCCCAAGCCCGGAGAAATGCAGAGGGTTGTGTCAGGAAGGGCATCCGACGTAAAACCAATGCCAAACTTTTATGATGCAAATCAAAAGTATTACCCCCATACCGGATCGAGGCTCGTGTTAACAACGACCGCCATCAGTGCTGTCAATCAACAGGGTGCTGATGGAAATTGGACTACTGTTGGTCGAAGACGTCGAAGAAGGAGAGGTGGGAGGCGTGTCCGTAGGCAGAGAGAGAAGAGGAAAGGCATGAGTCTCGGACTGAGAGTAGGGACTTTGAATGTTGGAACTATGCCAAGAAAAGGGATAGAGCTGGCTGACATGATGCAGAGGAGGAAGGTGGACATACTGTGTGTTCAGGAGTCCAGGTGGAAAGGTAGCAAAGCTAAAAGCTTAGGAGCAGGGTTGAAGCTGTTTTATCATGGTGTGGATGGGAAGAGAAATGGAGTAGGAGTTATCTTGAAGGAGGGGCTTGTCAGGAATGTTCTAAAAGTGAAAAGAGTGTCAGACAGAGTGATGAGTCTCAAGTTAGAACTTGAAGGTGTGATGGTCAATGTTGTTAGTGCTTATGCCCCACAGGCAGGATGTGAGCTAGAAGAGAAGGAGAGATTCTGGAGTGACTGAGATGAAGTGATGCAGAGTACCCCCAGAGGTGAAAGAGTGGTCATTGGTGCAAACTTCAATGGACATGTTGGTGCAGTCAACAGAGGGGATGAGGAAGTGATGGGCAGGTTTGGTATCCAGGACAGGAACACAGAAGGACAGATGTTGATAGATTTTGCAAAAAGGATGGAAATGGCTGTGGTGAATACTTTCTTCCAGAAGAAACAGGAGCATAGGGTGACTTATAAAAGCGGAGGTAGGAGCACACAGGTAGACTACATCTTGTGTAGGCGATGTAATTTGAAGGAAGTCAGTGACTGCAAAGTAGTAGTGGGTGAGAGTGTTGCCAAACAGCATAGGATGGTGGTGTGCAGGATGACGCTGATGGTGAGGAAGGTGAAGAAGGCAAAGGCAGAGCAGAAGACAAAGTGGTGGAAGTTGAAAAAGGAAGAGTGTCGTGTTGTCTTCAAAGAGGAGTTGAAACAGGCTTTGGGTGGCCAGGAAGTGCTTCCAAATGACTGGACAACCACAGCAAATGTGATCAGGGAGACAGGTAGAAGAGTAATTGGTGTGTCCTCTGGAAGGAAAATAGATAAGGAGACTTGGTGGTGGAATGAGGAAGTGCAGGAGTGTGTACAAAGGAAGAGGTTAGCTAAGAAGAAGTGGGACATGGAAAGGACCGAAGAGAGTAAACAGGAGTACAGGGAGACACAGCATAAGACGAAAGTAGCAGTGGCTAAGGCCAAACAGAGGGTGTATGATGACTTGTATGATAGGTTGGACAGTAAAGAAGGAGAAAATGATCTATACAGGTTAGCACAGCAGAGAAATAGAGATGGGAAAGACGTGCAGCAAGTTAGAGTGATAAAGGACAAAGAGGGAAATGTATTGACTGATGACAGAAGTGTGCTGGGAAGATGGAAAGAGTACTTCGAAGAGCTGATGAATGAGGAAAATGAGAGAGAAAAAAGAGTAGAAGAGGTGACCATTGAGGAGCAGGAAATAGCAAAGACCAGTAAGGGTGAGGTGAGGAGGGCATTGAAGAGGATGAAGAATGGAAAGGCAGTTGGGCCTGATGATATACCTGTGAACATATGGAAGTGTCTAGGAGAGGTAGCAGTAGATTTTCTGACAAGAACATTCAACAAGGTCCTAGAGAGTGAGCAGATGCCGGAGGAGTAGAGGAGAAGTGTGCTGGTGCCCATTTTTAAGAACAAGGGAGACGTGCAGAGTTGCGGCAACTACAGAGGGATAAAGTTGATGAGCCATACGATGAAGTTATGGGAAAGAATAGTGGAAGCTAGATTAAGGGCATTTGTGAACAACAGTTTGGTTTCATGCCAAGTAAGAGCACCACAGATGCAATGTTTGCTTTGAGGATGTTAATAGAGAAGTACAGAGAGAGTCAGAGGGAACTGCATTGTGCCTTTGTGGATCTGGAAAAAGAATATGACAGGGTCCCAAGAGAAGAACTGTGGTATTGCATGAGGAAGTCTGGAGTGGCAGAGAAGTATGTTAGAGTGGTGTCGGACATATATATATATATATATATATATATATATATATATATATATATATATATATATATATATATATATATAATATATATAGTGGCTCTTCAGGCCAGTGCTTATGTCTGGTTTCCGTAGCGTGAAGCAACTAGGAGTTCAACTCCTCCTGGATGGGACGCTAGTCCATCGCAGGTTACCTTCCCAGTATATTTTTACTGGTACCCATTTATACTGCTGGGTGAACAGAGGCACACTTCTGGTTGAGAGCTTGCCCAGGGGTCTTACCACAGTGAGGGCCTCAGTGGGATTCAAACTCACAACCTCCCGATCATGAACACAGCACCCTAACCACTATGCCACCGGCCCCACCATCCTGCTGTTAGGCGCGGCTCAATTTTTATTTTTGTAATACCCTACTGATTCTACTGTTGCTGTGGTTTGTAATAATAAAATGAAGTTAATGAGGACAATGAGGATGATGATGATGATGATGATGATGATGATGATGACAATTTTATTTGGCGAATGGTCCAGTGTATTATCAGATTCATCAGTAGCCTTATCTGGGCTGTTCAACTATGATCAGCAAGTAAATGTGAACCAGCTTTAAGGCAGTGAAATAAATGGTAGAACTGGGCTGGGGTCAAGAGCCCACTGCTGCCAAATTATTAGTGGCTCATAAAAGTGAAAGCCATGAAGAGGAAGCAGATATATTTCCTCCAATTCGACAGCATGTTGAATTATAAACAATTCAATGCAAAATTATAAGAAATGGGAAATTTAAATACTGCTTGTATGCCTTATTTAAGAATTTGGGTCATGCAGGTTTGTGGAAGGAACATGTTTTTAGCACCATTTGAAAAATCTATGCTGTGCATGAAAAGTGAATCATCACTCAGTTTCCCTCATCCAGTGCCTTTTGAGTCAACAGCTATTCTCAGGCTTTTCGTGTATTGCATTGTGAGCAATGTGAATAGCCATCGGTGTGTTTCTGCCCCACGATGGCCTGGTGAGCTGACCAGGGTGTACTTTGCCCTTGGGTGAGATGGGCGCCAACCTCCCCACAACCCTAATTAGGATTAACCGCTTCAGAAAAGTAATGAATAAATGATTGAAATATATATATGTATACAGTGGTGCCTCATTTCACGAAAGTCTCACCAAACAAAAAATGCAGGTTACGAAACGCATTTTCCTAAAATTTTTTGTTTCTGGATACAAAACAAGTTCACATTATGAAAGCGCCATTTTAAAAATTCAAACGCCCCATTCAAACATTAAAACGCGCCATTCAAACATTCAAACAACGCACAAGCTGCTCTCCCATCAATGACGTTCAAACATCTCGCCCTGCTGGACCTCCCATTGTCTATCTCCCAACATCCAGCCCGCTGGCCTCCCATTGGCTAGGAGGGATGACACACTCCCTCCTATCAGCTATTATGTTGCTGCAGCAGCCATAATGCTTTGCGTGTAAAGGACAGGGTATATATATATATATATATATATATATATATACACAGTGGTACAAAATTAATCCGTTAAACCATACGAAATTAATCTGTTCCAGAAGTGGTTTCGTAACCTAGATTTTTCGTAACTTGAGCCGCATTTTACATGTAAAATGTGTGATTCGTTCCAAGGCCCCCAATACTACCCCTAAACTTTTTATAAAATTATACCTTATTATAAAAAAGTATAGCTTTTAGGGCCTCCTTCTGCTTCATATTGTACCGATGGTAGACGGGTTTGGCCATATTCCTTTGCGATATCACTCAACCGCATGCCATGAGCCCACTTCTTCTTTTCACTCGCACCGGGAATCACACGCGCATGTATGTGTGTGTGTGTGTGTGTGTGTGTGTGTGTGTGTGTGTGTGTGTGTGTGTGTGTGTGTGTGTGTGTGTGTGTGTGTGTGTGTTGACCATGTCTTCTTAGCAGAGTTATAATCTTACAAATGTTTATGCAAGGTTAAAAGCCTGAGTCAAGAAATAAAGTTGCAATGAGCACACTCGAAAAACTCACGAAACAACATTAACTCTGTCCTTAACACGAAAAGCATCATGGGTATTATGAAGATGCAGCTCCATAATAGACAGTGGGAGAGAGCTGCGTCATCCCTTCTAGTCAATGAGAGGCCATTGGGGCGGGATGTTGGGAGATAGCCAATGGGAGGCCAGCGGGGCAGGATGTTGGGAGATAGCCATTGGGAGAGCAACTCACGTATTGTTTGAATTTTTGAGATGCCGCTTTTGTAATGTGAATTTGTTTTGTATCCAGAAACTTTAGAGAAATATGTTTCGTTCCCTGGATTTTTCGTTTGTTTGGTCTTTTGTAAGGTGAGGTACCACTGTATGTATGTATGTATATGGAAGTGGAAATGACAGAAAAAAATGATGAAATAATATGCACATAAACATACAAATGCAAAATTGTTTATAATAACAATGTGATTTTTATTATTTTAAATCTCTGCTGGCTATCTTTCCAAGTCATTGGTGAGTGGGGACCAATCCCACCTGGCTTTAGGTGAGAGGCAGAGGCACAACCTACACAATCTATGGCAGGACAAACACTACTGAACATTCAATCACACTCACACCTACATACTTGTGTTTTCACACGAGGTAAAGATAAGATTAAAAAAATATATTTCAAAATAATAAAATTTTGTTGTTTTGCAAAATAAAACACACACACACACACACACACACACACACACACACACACACACACACACACACACACACACACACACCTCTCTCTCTCTGTATCCAGCTGTATTTACCTAATGTAGCAAATATCATTATAATTTCAGCAATGGCGGCACGGTGGCATAGTGGTTAGTATGCCCACCTCACAGCAAGAAGGTCCTGGGTACGATTCCCAGCTCAGGCGTTTCTGTGTGGAGTTTGCATGTTCTCCCCATGCTTGCGTGGGTTCCCTATAAATAGTCTGTTTCTTCTCACAGTCAAAAAACAACGACAGCAGGTAAATTGGCTGATCCAAATTGCCTGTAAGTGTGAGTATGAATGTTTGTGTGAGTGCTGGCTCTGTGATGGCCTAGCGAGCTGTTCAGGGTGTACCCTGCCCACACCAGAAGTCAGCTGAGATGGGCACCAGCCTCCCTGTGGCCCTAATTAAGCGGCTCAGAAAATGAATGAATGAATGAATTTCACAATCAGATACAAAGACAAACAAATCGAAATCATCAACATGAGTAAAGGATCACTACAGCCCCCAAAATACCTGTAAATTCAATCAGCCGCCACCCTTTACATTGCACGCCAAACGACTTCGGCTTGTGCCTAAGTATAATAATTTTGATTAGTTCTACATAAAAACAGCTACTCTGAGAGCATCCCTGTACTTGGAAGTGTAACTGAATGCAAACAATCAGTCATAACTGGAAAGAACTCTCAGAAGATCTCAGGGATAAAATTGTGGACAGGCGGAAGTCAGGAAATCAATAAATAAAGGGCATTATCAATCTCTAGAAGCACACTAAAGTCCATTACTAAGAAGTGAAGTGTATTTGGTACTATTAGGACCCTTCCTGGATCACAGTATTCCTCCAAACTGAATGGAAGAACAAAGAAGGAACTGGTCAGAGAGGCTCTCAGGAGGCCTGGTGTCAATGAAGCAGTCGCAGTAATATTGAACAAAGAATGTTCATTGTATGCATTTGGAAACAATATTATATGCTGCACAGTTTGAATTTGTATGGAGGGGTGGGGGTTGGGCGGGGGCGCAAGTCTTGATTGAGTTTTGCCCAAACATACCTTGAAGATTCTGAAGCTAAATGGTAAAAAGTGTTTTGGCGTTGAGACCAAAATTTAAGTCGAAAAAAATTAATGTAGCATTCAATTTGAAAACCAGTGAGATTTGTGTCTGCTGAGACGCAACAAGATGACACCAGCAGCTAGCATCAATTTCTGCTGAATTCATTATGAAAGTGTTGGCAGTTAAACAACTTTATTGTTGCCTTTTCGCAGCTTCAACAAAATTCTAAGAGTGTGATGTTCATAAGTCATGAAATTGTAGGCGTACCTATTTGAATACCTGACAACACCATCGTACATGCATTGCAAAAGCCAGATGTCTCTCTTTGGCTGTATTCATCCACACTAATAACCCCAAAATAGCATTGTTTTTATTTTAGCTGAGGCTAGAAACCAAACTTGATCTGTCTTTCGAGTGTATTGACACATTCCTAAAGTTTTATGGTGTTATGCGACATCTTTTTTTTTTATTTTATTATTATTTTATTCTGCTGAAACCACAAGATTGGACATGGACAATGGAAAGAGAGGACATTAGAAAAAAAATGGAAGATCGGCCGGCCCCTGTGTAAATAGTCCGAAGGATAGTCCTAAATATTTGTTCTCAATGTTAATTGAAATATCTTGCGGAAGCCTTGGTGTAGTTCTGGTCAAATAAAAGATCAGCGAAAACAATAAAAAGAAACTCATTCCATAATTCTACAGCCACTTCCGCTGGTTGTACACCCTGAGAAATACAACAGCAGCACAGCCATCACAGAGGGATTTTTTTCTCCAGTGCTACCTGTATGTTTCTTTGTTGCCTGGTGGTCAGACATCCACTTGACAAAAAGTGTCACCAATATAGCCTGATGTATTCTCCACTGGAAACTCCATGTACAACATACAGTGGAGATTCTCAAGGCACTACCCAAGATCCAGCTCTCTGGTAAAAATAAGAAGTGTCTGATGTCCCCAGAATTACATTTCTGTGCTACATCACTGGACCTGAAAGGCTCCAACCTGTAACAGTGAGAGATGTCATTGCTTACTGATATTCATCAATTTCTCAAGGTAATTACTGCATCCCAGCCCGCCCATTAGCCTTTCTTTTCATAAATCTGTGCTAAAACTGGAAAGGATCTTCTTCTTCTTCTTCTTCTTTTACTTTCGGCTGCTCCCTTCAGGGGTCGCCACAGCAAATCATCCGCCTCCATCTCACCCTGTCCTCTGCATCTTCTTTTCTGACTCCAACGACCTTCATGTCTTCCTTCACCACATCCATAAATCTCTTCTTTGGTCTTCCTCGAGGCCTTCTGCCTGGTAGTTCCAACCTCAGCATCCTACTGCCAATATACTCACTATCCCTCCTCTGTACATGTCCAAACCATCTCAATCTAGCCTCTCTGACTTTGTCTCCAAAACATCTTACATGGGCTGTCCCTCTGATATACTCATTTCTGATCCTATCCATCCTCGTTACTCCCAGAGAGAACCTCAACATTTTCATCTCCGCTACCTCCAGCTCTGCCTCCTGTCTTTTCCTCAGCGCCACTGTTTCTAAGCCATACAACATCGCTGGCCTCAACACCGTCTTGTACACTTTTCCCTTCATTCTTGCTGACACTCTCCTATCGCACATCACACCGGACACTTTTCTCCAACCATTCTAGCCTGCCTGCACACGCTTCTTCACCTCTTTTCCACACTCTCCATTGCTCTGGATTGTTGAGCCTAAGAAGGATGGCTAGTGGTATATAGTGGGGATCATGTGGATTTGTAGATATTGAATACTTTAAATAATAAGGACCAGACCTGGAGCCAACAAAATGAATTATTGAGTTTGACCTATAACACTTTACTGCACTGAGTTTCTCTCAAAAGTCTCAAATAGTCTTTTACCTAAAAACGGTGTGTATGTGTGTGTGTGTGTGTGTGTATATATATATATATATATATATATATATATATATATATATATATATATATATATATATCCCCCCACCCCATTTCCCCATTTCTTGGGACCTTATAGGTCACCCTATAAGCACCCTGACCAGAATTACCATTCATAGTAGAAGAACATATATAGTGCTCAATGAAGAAAAAAAGAAAAAAGGTAAAAAACAGAGGTCCGGACTCTAATATCTTATTGCATCACCTTTAGTCTTGATTAGAGATCATAAACGGCATCACATCATTGGTTTATGTCGAGGTTCAAGAATATTATGCCGCGAAAAATGACATAATTTTCCCTTAATTTAAAAAAAAAAAAAAAAAAATCCACAATGCATTCATCTGTCTATGTAATTTGTCAAATTTTGTCTCATCAAAAACGATATGCATTATTTGAAAGCCTATTTTAACTTTTTTTTTCTTTCAAAAATTGACCCATGTGACTGTTTGGTGCTGGATGTTCACTTTTTTGTTGGTTACTGTCAGACTGGGACCAACATGATCATGGTCCATGACTTATTACTGAAAGCGTGTTGAACATATGAACAGTGTTTGTAACCAATCACTTGGGCCAGTGGATGATAACAGGCCAGCCCTATGCTCACCAAAGGACCGCCGCTAAGAGAACACTGTTCTACATAACGGGTACAAAGGCATTTGGAATGTATTAGGTATGGCAAGCATTGCCACATGTAATAAGTAAACAGCAATATCAGTGATGAAGAAAGAATACACAGTATATATTGGCCATTACATTGAATTACTGGATCAGGTCCTACACTGGTCCACAGTGAGCTTTCCCACCAACACCTAATTTGGAGCTGCCACATTTAGAACTGTTTGCTGAAGTCTACCCCCAGTGCAGCTACCTGGGTTATGAAAGGCCGGCCATATCTCTCACTGTCTATGGTGAGAGGTTCATGTAAAAGAACCATTTGCTGACTTTCGACAAGAGTAGCCGCATAGCCGTCAGTGTGTTCCTGCCCTGTGGTGGCCTGGTGAGTTGCCCAGGGTGTACTCTGCCCTCACCCAGAGTCAGCTGACGTGGGCGCCAGCCTCCCCGTGACCCTAATTCGGATTAAGCGATTCAGAAAATGAATTAATGATTGTTGAAGTATAGGCAGAGTGCTTACAAAGAAATAAAATTGTGCACACAGCATATTGGGCAGGCACAGTATTCCCAATGTGCAGGCACCGTGGTCATATTTTTTTGCCATAAAACAGCACCCAAAATCTTCGAATACTGACAGATGCATAAACCGCAACAGAGACACAGAGATCAGGTCAAAACCCTGTGTATTGAAGGGAAAAAAAAAAAAAAAAAAAAAAAAAATCAGAAATCACATTCAGGCTGTGATCTTGTAGCTGCCTCTGTACTGTTTGCCCCTTGCTGCTTGTTTACTATAATAAAGTGATTAACCACTTACTCGCTTTCATTTTTACTGGCAGTAGGGAAGTGAGTGCTGCAGAGTTCGAAAGCTACAGCTTATCACAAACTCACATAAGAGGCAGTCGGTGTTAATCCTGAAATCTCGGATTAGTGCGGATTACACTGGGTTTCTAAGGTGTTGTTAATTCAACTTATGTAGCACTTTAAGTGACATTAGGCAGCATAACACCTGTGAATCCAATGATTAAACTCTAGCGACAAAGCAACCCAGTGGGTAACAGCTGTGGGCAACAATAGAATATCAAACTATTAAAAAAAACTCCTTCCCGGGTGGCGGGGCTCTCCCTTCAATATAGGGTGAGAAGCTCAGCCATGCGGGGATAGCTCTGAGTAGAACCGCTGCTCTTCAGCATTGAGAGGCCCCAGTTGAGGTGGCTCAGGCATCTGGTTAGAATGCCTCCCGGATGCCTCCCTGGTGTGGTGTTTCGGGTATGTCCGACCGGGGAGAGACCCCGGGGAGGTAGAACTATGTTTCTTGGCTTGTCTGGGAACACCTCGGTGTCCCCCCAGAAGAGCTGGAGGAAGTGGCTGGGGAGAGGAACGTCTGACCCTCATTGCTTAGGCTGCTGCCCCTACAACCCGACCCTGGATTCAGCGGAAGAAGATGAGATGACATGACATAAAAAAATCTCTGGAATGTACAGATGCAATAGTGTTGCGTATACTATATGATATCTAATATGAAAAATGTAAAATGTGGGTTATGGCAATCCTCAATTCTATTTTATTCAGCCCATTTACCTAATATTTAATTATTGCTGAGACTGCTGTTTTTTTGACAAATAGTTTTCACTAGTACTTATTGTAAATGCTAAATTGCTGTATCCCATCGAGTACAATCATGGGGGCTCTTAGGGATACTTAGACTTCATGGAGTACCAGGGGATCAATACATAAATGTGGCTGCTTCTGCCAAGAAGCTACAAATGGGTTCTGGATTGATCTTCCAGCTAAACAATGCTCCAAGAAAACCAGAGGTACTTGAATGTTTGTGAATCCTTTATAATGCTCCATATTTCTGCATGAAAATGACTGAAAACATCTTTTTGTGATTTCAACACAAGTCATTTAAGTTCAATAACGAGGACTGAGTGAAGCACATAAAACCAAAATATTCGAAGTGGTTATTTACTTATCGAGGGAGAACTTATTCAATATTAAATATCTGTGAGTGGCAAAAGCGTGGTAAAGTCTTGGATTCGCAGTAGAATTGAAGTCAGGTATGAGTAGGTACCCTGTTTTATTCTAAAGGGTCGAGACTCTATTGGCCAGTCAAACAGACAGAGGAAATTCACTACAATATAGTAGTTCAAGAGCAAGACATGACAAAGTCTTGAAGATTACCAACTAGCCCAAGCTAATTTCAGCCTCTCTTACATTGCCTAATATTCATGAGTTTACCATCAGAAGAATTGTGAACAACAGTGCTTTGCATGGCAGGATTGCAAGTACAAACTTACTACTCTCCAAAAATAACTCTGCTGCCTATTTACGGTTTGGTAAAGATCAAATGGAAAAGCCAGAATGCCACTGAAACAACTTGGTGTCCAGGTAAGATCAAAATGGCATGTTTCTTTGGTTTAATTGAGAAGCATTTAAAGGTGACTAGAGAAAGGAAAATGCATAAATATCTAACGAGCCTGTGAATTATGCCGATGGTAGGCCTTGGCTTGTTTTGCTGCATCTGAGCCAGGACAGCTTGCCATCACTGATGCAACTAAGAATTCTAAATTATACCAGCAAACTCAAAAAGAAACTCTCAGGAAATTTGTCCATGAAATAAATCCCAAGAGAAAGTGAGTCACACAACAAGATAATGACTTTAAATAAACAAGTAAAGATTTGCAAAGTCAAAGTCAAAGTTCTGTCCCTTTATCCAGTCCAAATGTCATATAAGCAGTTAAGGTGACCCTATCCCTGTGTTCCAGAGTTGATGCTATTCTGTCTGATGGAACGGACAAAAATTCCACCAAAATGAAATACAATACTGATTATCAGCCACAGGAAACATTTAATTGCAGTTATTGCTGTAAACTTGCATACTTTTGCCACTCAATCTTGAATATATTTTCTTCTTAAAAATACAGTATATGACTTTTTGAACCCTTTGAACACCAGGGTTCGTCCGGCATCCAGCGGCTGGTAAAATGGCCGTTCCAACGTCTGTCAGCTAATCAACGACCCTACAGCTAATCAGTGACCATCACCTCATCCAGCGGCCTTTAAAGTGGCCGTTCAAACACCTATCAGCTCTCATTATACCTCGGGCACCCTACAGCCAATTGCTGACCGCCTTATCATCCAGCAGCCGGTACACTGGCCGTTCAAACACCTCTCAGCTCTTATTATTATACCGTGGCACCCTACAGCCAATCGGTGACCTTCATATCATCCAGCGGCCGTGAAGGCAGCCTTTCAAGCATCTATCAGCTCTTATTATGCCTCGGCACCCTACATCCAATCGGTGACCTTCATATCACCCAGCAGTCAGTAAAGTGGCCGTTCAAACATCTGTCAGGTCTTATCACGCCTCAGCACCCTACCGCCAATCGCTGACTGTCTTATCATGTGCTTAATGCTGTTGTAGCAGGATTTCACTAGATTGACCGAAATCAGCTAGCTTTTAGTGAAAATAAAGCAAACTTTGCCTCGCAAATCGATGTCAGCAGCCAAGGCGCTGGTGCAAGAGTCCGGGGGCCGGTGTGCAAAGTCAAGTGTTAGAGTCGGGGGGGCCGGTGTGCAACCCCCCTTGACTCTAACACTTGCGCTGGTACCTTCGCTGCTGACGTCGATTTGCGAGGCACCGCTTAACCCTTTGGTCAAGAATCTGTTTTATTATCTGCTTTAAGCACTTGTGTAAAACTCGGATGATGCTTTAGGTCATATTGGTGTAGAAATACAGAACAATAATAATGGTTTATACATTTTCAAGCGCAAGTACATGCAAACCCACACCAGAATGTTTCAATAAGCATAAGGTCAGGACGAGTTTTAAACAGCCACCAATGTCCTGTAGCATAAAACCTTTTAAAAACTGGTGGAGTGACCTTAACAGGGGTGTCTAATGAGGAACTAGGAACCATGAGGGCCCAAAGAGATTCTGTATTCTTCAATGTCAAGCATTCTTGGAGATATTTACATTCTAGGGGACATGCAGAGTATATAAAGTATATTCAGGTTTTTCTGTAGGATTTTTTTTTAACTCGTTCTGATTGTAAGTGTCATGTGTTTAGCTGACTGTATCTGAACATATTTAGAATTGCGTACCTGTATAAGCTTTCCTTGTTCAGTTTGCAGTGTGTTAAGTTCCTGTCCCAGGTTGCTTTGCCCTCTCCTCAGCGATTCGTAGTCCATCTTCAATTGACCAGCATGAGCCGAGAGCTTTGCAACCTCTTCTGCGAGGTTGACCAATAATGCACGGTCCTGACCTTTGACGGACTTGAGGTCAGAGTCGTGATCCGTAAGTGAGTGAAGTAGAGAGGTCTGCACTCCTTCCAAACGCAGGAAATTGCTGTTATAGTCAGGGCAGTTTGGGTCAATAAAAATGTTGATACGTGATCCGTCACCCCGCTCAACTGTTACCAGGGCATTGGCCTCATCCTGATTGGTGGTGATATGTGGAAGGCCGTCTGAAAGAGGCGAAGACTGGGAGTGGTTCAGGAACAGAATGGTCCCTGTTACTGTAATGGCAAGCAGGACAGCCACAAAGAGAAGGATTGTACAGAGCAGATAACTGCAGCTCATCCTCTGCAGAGAAAGAGAGAGAGAGAGAGAGAGAGAGAGAGAGAGAGAGAACTGTTTAAAAAAAACCAAAAAAAAAAAAAAACAAGGCCAACATATATGCATCTAAATACACTTATGTGAGGGTGAACCTCACATAAAATGGAGCGGCACGATGGCGTAGAAGTTAGCACATCCGCCTCACATGTTCTCCCTGTGTTTGTGTGGGTTTCCTCCGGATACTCTGGTTTCCTCCCATAGTCCAAAACCATGCACAGGAGGCTAGCTGGCTGATCCTAATCAGCCGTAGGTGTAAGTAGGAATGGTTGTGTGAGTGTTGGCCCTGCGATGGCCTGACGGGCTGTTCAGGGTGTACGTCGCTTTAACTGCACTGTACCTCAGTTGACTGAGATGGGTGCCAGCCTCCCTGTGACGCTAATTAGGATTAAGCGGTTCAGAAAATGAATGAATGAATGAATGAACTCACTCACATCAATATATATGAGCTGTATAGACACAGTCAATTTAATGCAATAAGGCAAACTGACATAATAAAACATTTTACCATACAGCGGGTACGTTTAATAATATAAAACAACAACAACAATCAAAATTATATTCAGGTGCTGTAGTTTTATCTGATTATTCCAGCAGCTCCAATGCATTATATCCAAAGAAATTAGAGGAATCCAGAATCCCACCCAAGGTCAGACAGCCATGTGTTGTTTCATTTATGATGTTGTTGATATGCCCACGTTTAAGCCCTCAAGTCTTAGAAAAAAAACCACTCACTGTATTCTTTTCATTCACTTTAACAGTTCAATCATCAGGAATTTTTTTGAACATCATCAGCAGTTTCCTTTAAATGAAGCATGTTTTAAAGCCCCTGTAGCTGCCCTCATTCCTGATAAAGAGCAAACTCAGATAATATATTCTTTCATTTTGATACACTGTATTAATCCCATAAGGGAAATTAAATCCTCTGCATTTAACCCATCAAAAGTGAGCACACACACACACACACACACACACACACACACACACACACACACACCCACACACAGAGAGCAATGATCTGCCACGCACTTTGATTTCACCCGGAGAGCAGTCAGTGGTTGGGGTCAGGGGTTGGGGTCAGGGGTTGGGGTCAGGGGTTGGGTGCCTTGTTCAAGGGCACTTCAGCCATTAATGTGCAGGAATTGAAGGTGCTACTCCCTCCCCCACTGCCACACATTTTTGCTGCTGGTTTTGGAATCGAACCAGCAACCTTTTGGTCACAAAGCTGCATCTCTAACCATTAGTCTAACATTATTACAATACCACTTGTAAGGGTTTTATTTATTTTATTAATACAGGTATACTTCGACTTAAGTCGTTTCGAGGTAAGTCGTTCTCGATTATATGTCAGTTTTCAAAAAATATATGGAAAAAAAAACAAATAAATAAAATAAAAAAAGTTTACATCATGATAGTCATATGTTCTATATTATATATATATATATATATATTTAGTATATTAAATATTATAGGGCAGTGGTGGCCTGGTGGTAAAGGTGCTGGATTGCTGATCCTAGGGTTGGGGGTTTGCAACTCACAAGGTTCACATTTCGCAATTCACAAGGTTGTCATTGTGCCCCCCCCCCCCAACCCCCCCGTGCAGCGAACTGGGTTATCAAAGGCGGGCCATGTCTTACACTCTCTACGGTGAGAGGTTCATGTAAAAGAACAATTGCTGACTTTCGTAAAGAGTAGCTGCAAAGCGTCAGCGTGCTTCTGTCATTTGCGAAGGGTTCTGTCAGGAAGGGCATCCGACGTAAAAACGTACGCCAAATCAAACGTGTGAATCATTTAATATGACTTCCATGAAGATGGAGGTAGATGATTTGCTGTGGTGACCCCTGAAAGGGAACAGTTGAAAGGAAAAGAAGAGTATACATATATATATATATATATATATATATATATATATATATATATAAAATATTATACAAGTCAATTTGGCATAGCCTAGCCTAGGCTAGCGTAGAGACAAGCTAATTTGATTTGAGTCGTCTCTCCTTGAACCAATTAATGATGTAAGCCGAAGTGTACCTGCACGTTTCTCATGTTCTACTTCACCAACTTGGATTATTTTGTGTATGTCTATTACATAAAATCCAAGAAAAAAAAAAATCTGTTTAGATATACAGGGTGACAAAATAGTAAAAAAAATTCCAGTGGGTGAATCGTATTGTAAGCCACTGTAAACATTTTAACGTATAATTAAATACAACAGAGTGAAATGCAACTTTCTCCGACTGCAGCCAGGAAGCTCCACGGCTCCACATGATACCGAGCTGATGACTTATTGCACACCGTCCGTGAGTCAGTGTGCTGCGTACTGCCAATGTGGATACGCATTCTATTGTCACTTCCAATATGTTTCATACGAAACATACCGAAAACGACAACAATGTAGTGATAGATAGAACAAAGGAGATTTACAGAAAACAAGTAAAAAATAAACAAAGAAAGCGAAGGAAAGGCATAAGGCACGTGAACCATGTGAAGGTTCAGGGGGTGAGCTGGAATTCCCAGTGATGATATATTGAATTCGAGGATTAGGAGAATCGCCAATAAAAGGAATAAAGAGGCAAGGAAGGTAAACAAAACGTGAATGATGGACAGACTGAAGGAAATTAGCAGAGGAAAACGTGGACGACGCATCATAACCATCACCAGAAGTATTTCATAACCATCGCCGTTGCCTTTTACATCATAATTTAGCATCCGTCCGCGATCATTTAAGATGCTATAAAGAGCATAATATAAGCACTTCACTGCAGATTTAGGATAATTAACAAGTATATGTCATGCTCGAAAAGCTTTCTTGTGAAAGATAAATTATCTTTTGTACCCTCAGGGTACGTTATTATAGAGCACATTTTTATTCATGTCTACACCCAATAATTATTCATTCATTTATTCATTCATTTTCTGAACCGCTTTATCCTAATTAGGATCGCACGGAAGCTGGTGCCCATCCCAGCCGACTCTGGGTGAGAGCAGAATACACCCTGGACGGCTCACCAGGCCATCGCAGGACAGAAACCCACTGACGGCGATGCAGCGCCTCTGGATGAAAGTCCGCGATGGTTCTTTTACATGAACCTGGGTGTTTCTGTGTGGACCTTGCAGGTTCTCCCCGTGCTTGCGTGGGTTTCCTCCGAGTACTTCGGTGTCCTCCCACAGGCCAAAAGCATGCACAGTAGGTTGAAGAGCTGTCCAGGGTGTACTCCACCCTCGCCCGGAGTCGGCTGCGATGGGTGCCAGCCTCCCCGTGACCGTAATTACGATGAAGGAGTTCAGAAAATGAATGAATTTTCCGGGAGATTATGGCACGCTAATCTCACATGGTTAGGGCATTAGGTCGCCACTAAGATATTAATATTCCGCTAATAAAACGACCGGAAATGTAATTCAAACAAAAATGTTCTTTCCTTCTACTCATGACTGAAAACAAATCTGCGGCGAAACTGAACGGTGGGGGACGGGAATGAACTTTCTTCTGACCTTATCATCAGCATTTCAGAATCTGTCTTTTGAGGAAACATACACAAAGCTATAAGAAAAGCACTGCACATACTGCTGATGCACCGAGAACATGGACGTTCATTAATCCGTCCATTACATCAATCACTCATCCATCAGGGCTGCAGGGAAGCTGGGGCCGAAACCAGCCGAGTTCCAGGAAGTCGCAGGATCTGCGCAGAACTTCTCACCAATTTACGTTTATTCATATACGTATACATGCTCTGCGATGGCCTGACAAGCTGTCCAGGGTGTATTCTGCCCGTGCCCAGGGTCGGCTGACATGGGCATCAATCTTCTCGTGACCATAATTAGGATTAATCGGTTCAGAAAATTAATGATGAATATGCGCATACATTCATTAATAGCCCGCTGCTGAACTCTCCACAGGACTGTCATTACATCTCCGGACACAAATTCCAAAAAAAACCCAAACGGGTACACTTAGCCAGTCTGTGACCAGCCCAGGGCTTTTAGAACAAATTCATGGGACAAGAGAACTATTGTTTATTATAAATTACTGTATGTGCTACTTTATGACCGGCACAATTTTGCTTTTTTACTACAGTATAATAAAATAAAACGGACCCTTTACAGACCATGTGATAGTATTACTATTGAATATATAAGATAATGTGATTTGGCTGTTGACAGAGAGAGGGAAGAGAGAGGAAGAGAGGGAGGGGAGAGATGGGGGTTAGGAAAGAGAGGGGAGAGAGGTAGAGAGAGAGGGGGTGGAGCTGGGAGAGAGAGGGTGAGAGGGAGATGGGAGAGGGGAGAGGGGGCCGAGGTGAGAGAGAGGGGAGAGACAGCGAGAAGAGAGAGAGGGGGAGACAGAGAGAGGAGAGGGGAGATACGGGGAGATGAGGCAAGAGAGAGGGGGAACGCTAGAGAGGGGGATTAGAAAGAGGAGGGGAGAGACAGAGAGGAGAGGAGAGAGAGGGGCGAGAGAAAGAGAGGAGAGAGAGAGAGAGGAGGAGAGATACAGAGAGAGAAGAGAGAGTTAGAGGTGGGGGGGCGAGAGAGGGAGAGACAGCGAGAGGAGAGACGAGGAGAGACAGATAGGAAAGAGAGGAGGGAAACAGAGAAAGGAGAGCGGGAGAGGAGGGGGATGGGAGAAGGGAGAGAGAGAGGGAGGGATGAGGTGAGAGAGAGGAAGCAGAGAGAGGGGGAGAGACAGCGAGAGGAGAGGGGGTAGACAGGACAGAGAAGACAAAAGAGAGGAGGAGAGAGGGGGAACAGGGAGAGAGGGGAGACACAGAGAGGAAAGAGAGTAGGAGAGAGAGACAGAGAGAGGGAGAGGGGAGAGGAGAGAGCGGGGTCGAGGGGGAGAGACAGAGAGAGGAGAGAGAGAGGGGGGGGACAGAGAGAGAGAGAGAGAGAGAGAGAGAGAGAGAGAGAGAGCAAGAGAGAGAGAGAGCATAATCCAGACAGAACACTTTGGTTCGAGGATCTCAGACAGAATGTGGTACTGTAACTGAAGTGGTGTAATAACCTCGAGGTCACGGCTGCATTCTCAGCTTTAGATTTTCTGTTGAAATGTACACTATGTATTAAAAGGTCAAAGGGCAAGATATATATATACTAGTAGAGTAAATAATACAGTATATGGCTCTATTATACAATCTGCTTGAAACGTGTCATCCTCAACCATTCATTCATTTTCTGAACCACTTAATCTTAATTAGGATCACGGGGAGGCTGGTGCCCATCTCAGCCGACTATGGGCGAGGGCAGAGTACACCCTGGACAGCTCGCCAGGGCCGGAAAAGGCTGACGGCTATGCAGCTGCGCTTGATGAAAGTCGGCGATGGTTCTTTCATATGAATCCCTCAGACAGTGAGAGACATGGCTGACCTTTGATAACCCAGACAGCTGCACTGGGGAGACAACGGTGACAACCCGGTGACACTGGGGCTTGAACCCCAAACCTTGGGGTCAGTAATCCAGCACCTTATCACCAGGCCACCACTTTCTGTTATCGTCAACCGGTATAAACAACATTTTATTTCACGTCCCGTGTTTGGGTCAGTTTGCTTTCGAGTGCAGGATCTTACCTTGGGCGGCGTCTGCCTCACTGATTCTGAATCAGACCAGCGGTGCTTGAGTTGTGATGAGCCCGGCACACACTCGCAGAAAGTCTGCAGCAAATAAAAACACAAAATTGTAGAAATCTTGGGTTAAATTTGGCAGAAATGTACGGATATTATTCGCTATAATCACCATACTGACATTTTATCATTCTCACAAAACTAACTTTTGCATAATGCTAATACTGGAGAAGAACCGTATGTTTGGATATCGATAATTTTAGCGTTTTAGACTGAAGTGCTCCTGTGGAAGTAATACTGTATGTATATTCTTATCCTATACACCTCCACGCACGGGGCGCTCACACCGCTTCCGTACGCACATCCGATAGAATCGCCTCATCATGTTCCAGTCAATAAGGCTGAAACTATTCCATTAGCATTAAAGCTTAATGGCACAAAAATCAGATCAAAGAAACATTAAGCTGCATGTCTGAGGAAGTGCGCGTGCGTGTTTGCATCTTAGAGACAGAGAGAGAGAGAGAGAGAGAGAGAGAGAGAGAGAGAGAGAGAGCAGGAAACACACTGGGTATTATTGAAAGAGCAAAACACCATATGTGTCTGTGCTAATTGTGTGTGTGTGTTTCTGCATGTGCGTGTTTGTGTATGCATGTGTGTATCTGTCTGTGTATGTGTGTGCTTTGTGTATATATATATGTCTGTGTGTATGTACAGTATATATTAATGTGTGTGTGTGTGTGTGTGTGTGTGTGTGTGTGTGTGTGTGTGTGTGTGTGTGTGTGTATCTCTGTATGTATCTGTGTGAGTATGTGTGTGAGTATGTCTGTGTCTTTGTGTATGTATGTATGTGTGAATGTGTATGTGTGTGTGTGTGTGTGTGTGTGTGTGTGTGTGTGTATGTATGGGTTTGAATGTGTGTGTGTGTGTGTATATGTATGTGTATGAGTGTGTGTGTGTGTGTGTGTGTGTGTGTGTGTGTGTGTGTGCATTTGTGTATGTGTGTGTGCATTTGTGTATGAGTATGTGTACGTTTCTGTGAGTATATGTGTGGGTATGTTTGTGTATATGTGTGCATTTGTGTGTGCGTGTGTGTATATGTGTGTGTATGTGTGTGTGTTTGTGTATATATGTGTGTGTGTGTGTGTGTGTGTGTGTGTGTGTGTGTGTGTACAGTATATATGTGTGTGTATCTCTGTATGTATCTGTGAGTATGTCTGTGTGAACGTGTATGTTTGTGTGTGTGTGTGTGTGTGTATGTATGTGTGAATGTGTATAAATGTGTGCGTGTGTGAGCACGTGCACATTTGTGTATGTGTGTGTGCATTTGTGTATGAGTATGTGTATGTGTGTTCTGTGAGTATATGTGTGAGTATGTTTGTGTATATGTGTGCATTTGTGTGTACGTGTGTGTATATGTGTGCATTTGTGTGTATGTATGTATGTATGTATGTGGTGTGTGTGAGTATGTCTGTATATGTGTGTGTGTGTGTGTGTGGGTGAGTGTGTGTGTGCGCACACATTTGTGTATATGTGTATGCATTTGTGTATATATGTATGTATCTGTGAGTATGTGTGTAAGTAAGTATGTGTGTGCATGTGTGTGTTTGTGTATGTATGTGTGAATGTGTGTGTGTGTGTGTGTGTGTGTGTGTGTGTGTGTGTGCGCACACTTTTATGTATATGTGTATGCATTAGTGTATATGTGTGCATTAGTGTATATGTGTATGTATCTGTGAGTGTATGTGTGTTTCTGTATGTATGTGTGAATGTGTGTGTGTGCGTATCTGTGTGTGTATGTGTGTTTGTGTGTTTGTGTGTGTGCATATCTGTGTGGATGTGTGTGAATGTGTATGTATGTGTAAGCTGGTTAATCAGAGAAAAGAGGCTTTTGAGATTTTCCCTCAAAATAGAACGGTCCAACACAACCAGCATTTATCCCAAATGCCCAGAACGTGGCCCAGACCCCATGCACTTGCTGTAATCCAATTTTACATCCATGACCTCCTATGCAACATTGTACAGGGTTCTGTAATTGTGTCTGGTTGACGTTCTTAAACTAAGCAGATGCAAATCCTTACTTCCAAATGTCACGCCACACCTGAATGAAGTTATGTGATGTAATTCTATATCACTATGCTGTATACACATCGCTGTACACTACACTTCACCGGGATAAATAATGTGACCACCAGTATAGCTTTTCACAGAAGTACGTCTACTGATATTTTTATTGAGTTATTGATTGAAAAACCACAATTTCTTTGTGGCTTTGTTGGTGTATATCACTATTATCTGTAGCTACCGCATTAAAGGGTACCTGTGATGAAATAGCGTGACTAGCTCTTTAATAGAATCATGTATCACATTAATTGTTGTTTCGGGCAACATCAGCCCACACCCATTTTCAAAGTACATGCGAGACTAGAATATTGCGACACTAGAAATGCTCGGAAACATGTTGCTTTTCTTCGTGGCTGTTCCAGCCTGATAGTGACACGAATTTGTTGGATTTGGATTGGGTGGGTTGCGCCAGCGACCTCGTGCATCGTAACACATTATCGACCAGTGCTGAGGAGCACAAACAACAAGCAAAGAAAGCACGGAACACCTTTCTTCAGTGTTCCTAAACCAACTGATGCCGGGAAAGCCGCGTTGATAAAATGTTGGCGGCATAAAAAAGATTTTGGATTTACCGTCACACTTCTCAGGCAGCGTTCTCGTCTTCAAAGTCACTTGAAGTTGACGTCTCACTATGTCGGCAAGACCATTTTTTTAAAATCATTTATTACTAGCAGTATATTATTTTATTGTCGTTTACTGAATAGAGGTGCTTGTTTACTTGCGCTGGACAACCTCACGCAACATGTTGATATCAATTCTGGAAAAACTACCCCCACAGTTCAGCCCCCCACGAGTAATCCACATGATGAAATTACCAGTTTTGTGCTTTTTATGGCAGGTGGCACAGTGCTAGCCCAAGGTCGGGGGATCAATAATTCAGCCCCACTAACAACGGGTTGTCATTGTCCCCCGCAGTGCACTAACTGGGTTATCAAAGGCCGGTCATGTCTCTCACTGTCTGTGGTGTGAGGTTCATGTAAAAGAACCATTGCTCACAAGAGTAGGCTGCAGTGTGTTGACGGTCTGGCGAGTTGTCCAAGGTGTACTCTGCCCACACCCACAGTCCGATGAGATGAGCAACAACCTCCCTGAGACCCTACTTAGGATTAAAGAGTTCAGAAAATGAATGAATGAATATTTATAATGATTTATAATAATTAAAATAAGCCTTTGTAGATATTGGCGGCACGGTGGCGTAGTGGTTAGCACGTCCGCCTCAGAGCAAGAAGGCCTGGGTTCGATTCCTGGCCTGGGCGTTTCTGTATGGAGTTTACATGTTCTTCCCGTACTTGCGTGGGTTTCCTCCGGGTGCTCCGGTTTCCTCCCACAATTCAAAGGCATGCACAGTAGGCTAATTGGCCATTCTAAATTGCCTGTAGGTAGTTAACGACCTGGAGAGGGATGGGCAATGCCAGGCCAAAGTCAGCCCAAGTGTCGCCATGAAGGCGCCCCAACGACATCCCCGGATATTAAGGGATAAGTGCATAAGTGCAGATGTAGATATTAAAAGTGTTACATACACAAATAATGCTGTAAGGATGCCAAATACTTTGGGGCAGTGGTAGCCTGGTGGTAAAGGTGCTGGATCACTGATCCTAAGATTGGGGGTTCAAGCCCCACTCTCAACAGGTTGTCACTGTCCCCTCAGTGCAGCTAACTGGGTTATCAAAGGCCGGCCATGTCTCTCACTGTCTATGGTGAGAGGTTCGTGTAAAAGAACCATTGCTGACTTTCGTCAAGAGTAGCTGCGTAGCCGTTAGCGTGTTTCCGCCCTGCGATGGGTTGGTGAGCTGTCCAGGGTGTACTCTGCCCTTGCTCAGAGTCAGCTGAGATGGGCACCAGCCTCCCCATGACCTCAATCAGGATTCTGCAGCTCAGAAAGTGAATGAATGAATGGCTGCCCAATACCGGTACTCCTTAAACATTAGCTTGTTTCGCTATATATTTAGTTAGCTATTAGCATTCTACTTGAGGGGAGGTGAAGAACTATCTTAAGATGTACTTATTTTTTCACCTGTCTCAATATTTTCCCACCGAACACTTGCACTGATCACATATCAGAGCACCTGCTTATTCATGAAAATGATGCAATCAGCCATGCGGCAGAAACACACTTCGTGGAGTCATACAGATGCAACGGAGGAGCAGTTCATATCTGCATTAAATATTAAAATGGGAACAATGTGATCATTGGCTTTGATGCATGATGACACCAGATGTGCTGATTTGAGCATTTCAGAAACTGCTGATCGCCGGGGATTCTCACACACAATAATTTCTTGAAGGCGGCACGGCACGGTGGCGTACCAGTTAGGGCGTCCGCCTCACAGCAAGAAGGTCCTGGGTTCGATTCACTGCCCGAGTGTTTCTGTGCAAACTTTGCATGCCTCCCCTTCCCCCTCATGTTTACATGGGTTTGCTCCCACAGTCCAAAAACATACACGGTAGGTTAATTGGAAGCGTGAATGGTTGTGTGGGTGTTAACCCTGCGATATCTTGGCAAGCTGCCCAGGGTGTACCCTGCCCTTACCTGGAATCGGCTGAGATGGGCGCCAGCCTTCCAACGACCTATTAGTATTATGCAGCTCAGAAAATGAATGAATGAATGGATATGACCTAATTGAAAATGGGCATGGTTTTGTCAATTTGTGGCACATGATTGCATGACTGGCACTTGTTTGAATAAGCAGGATATGCTTGCTCCTAATTGGTTGGATGGATATTAAGTTAGGCAGATAAATAGAATAGGATTTTAAAATGCAACCACATAAACAAAAACATTTGTTATGAGGCTTTTTGCATGGGGTGTCATCATATCTCTCACACACACACACACACACACACACACACACACAGACTGAAGGATGCATAGGCAACAACACCATATTCTGATTGCAGGTTTTTTTTAAATAATGCAGTGCCTGTTCTGAATAGCTGATTTTACCGTCAGCAAAACCCTTTGTTCAAACTTTATGTCTTTTTTTTTCTTCAGCTATTTAAGTGCATTCGGTCCATTGACACATTCACAATAGCTCTAAGAGGCCGGCAGTGTAAAACCTTCCAATTCTAATCATATTCACCGATAACACACAACAATACTTATATACACCAATCAGCCACAACATTAAAACCACCTGCCTGTCTTATAGGCCAGGGCTATTCCGTTAATTTGGAATTTTGTCCGTATCAGGGAAATAATCTCCGATTGAGGGGCGTAAGAAATAGAGCTCGAAAAATAATAGCAGCGCCAGATACAGTAAAGTAACATTGACGTGCACACAGTGTATTCTATAAATGTCCCATAGAACATGTGCATTGTGTTATATTAACACATAAAGGATCAAGACATTTCTACAATTAAATAAAAAACGTAAAAAATACACGACGGTGGGTTATTAAGCCATAACAGACATTTTGAATTTTTAACTAAACAGACAACATTGAGTTCACCCCCCCCCTGTCCCAACAAATACGACATGAGTGCAGTATGATATTAAACAGAACTATAACAACATACGAGTAAACAGATGTTATATCAGTCAGGATTTCGATTAAAATGGTACTTAGAAAAAAGAGGAGGAGGAGGAGGAAGACGTGGATAATAAGACAGAACGCTGCAGTTTTAAATAATACAGAAAGAGAAAAAGACAATGTGAACGTCAACACACGAACTTAAATACTTTAACTGTCAATCCTAATGATTAATTTGATGAAAAGAACTGTTGTCGATGTTCATATCCAACATTACACAGCCACTGAGAAAAAGTGTTCATTTATTTTTTGATTGAGTAAGAGCAGTGAAGTCTGCGGTAAAGCAAACAGTGGTACGGATATGCGGCGTGAAAGAGGCGAGGTTATGAGGTTTAATGGTGTTCATGTGTGAGAATGACGAGCACCAAAATCTTATGCTGGCGAGTATTAGAGCCCCGTGGGACACTCGTGGCAAAGTTATCATGGAGTCTCTTAAAATGTCTTCTCAGATCATATTCTTTCTGTACAGACATGTACACAGGCTTTCAAACAGACGGACATAACCTTCTCTGTCCATTCACCGTAGAAAGAGATATTTTGTCTATGCTGACGGTCTATTTCGCTTACATTAATCAAGTCATTCATTTTCTGAACCACTTAATCCTAATTAGGGTTGCAGGGAGGCTGGCGGCCATATCAGCCGACTCCGAGTACACCTTGGACAGCTCACCAGACCATAGCCAGGCCATCACAACTGACTCTTGATGAAAGTCAGCCATGTTTTTATTTATTTATTTTTTTCACCATAGACAGTGAGAAACATGGCCCGCCTTTAATAACCCAGTTATCCGCACCGGGGGAACAGCAGTGACAACCCATTGATAGTGGGGCTGAATTACTGCTCCCCCAACCTTGAGCTCTGTAATCCAGCACCTTACCACCGGGCTAGTGTTGCCCAACTGTACCAACAGTAAGAAGATTATGAGCAGGAAGAGGAGGGTCAAGATGTCAAAAGTCCGTAATTCACATCCTGTTAATTATGGCTTGTGTAATAGAGTAATAATAACAAAGTAAAAAGTGCTAGTGCAAATTGCCCCAGGCTGCCAATTGAATAGCCTGGGTATAGATCTCATTGGTGTACCCAAAACAGTTCTAACCCATCAAAGCACGACCTTCACAAAATCTTTGAAAATAAGCTCTTGTATCCAGCACCAATCAGTTCACTGCCTTCATGGTTTGGACTTGTTTGTCCACAACATGCCACAGACAGGAACTTTTGAGGCCGATTTTATTTAAATATATCAGGGCGAATTATCCTGCTGAACAAGGCTAATCCAGTTAGCAAACCCCACTGCCATAAAGAGGTATAAATAACATCCGGATCAATTCTAGGGCCCAAGGTTTCCAAGCAGAAGATTGCCCAGAACATCATTCTGCCTCTGGTTGGTTGCATTCTTTTCGTAGTCCTCACTGTTTTCATGTCTTCCCCAACAAAAGTGACACACCTGCACCTAACCCCCCCCCCCCCCCCCCATCCTTTCAGAGTCCCATGGACCTCATGGTGCTCACCTGCCCGTTCACCTTCCGAGGTGGACAGGGCTTAAGGATGTGTGCTTTGACTTGATCTGCATCCTCACATGCAGCAAATTATAATGCACTCTTTTTTTTTCGAGCATTACATGGATCCAGATCACACAGCTAGCCTTCACTCCCTGTGGGTATCAGTGACATTCAATTTCACAGTGAGTCTGTATCTCTGATTCATGGTTTATCTGAAGCTATATCAGTTTTGGTAGATGCTAACCAATGCACACTCCAAGACCTGTAGGCTTGCCTTTTTTTTTTTACCTGCTTCCAACACTTACACCTCAAAAACTGACTGTTCATCCATTGAATAATACACACCATCCCGGGAGGGATACCATGGTAATAAGATAGTGACTGTTCTATATTTAACATCACAGTGGGTTTAAAAAAAAAAAACATGGCTTGAAAGTTGTATGCATCTGATTTAAAGAGTTCACCGACTTAACCCATATAATACTCAAGGGTGGCATGTGGTGGTGTTGTGGTTAGCAACATGTCTGTCTCATGGCAAGAAGGTCCCGGATTCGACTTCTGGGCTCAGAAATGGTGATTCTGTGGGTAATTTACATGCTCTCCGGTGTTTGCTTGGTTTTCCTCCGGGTATTCAAGTTTCCACCCACAGTCCAAAGACATGCATATTAGGTCAACTGTTTGTTTTTTGCTTGCCCTATGATCCAAGTGCAAGTGTGTGTGTGTGTGTGTGTGTGTGTGTGTGTGTGTGTGCGTGATGGCTATGCGGCAGACTGATAGAGGCTCCAGCCTCGACATGACACTAATAGGATTCAAACTCAGGACCTTCTTACTGTGCAGCACATGTGCTACACCCCACCCCCCACCCCCCACACACACCCTGTACACAATTTCAACATCACAAAAAAGGTTCAAAATAAGCTGTCCAGGGTGTACTCTGCCCTCATATTGAGTCAGCTGATATGGACACCACATACCTGCCAACTTTTGAAACCTGAAAAGCCTGCCTCGAAGCCGGCTGGGGTCCAGGGGCCGCAGGCCACAATAGGTCCAGGACAAAGTCCTGGTGGGGGGTTCAGGGGTGGGCGAAGGCCCCCGATGCTAAATGATTATACAGTACATCTGTGAAAAAACTTCCAAAAAATAAAAAATGTTAATGATTACAGTAAGTATTAGATTAAGGAGCCTGTGGTGTAGTGGTTAGGGAGCTGGGCTCACGATCAGGAGGTCATGGGTTTGAATCCCTGTTAGACCGCAACTGTGCAAAGACACCTGGGTAAATTCTTAACCACAAGTGTGCCTCTGTCCACTGGGAAGATAAGCCGCAATGGAGCCGAACTCCTGGTAGCTTCCCTCTCCAGAAACTGGGAATAAGCACTGGCCTGATGAGCCACTAGGTTCAGTAGAAAAAGCCCAACAGATTTACTTTACCTCAGCTATATCAGTTTAAATCCTTATTTCCTTCCAAATCAATGGCAGGAATTTTTATGCTAGAAAAAAAAAATGCAGAAGTGCCTTTTATATATGGATTAGGATAGAATAAGGATTAAATATGCTTATATATAATATAGAGTATTTTTTGAGTTTTCCGATATTTCTACTGAGATACGGAAAACATTAGTGCAATAATTAAAAACACCTTAATTTAAAAAAGTCACAAAGACCTTATGGGGTGCTTTGCTTTGAAGTACCGCCTAAATCAATATATTAGCTTCCACCGCTAATCAGACGCTATGAACGGCATCAAATTAATTAAGATGAGAAATATATAAAGGGCATTGAACACAGGATGCTGAGTAACTTTCCCCTACTTCATTCTGATGAGACAGAAGTGCTTCTTCTTCTTGGACTACAGGCATCAATATAGAAGAAAAGCTTTCTGAAGGTAATATATTCGTGAAGGCTTTATACTTCCTTGAGCAGCGAAAGGCCTTGGTGGGATTATTGATGCGAGCATATCGGTCAGAGACTTCAGGATTAATATCTTTTCTTGCAGCCTTCTTACATCTTAGAAATGTTGCAGAGCAAAGAAATACTTAGAAAAAACATAATACTGTATATAAAACAAACAAAGTGCCAATACATGTCTAATAATTAAAAATGTGGACAATTACATTTGAAACAAATTTATACAAATGTTATGTTTTGTTTTCGAAACGTAAAATTAAACATTGTTTTTAAATATATGTGACTCGCTCCACCGAATGTAGGCGCTTGTTGCAGCTGACACATGGAGCTTTTGAGACAAAACGCAGCTTATCCAGACTTTCAAGCTTTCAAGTAGGCAAGTGCGCATTGAATACTTGTTTAGTACGCAACAGTCACTTGCTTACTTGAAAGATCGGACGTCCGGATAAGCCGCGCTTTGTCTCAAAAGCTCTGTGTGTCAGTTGCAACAAGCGCCTACATTCGGTGGAGCGAGTCACATATATTTAAAAACTTTTTAATTTTACATTTCGAAAATTTACTAAAAGATGTAAAATTTCAATAATTCTGATGTAAATGTAAATTTACAAAACTATGTAAAATTTCAATGTCTGATGTAAATGTATATTTACAAAAATTGTAAAATTTCAATATTTCTGATGTAAATGTAAAATTTACAAAACTATGTAAAATTTCAATATGTCTGATGTAAATGTATATTTACAAAAATTGTACAATTTCAATATTTCTGATGTAAATGTAAAATTATAAAAAAGTAAAATTTCAATATTTTTGATGTAAATGTAAAATTATAAAAAAGTAAAATTTCAATATTTTGATGTAAATGTAAAATTTAGAAAAATGGTAAAATTTCAATAATTCTGAGGTAAATGTAAATTTACAAAACTGTAAAATTTCAATATGTCTGATATAAATGTATAATTACAAAAATTGTAAAATTTCAATATTTCTGATGTCAATGTAAAATTATAAAAAAGTAAAATTTAAATATTTTTGATGAAAATGTAAAATTTACAAAAATGGTAAAATTTCAATAATTCTGATGTAAATGTAAATTTACAAAACTATGTAAAATTTCAATATGTCTGATGTAAATGTATATTTACAAAAAATGTAAAATTTCAATATTTCTGATGTAAATATAAAATTATAAAAAAAGTAAAATTTCAATATTTTTGATGTAAATGTAAACTTTACAAAAAAAAACAGAGTAAACTTTCAATACTAGATCCCTGAAGCACCTCAACTGGCTCCTCTCAATGCGGAAGATCAGCGGTTCTACTCCAAACTCATCCTGGATGGCTGAGCTTCTCACCCTGAATTTATTACTGATATAAAATGAAATCTGTGGTATAAGAGGAGGAAAATCTTAGAGATGCGTGTTTATGTCCAAATAACTCACTTCAGGGCAGGAACGCTTTGTGTGAACCCTGGTGTGGAACCATTTACTACAGCAGCCCTGGTTGTTTCATTTCCTCACTTGTTTTGCTAACAACTTTCAATTCTGCCGTGATTCATCTTCTTTTACTCTTGGCTGACATTTTCAAAATGGCTCATTTGCACTTCTCTATTTTCTAAGGAGCTACCTATCATAATCCCATAATATAAGCACTTGGGTTTTTGAAAACAGGGAATTATAACAGACAAGAGTTAAATGAAAGAAGTTGTTTTCCTCGTCTATACCAACGAACTCTATTTTGTCACAGTAATTGAGTGAGGTCAGTTCTCTAGACCTTAACTACTATTAATCACAAATCTTTAATGAAAGTAAGAAGAGTGACTTGACAGAAATATCGATGGGGCAATTTACTTTTCTAATGAGTTCCCTGCAAAACGTACAAATTACTCAGCAGAGTTAATGATCACGCTTCCATTTGACTTTATTTATATCCATAATTATTGCCATGTGATAGCTTGTCGTTAAACACAAAACATATATTATAATATATGATATAATATTATAATGTATTATATGAATATAAAATATTCAGGTTTCTGAAATATCTTAATTGGCAACATATTTATATTATATAATAAAATATCCAGTCTGACTAATGCATCAAATTAGCTCCTGATTCAAAAGCTCTTTGAAGCCTTGTTCTTTTTTATTAGCCGGATGTATTCAAGAAAAAGGGCGGCACAGCAATGTGGTGGTTATCACATCTGCCTCACAGCAAGAAGGTCCTGGGTTTGAATGCCGAGCTCAGTGAACGCCATTCTGTGTTCAGCTTGCATGTTCTCCCCATGCTTCCCTGGGTTGCCTCCGTGTAAAAGAAAGTCTGTTGGGCTTTATACCCAAGCCTAGTGGCTCATCAGGCCGGTGCTTATCCCCTGTTTCCGTAGCGTGAGGCGACCAGGAGTTCAACTCCTCCTGGATGGGACGCGAGTTCATCGCAGGTTACCTTCCCAGTATATTTTACTGGTGCCCATTTATACTGCTGGGTGAACAGAGGCACACTTGCGGTTAAGACCTTGCCCAGGGGTCTTAGCACAGTGGGGGTCTAACTGGGATTTGAACACACAACCTCCCGAGCATGAGCGCAGCACCCTAACCACTACGTCCCAGCTCCCTCCGTGTACTCTGTTTTTTCCCCCCACAATGCAAAGACATGCACAGCAGGAAAACTGACTGTCCCACATTGCCCCTAAGTTCGAGTGTGGATGGTTGTGTGTGTACTCCGCATTCACCCAGTAATGGCTAAGATACAAGATCAGCCTCCCTGTGACCCTAGGAGGATCAAATGAATGAGGGAGATGAATATTTAAGGTATGCTATGTGAAAGCCGAGTCGACTTTGCTTTTTTCTTCCAGCCCTTTCAAGCAAACCACATGTGGGGCAAATGTCATATTGTTATCAAATGCACTAAAGGACCATTTCCCCCCATAAATATCTCTGACAGCTTTAAAGTAGAAGCCATAGCCAAAGGTGACTAGTTTTCTCTTTGCACTTCGGTCCAGTTTAGAGGGACGGTGTGGACATCGTATTGACAAAAAGGTTCCACTTCTGGATTGCAGACTTTACTGTCCTCCTAAGGAGTAATCAGGAATTCACTTCTTTTTTAAATCTCTGGAATTGTGCCTGTTCACAGCTTAATCCCTGAGATCTTTTGTCAGGCCCTTGCCCTCCACAGTTGATTCTCTGATTTACTCTTTAAAGCCAGTTGATTGGACAACCTGTGTGCTCTGTACAGAGACTGACTCTTCAATTACCTGAAGACTCAGATCAGTTGATTAAATAAGCCAAGTCAGGTGTGCCGCTGCTTGGATGAATCCACCCCCACCAACCGACATATACGTAAATGTGTATAAATCTCAATACATTCGAACATAAAGCATAAGATGCAAATAAAATATAAATACACACACATACAGACGTACACGCACGCAGATGTGTGTGCACGCACTCAAATGCGCACCTCTCATAAAAATCTAAGTAGTTATTATGGGAGGTTTTCGGTTGTTTGGGATTTTTTTTTTGTTGCAAAATTGGCCTTGTTTTTGCGGCATTTTCCTTTAAAAAAAAACCTGTGATGCACTGAAGCCGCATGAATTGAAGCGCAAAGTAGCAAGGGCTCTCTCTTTCTCTCTCTATATATATGTATATATATATATATATATGTGTGTGTGTGTGTGTATATATAAAAATTAGCATATTGTGATAAAGTTCATTATTTTCTGTAATGTACTGATAAAAATTAAACTTTCATATATTTCAGATTCATTGCACACCAACTGAAATATTTCAGGTCTTTTATTGTTTTAATCCTAATGATTTTGGCATACAGCTCATGAATACCCAAAATTCCGATCTCAAAAAATTAGCATATTTCATCCGACCAATAAAAAAAAGGTTTTTAATACAAAAAAGTCAACCTTCAAATAATTATGTTCAGTTATGCACTCAATACTTGGTCGGGAATCCTTTTGCAGAAATGACTGCTTCAATGCGGCGTGGCATGGAGGCAATCAGCCTGTGGCACTGCTGAGGTGTTACGGAGGCCCAGGATGCTTCGATAGCGGCCTTAAGCTCATCTACAGTGTTGGGTCTGGTGTCTCTCAACTTTCTCTTCACAATATCCCACAGATTCTCTATGGGCTTCAGGTCAGGAGAGTTGGCAGGCCAATTGAGCACAGTAATACCATGGTCAGTAAACCATTTAGCAGTGGTTTTGGCACTGTGAGCAGGTGCCAGGTCGTGCTGAAAAATGAAATCTTCATCTCCATAAATCTTTTCAGCAGATGGAAGCATGAAGTGCTCCAAAATCTCCTGATAGCTAGCTGCATTGACCCCGCCCTTGATAAAACACAGTGGACCAACACCAGCAGCTGACATGGCACCCCAGACCATCACTGACTGTGGGGACTTGACACTGGACTTCAGGCATTTTGTCATTTCCTTGTCCCCAGTCTTCCTCCAGACTCTGGCACCTTGATTTCCGAATGACATGCAAAATTTGCTTTCATCCGAAAAAAGTACTTTGGACCACTGAGCAACAGTCCAGTGCTGTTTCTCTGCAGCCCAGGTCAGGCGCTTCTGCCTCTGTTTCTGGTTTAAAAAGTGGCTTGACCTGGGGAATGCAACACCTGTAGCCCAGTCCACTGCTTCCACAGGTCCTCCAAGGTCTGAAATCGGCCCTTCTCCACAACCTTCCTCAGGGTCCGGTCACCTCTTCTGGTTGTGCAGCGTTTTCTGCCACACCTTATCCTTCCCACAGACGTCCCACTGAGGTGGCTTGATAGAGCACTCTGGGAACAGCCTATTCGCTCAGAGATTTCTTTCTGTATCTTACCCTCTTGCTTGAGGGTGTCAATGATGGCCTTCTGGACAGCAGTCAGGTCGGCAGTTTTACCCATGATTGCGGTTTTGAGTAATGAACCAGGCTGGGAGTTTTTAAAAGCCTCAGGAATCTTTTGTAGGTGTTTAGAGTTAATTGGTTGATTCAGATGATTAGGTTAATAGCTCGTTTAGACTACCTGAACATGATATGCTAATTTTTTGAGATAGGAATTTTGGGTTTTCATGAGCTGTATGCCAAAATCATCAGGATTAAAACAATAAAAGACCTGAAATATTTCAGTTGGTGTGCAATGAATCTAACATATATGAAAGTTTAATTTTAATCAGTACATTACAGAAAATAATGAATTTTATCACAATATGCTAATTTTTTGAGAAGGACTAGTATATATATATATATATATATATATATATATATATATATATATATATATATATATATATATATAGGCAGCACGATGGCATCGTGGTCAGCACATCTGCCTCACAGCAAGAAGGTTCTGGGTTCAATTCCCAACCTGGGTGGTGTTTCTGTGTGGAGTTTGCCTGTTCTCTCACACAGCCCAAAAACATGCACAGTAGGTTAATTGGCTGTTCCAAATCTCCCCTAATTATGAGTGTGATTATGAATGGTAGTGTGAGTCTTGGCCCCACGATGGCCTGGCGAGCTGTCCATGGTGCCCTCACCCAGAGTAGGTTGATATGGGTGCCAGCCTCCCTGCAACCCTAATTAGGATTAAGTGGTTCAGAAAATGAATGAATGAATGGATATATCACTTCAACTTCTACCCCCCAGAATATTTCCCTCTTGTTGCCATCTAGACTTTTTTTTGTATGTGTGTGTCAAGCACACAGCAGGCTGCATTTAATCCCTCGCTTCTGCCTGTAATTAGTTGGGTGATTAACCTTGCCACTCCTGATCACATCAGCCTGCCTTAATGATCCTATTACCACTCGCTGTTTACTCAACTACAACCATTTAGAATGTACGCAGTATTAGCTCATCTCAGATGATACACATTTATGCAGATGATCCTATTAAAAAGAAGCTGTGCAGAAATTGTTGTGTGATTGTAACCTCATGAGGAAATTGACATTTCCAAGGATAATCAGTAGCTAATATTGTTGCTCAATCTGATCATTATTCACCCTCCTTGAACACTGACAAAAATTCTCACAAAATATTAAAATGTAAGGGAAAAATTAATTCTCTTACCACCAGTTACCAGCAAAAGGCATGTAATATGGTGGATGGTGACACAGTGGTTAGTACTTCTGTGCTACAGCAAGAAGATCATGGGTTTGAGCTCTGTTTCCAGCAAGCAATTCTATGTGGAGTTTGTATGTTCTCCTTGTGCTTGCCTAAGGTTCCTCTGAGTGCACCGGTTTCCTCTCACAGTCCAAAGACATGCACATTAGGCTGATTGAATATTCTTAATTGGTGTGAATGTGACCATGAATAATTGTATGCCTATGTTGGTCTGGTGAGCTCTTCTGACTGTAGGATGGGCTCCGGCCTTGTCGTGACCTAAATAAAGCATAAAGTGGTTCGGAACATGAAAAAGCAGATATGAACTGCTGTACGTTTTGTGCATGTATCTGATTATGAAACTGGTACATTTTGCAACTACTTCAAACTTGAATAAATATTTCCATGATCAAGTTTATTTGTGAATCAGTGCATCAAAATCTTTAGTACATGCCTGGGAGATAATGTCATATAAAAATTTGTACACATGTCAACACAGTTTTTGAAAGAATTCAAATACTTCCTAGTTTAACACCTCTTTCATGCCTAGTTTTGTGAGCCTCTGCTAAGGTCTCCACAGATCCAATAATCACATGAAATGGGGCACAGGTGCATCCACAGAGAAAAACATAGAATTTACATGTGCATGGCAAAATTGGTAAATAAGCATCAGACTTAAAATGGGATCGATGGGATTAGGTACCAGAAGTAATGCATGATACATTCAGGAATTGTAACACAGCTAAACATGACAACTGAAAATAGTCAAACTTCAACCTGCAAATGCAGCCCTTGCAAAAAAAACCCACAATGTTGAATAAATTTAAGTGTGTTGAAGGTTTATTTCATTCCTATTCCAGTGGTACAAATTCAGCCTTGTTCATAGAAAAAGAATGTTTCAATTTTAAATCGAGTTTGTGTTGATTTTCCACCAATCTTGATTAGATCGCCTTTCTTTTGATCTCAAGTGTATTGTGATCCGATTGTAAGGTATTTTCCACAAAACCGGTTCACGCGTTGTGAGGATCTGACAAGCTTGGACTAAACCATTACCATATTCAGCAGTGAATCTCCAGCTTTCCATACATACCGGGTTTGTGAGGGGTATATTTTACGATAGAATATAAGCCCCACAAACTAGGTACCAAAACTTGGAGATTTTTATCGAGTTTAAAATGAAATCTGAATCGAATCTCAAGAATAAACGAGCATGACACACCAGGCAATTTAATTGCAAGCACCCCTCAAAAAAGTGGTATTAACCATCACTTGCCAAGATGGCCTCCACAATGAGGGACGCGTCTGAGCAGGATATCATCATTTCTGATCTATTTCTTCCATACCTGGGTGAGTAATAAATATATTTCTATGATTGGAATATAACCTTTATTGTGTATAATTTTGTTATAAATGTAGAAATCTTGTTATAAATGTAGAATTTGACTCTGAATTGATCAGATCACTCGGCTCACTGGTTAAACATGAACGGAATTGGCACTTTCGACTTCCGGCAAATTTTTATTTAATTTATGGGTTCTAATTTCAAAATCAACAGATAGGACCTGCTCTTCAGATAGAAATTAAGACTCCTGTTCAGTATGAGGCTATGTAAGAGTGTTTCAATGGAGAAAACTGTGTTCATTCCTGTGCCATTGATGTGGTCACATGACCGAATCGCGCTCTGTGATTGGAGAAATATATTTATTTATAATCATATATTTTATATTTCTAGTCTATTTCTCATTATAGTCGTAGACAGGCTTAGTGTCAACTACATTATACAGTGGGACCTCACCTTACGAAATTAATCCGTTCCAGAAGTGGTTTTGTAACCTTGATTTCTTCATAAATTGAACCCCATTTTACATGTAAAACGCGTGATTCGTTCCAAGGCCCCCAATACTAACCCCTAAACCCTTTAAAAATGATAAAGGTATACCTTTTAAGGCCTCCATCTGCTTCAATATCGTACCAATGGTAGATGGGTTTGGCCATATTCCTTTGCGATATCACAACCACATGCCATGAGCCTGCTTCTGTTCACTTGCACTGGGAATCACATGCATGTGCGCGTGTGTTGACCAGGTCTTCTTAGCAGAGTTATAATCTTACAAATGTTTATGTAAGATTAAAAGCCTGAGCCAAAAATAAAGTTGCAATGAGCACACTCGAAAAACTCACGAAACAACAGTAACTCTGTCTTTTACACACGAAAAGCATTAAAGGTATTATGGAGATGCAGCTCCATAATGGCCAATAGGAGGGAGCTGCATCATCCCTCATAGCCAATGGGAAGCCAGCGGGACGGGATGTTGGGAGATAGCCAGTGGGAGGCCAGCAGGGCAGGATGTTGGGAGATAGCCAATGGGAGAGCAACTCGCACATTCTTTGAATTTTTGAGATGGGGCTTTCATCACTTGAATTTGTTTTGTATCCAGAGACGGAAATTTTAGGTAAATGCGTTTTGTAGTCTGGATTTTTCGTTTGTTGGGACTTTCGTAAAGTGAGGTACCTATATATATATATATATATATATATATATATATATATATATATATATAAAAAAATTTTTTTTTCAGCCCTGCAATGCAGCCATGGGTGGGGGGGCACAAGCCAGTGTTTCATCCTGTCCCAAGCCTGGATAAATGCAGAGGGTTGTGTCAGGAAGGGCATCCGATATAAAACATGTGCCAAAATTTGATATGCAAATCACAAAAAAGAATATCATACTGGATTGGTCGAGGCCCGGGTTAACAACGAATGCCATCAGTGCTGTTAACCAACAGGGTGCGGGTGAAAATTGGACTCATGTTGATCGAAGAAAGAGAGGTGGGAGGCGAGACCGTAGGCGGTGAGAGAAGAGGAAAGGCAGGAGTCTAGGACTGCGAGAAGGGACTTTGAATGTTGGAACTATCACAGGAAAAGATAGAGAGCTGGCTGACATGATGCGGAGGAGGAAGGTGGACATACTGTGTGTTCAGGAGACCAGGTGGAAAAGGAGCAGGGCTAGAGGCTTAAGAGCAGGGTTTAAGCTATTTTATCATGGTGTGGATGGGAAGAGAAATGGAGTAGGAGTCATCTTGAAGGAGGGGTTTGTCAGGAATGTTCTAGAAGTGAGAGTGATGAGTCTCAAGTTAGAAATTGAAGGCGTGATGTTAAATGTTGTTAGTGCTTATGCCCCACAGGCAGGATGTGAGCTCGAAGAGCAGGAGAGAATCTGGAGTGAGTTAGATGAAGTGATGCAGAGTACCCCCAGAGGTGAAAGAGTGGTTATTGGGGCAGACTTCAATGGACATGTTGGTGCAGGAAACAGAGGAGACGAGGAAGTGATGGGCAGGTTTAGTATCCAGGACAGGAACACAGAAGGACAGATGTTGATAGATTTTGCAAAAAGGATGGATATGGCTGTGGTGAATACTTTCTTCCAGAAGAGACAGGAGCGTAGGGTGACTTGTAAAAGCGGCGGTAGGAGCACACTGGTAGACTACATCTTGTGTAGGCTGTGAAGGTGAAGAAGGCAAAGGCAGAGCAGAAGACAAAGTGGTGGAAGGAAGCTGAAAAAGGAAGTGTCATGTTGTCTTCAAGGAGGAGTTCAAACTTTTGGGACGTCAGGAAATGCTTCCAGATGACTGGACAACTACAGCTAATGTGATCAGGGAGACAGCTAGGAGAGTACATGGTGTGTCCTCTGGAAGGAACGTAGATAAGGAGACTTAATGGTGGAATGAGGAAGTGCAGGAGTGTGTACAAAGGAAGAGGTCAGCTAAGAAGAAGTGGGACATTGAGAGGACTGAAGCGAGTAAACAGGAGTACAGGGAGACACAGCGTAAGGCGAAGGTAGCGGTGTCAAAGGCCAAACAGAGGGCGTATGATGACTTATATACTAGGTTAGACAGCCAGGAGGGAGAAAATGATTTATACAGGTTGGCACAGCAGAGAATTAGAGATGATAAGGACATGCAGCAAGTTAGAGTGATTAAGGACAGAAAGGGAAATGTATTGACCGATGTCAGAGGTGTGCTGGGAAGATGGAAAGAGTACTTTGAAGAGCTGATGAATGAGGAAAATGAGAAGAAAAAAAAAGAGTCGATGAGGTGACTGTTGAGAACCAGGAGGTAGCAAAGATTAATAAGGGTGAAGTGAGGAGTGCATTGAAGAGGATGAAGAGTGGAAAGGCAGTTGGTCCTGATGACATACAGATGGAGGGATGGAAGTGTCTAGGAGAGGCAGCAGTAGATTTTCTGTCGAGAACATTCAACAAGGTCTTGGAGAGTGAGAGGATGCCGAAGAAATGGAGGAGGAGTGTGCTGGTGGAGTTCAAGGTGGAGGGACTGCATCAAGGGTCAGCTCTGAGCCCCTTCTTGTTTGCAATGCTGATGGACAGGCTGACAGACGAGGTTAGAAAGAATCTGCATGGACTATGATGTTTGCAGATGACATTGTGTTCTGTAGTGAGAGCAGAGAACAAGTGCAGGAAAATCAAGAGAGGTGGAGGCATGCCCTAGAAAGGCGAGAAATGAAGGTTAGCCTCAGTAAGACAGAATACATGTGTGTGAATGACAAGAACACAAGAGGAACGATGAGGTTAAAAGGAGCAGAGATAAAGAAGGAGGAGAAATTTAAGTACTTAGGCTCAACAATCCAGAGCAATGGAGAGTGTGGAAAAGAGGTGAAGAAGCGTGTGCAGACAGGTTGGAATGGTTAGAAAAAAGTGTCCGGTGTGATGTGTGATAGGAGGGTATCGGCAAGAATGAAAGGAAAAGTGTACAAGAAGGTGTTGAAGCCAGCGATGTTGTATGGTTTAGAAACAGTGGCACTGAGGAAACGACAGGAGGCAGAGCTGGAGGTAGCAGAGATGAAAATGTTGAGGTTCTCTCTGGGAGTGACGAGGATGGATAGGTCCAGAAATGAGTACATCAGAGGGACAGCACATGTAAGAGATTTTCGAAACAAAGTCAGAATATCTAGATCAGGGGTCGGCAACCTTTGCCTTTCAAAGAGCCATTTGGACCCGTTTTCCACATTAAAGAAAACACTGGGAGCCACAAATCCTTTTTTTGACATTTAAAATCAAATCACACTGCATATAATGTTTTTCCCCTTTTCCCTTCATGTTAATATAAAACAACAATGTGTTGCATTGATTTAAACGACTGCAGAGACAAACTACAATTTTGCTTGCAACAAAAATATTTAGATTAAAAAAAAAAAGAAAAATCACCAACCTCCCCGCGACCCTAATTAGGATAAAGCGGTTCAGAAAATGAATGAATGTGTTCGAGTCCTTCTTGAATTTTTATAAAGAAAAAGAATATCTTTCCCACGAAATGTTGGACGGGTTGCAGTCAGATGTGTTAACGGGTTTGCGTAGTCTACCTCACCATCCCTTCGTGGGATCTTTTTTTTTCTTTATTCGTTATATTAATGTTGTTTTAATTTACAAAAACGACAGCAACACAGAAAAGTATATGAAGACCTATTTTAAGAAGGAGCCTGCTCAACATTCTTTTAAATAATATTAATGCTTAATGCTGCACTGACCGACCCATTCTCAGAGTTGAGACTGAACCACACCCAGTCTTTTATTTTGTCACTTTGAGTAGAGTTATTTAGTTCAGTGATTGCTGTGTATAAACAAATCTCATCCAACGTCTCTTACTTCAGCTGTGATTTCCATTCCTGGATTAACAAACCCCGAAGGCGGGAAAAAATCTCTCGCTCGCCACGCTGCTGCTTGCCATGAGCTCTTTTAGGGCTTTTTTTTAATATTTATTTGGTGTGGGCGGGGTTATTTTGTGTGTGTTCTTGTGGACACCTACAAAATCACCCCGCCCATACCAAATAAATATCCGCCTACATCCGTGACTGGTAATTTTCATCTATGTAATTTTCAACCCTAAAAGAGCATTTTTGGAAGTGTATCCACATCATTCGGGTGAAAGCTGTTTTCACTCTAGAACCCCTGGAAGCCCGAAATGCTTCCCATGTGAGGAAATAAGCACCTTGTGGTGCAACCGTCGGCCACCGTAAAGTACAACATTATTTTGAAAAGCCACAGAGCTGCGCCAGAGAGGTGAAAAAGCCACATTCGGCTCTGAAGCCGTGGGTAGCCGACCCCTGGACTAGATTGAAATGGTTTGGACATGTACAGAGGAGGGATAGTGAGTATATTGGTAGTAGGATGCTGAGGTTGGAACTACCAGGCAGAAGGTCTAGAGGAAGACCAAAGAGAAGATTTATGGATGTGGTGAAGGAGGACCTGAAGGCAGTTGGTGTAAGAGAAGATGCAGAGGATAGGGTCAGATGGAGGCAGATCATTTGCTGTGGCGACCCCTGAAGGGAACAACCGAAAGGAAAAGAAGAAGATATTCACTCCTGCAATGGCCTGGCGAGCTGTCCAGGGTGTACCGAGCCCTTACCCATAGTCGGCCGAGATGGGCAGCAGCTTCACCACAACCCTAATTATGATTAAGCGGTTCACAAAATGAATGAATGAAGAATGAATATATATATATATATATATATATATATATATATATATATATATATATATATATATATATATATATATATATATATATATATATATATATTCATTCATTCATTCATTTTCTGATTTGCTTAATCCTAATTAGAGTCACAGGGAGGCTGGAACCCACCCTGGACTGCTCGCAAGACCATCACCCACAGTCAGCTGAGATGGTTACCAGATCCCCGCAATTAAGCAGTTCAGAAAAATGAATGAATGGATGAATCAATGAAAGGATTTTCACTGAACCCACATTTGAAACATTTCTTGACTCTGCCTTGATACAAACACAACAGTCGATGGGAATCAGTGCTACTGGGCGCTATGGCAATCAGATTCCTCATCCAGAAACCACCAGGTTCCCTTCTCATTCTATGCGCAAGTATGGAAACAGACAATGATCACATGCATTCATTCTCTGAACTACTTAATCCTATTTAGGGTTACAGGGAGGCTGGCACCCATCTCAGCCAACTTCGGGTGAGAGTACATCCTGGACAGCTCACCTGGCCATCACAGGGCAGAAATACTGACAGTACAAAAGTCAGCAATGGTTCTTTAACAAGAACCTCTCACCACAGACAGTGAGAGACATGCCGGCCTTTGATAACCCAGTTAGCTGCACTGGGAGGGGATGGGACAGTGACAACCCGCTGAGAGTGGGGTTTGAACCCCGAACCTTGGGATCAGTGATCCGCCGCCTTTACTCCCAGGCCACCACTGTCCATGATCACATGCATATCCTACTTTAGTTTCTACACCCCGTTACTCATAAATCTTATAAAACTGTCTCCAAAAGCCAGCTCAGTGGGAAACTCTTCATCGTATATCTTTATTGTCATTGATTAATTTCTCACCCCTGCAGACTTCTATTGCAGGCCCAAGCGTGCTGATGAAATGTGACAAGTGTATCATCATTGAAAAAGGTCAGTCTTTGTACTGAACCCAATAATACTACCCTGGACAAGTACCGATGGCAGTAATCATTGGAGAGACAAGTGTCAGTTGCATTGGAGAAAACTGGGGACATTTTCCAATATGTCTCCTCTCTTGGTGTGGGTGTAAATATTTCAGTTGCACTACATTGTGAAAAGTGTTTCATAAATTATAAATAAATTGTCGCACATAGCCAATCAAGTTGGCAAGCACCAAATTAAATGTAAAACCAACCGCTCAGAACACATTTTAACAATTATTTCCTGTTGAACAGCTTCCAAGGAAGAGATAATTTTCTATTATGTGTGCCAACCTTTGAATACTAATAATCACACACGCACACACACACACACACACACACACACACACACACGCACACACACACACACATGCACACACACATGAAATGCAAAAGAGAGATGTGATATTCAACAGGCATTGCAAACCGTGCATTGCAATTAGTTTGGAAAATGTTTGTTTTTGAATCAAGAGCAATCAAAGTGTGGCCGTGTTGAATTGGGAAACTCACTTAAAATCTGCATAGTGTGGAAGAACTTTAATTTGGAACAGGTGGCGGTTAGTCGGATGGTGAGTGGGAGCATTGCAATGGATTATGAACAAATTCACATCGACTGCTTTTTGCTACCAAAAGTGTTGAATCATTGTTTTGCTGAGCAGCTAAATCAGTGAGTGTAGCGAATATTTTGTTATTCCTTATACATGTCCTCTCTGGGGCATTCTTACCCATATATACTATACTATACTACTATACCCAACAATACATACATACATTAGTGTTCATACTTTGTGGGAACGTTTCCATTCTATCATATGAGAAAACTCATTCATTGATTTATTCATGTGCAGAAATGCTTTATTCTAGTAGTGTCATGCTGAGCCTGGAGCCTATCTCAACCAACTCTATGTAAAGGCTGAGTACAGCCTTAAGAGCGTGGCAATCCACAACAGGGTAAACACACAAACCATAGCTGCAGGCAATCTGAAACAGCTAATTAACCTAATGTGCATGTCTATGGACTGTGGGAGGAAATAAAGTACCTGGAGAAAACCCATACAAGCACAAAGAGAGCGTGCAAATTCCCCACAGAAACACTCTTCCCAAGCCCAAGACTCAAATCTAATCAGTCATTTTCTGAACCGTTTAATCCTAATTTGAGTCACGGGGAGGCTGGCACCCATCTCAGCCAACACTGGGTGAGGGCAGAGTACACCCTGGACAGCTCGCCAGGACATCTCAGGGCAGAAACACGCTGACGGCTATGCATCTGCTCTTGACAAGTCAGCAATGGTTCTTTTACATGAACCTCCCACCATAGATAGTGAGAGACATGGCCGGCCTTTGATAACCCAGTTAGTGCACTTGGGGGGACAGTGACAACCTGTTGAGAGTGGGGCTTGAACCCCCAACCTCAGGATCAGTACTTAATCCAGCACGTTTACCACCAGGCCACCACTGTCCCATACTCAAATTTATTCATTCATTTTCCGAACCGTTTAATCTTAATCAGGATCGTAGGGAAACTGGCACCCATCTCAGCCGACTATAGGTGGAGACAGAGTTCACCCTGGAAAGCTCACCAGGCCATCGTAGAGTAAGAATTATCTATGTGTGAAAAGATGTTTTAATCAGCAGACCCGAAATCAAGACCCCAGATTTCTTCACCATCCAACACAACTACAACCAAAAGTATACTGACTGAATTATTGGGGAATTAATCACGGATGAATAAGTGAAATTAATTAGAGAATTGTCAGAATAGATTATGTATGATAAATTAGCTTGTGCAAGCAGGATAAATAATAATGATTACTATTGGTGTCCCACATATGCAGTGGATAAAACGGGGTTACCTGCTTTTAAAGATGCAGGCTGCTTAGTGATACCTCATATGATGATGTCACAGGGTTCTCGCTCTCTCTCTTTTAGTTATGCTGCCATAGCCAGTCATGCTGGAGTCCCATGCTTGCACTCAGCAATAATAAATTCTTCCATTTTTATTTGACTATTATGAGTTAACCTAACAACCTCTCTCTCTGTGTGTGTTTTTGCTGAGGTACAGATTCTTCTTCTGGAATGCTAGTGATCCTGATCCCTCTGCTGTCTGAGTTCTTTGGACTGGCCTGGTGGTTGATGCCTGGTGGAATTCTCATCTTGGAAGCCCTTCCCTCATGCTGATGAAGAGCCATATGGACTTTAATGGACACTAACAGACGGTGAACATAGCTTTTCACTGCTGGTGATATTAACTCTTTTCCCCACAATTATTCAGGACTAATAGTTGTAGAACCAACTGGACTACATTTTGGACTGTAATGAAATTTCACGAATATGGTTTGAATCTTTATAATTTAACCCAAATGAGGATGGGTTTCCATTTTGGTCCTGGTTCCTCTCAAGGTTTCTTTCTTGCATCAACTGAGGGAATTTTTCCTGGAAACCGTTACCGTGGGCGACACTCATTAGGGGTTGTAGAAAATGTTTAAGCTCTTTTATACTTCATAAACTCCCACGTTTACTTTGTGAAGCTGTTTGCAACAATGTCAATTTTTTTTTTTAAATGTTATACAAATAAAACTGAATTGGAAAACTTGAAAAAATTCACATTTTGTTGCGTTGCAGCCTAAAATAAAGACCCAATCAAATTTTTTTTCTTTTTTTGAGATTTTCCATGCTTACAATGTAAAACATATTCAATGCGTCTTATAAAAGTCAAGTGAAAGATATAATAACTACAGTTCAGTAAAATGTAATATACTGGTATATTTTTAAGATTATTAAAGATCATCCCCTGTGTCAGCACTTTATAGAGGTTCAGGTGTATAAAGCGCAACAGATTTACCTTACAAGCAACATTTGTAAAATATTTGTGATGTTGTTATCACATATACATAAAGACCATTCTGCCAAAAATTGATGCAACTGCTGCAAAGTTGAAGAGCATATCGGTAGATGCTCTAACCAGTTTCCTTCTTACTCTTCCATCCAGTTTTGGTACTCGTAGTACCAAACACTTTCTACTTCTTGATTATGGACTTGACTGTACACATAAGAATTGAAACGGCTTCAGTCTTTTCGTATCCATTTCCTAACTTGTGCATTTCCACAAACTTCTTTTTAATCTTTTTATTGTGCCTTGCCACCTGTAGTTGATTGTTTGCTTTCAGTTACACTTCCAAGCACTAAAATGCTGCAGGAGAAAAGTATTTTAACCCCTTACCCGGCAGAGACGAGTATACTCGCAATCACCCAAATTGTATTTTCCAGTCATTGACGAGTTAACTCACCAAAACTTACGCTTTCAAAACCAGAGGGAAGCGGCTTTACTCGTCATTTCTATTGATGCCTGAGGATGTTATCGTACACTACTCATCATCATACGCCTCAAAAAAATGAACTATGGCATCTCAAGGCAACGTTAGACAAGAGGTAAGCGGCGAAACGTTTTCGACTCAGTAACCCGCAAAGAGTCAAAGGGGGAGTGTCGCGCTCTTTAGAATCGGTACTCTCGGCCCCGTATTTTACGATTTCCTTGAAATTTCTCAGCATCCCTGATCCCAATGGATAACAGTGATGACAACAGCTATACTGAAGCTTCTCTTAGAGGCTTGGATACGTCTGATGAGAGTGCCAGCTCATCAGAAAATGAATATTCAAGCGAAAGTGAAGATGATGAACTGATTGACGCAAGAAATTGGTATCGCTTGCAAGACTCCCCCACCAATATCCCCCCACCTCCACCACGCTTCCCATTTCAAGAAAATGCAGGAATTTCTCTTGATGCCGATCCAACAACAATGACTCCTTTGGATTTTTTCAATTTGTTTATAGACAAGAGAATTATTGATTCAGTGTTGACAGAAACTAATCGTTTTGGAGATCAAACTGCATCTGATGATTCGTCGTGGAAACATGTGACTGAGGCTGAACTTGAAGTGTTTTTTGCTCTCAAAATGCTAGGGGGGATTGTGAAAATGTCCGATCAGGAAATGAATTGGTCTAGTGATGAATTACTTGAAAGGCCAATATTTCGCAAACTAATGTCTCTGAAGCGTTACAACAAGATCAAACAGTATCTCCATTTTGTGAATAATGAAACATATGATGAAGAAACACACCCCAACCCAAAACTGCATAAAATCTATGATGTGTATACCATACTGGCTGAAAAATTGAAAATAGACTTGAATTTCGTATTCAGCATAAAGTAAAGAACTTAAAAAAAAATTGGTCTGAAAAAGGAACGTTTTTGTCAAAAAAATGGTTGGTTAAGGGGTTAAGAGAAAGTGATCCTTTGAAAATTTCAATGACTTCATTGCTTTTAATTGTATTCCTTTATAACCAACTGTTACAATTATATTCTTGTCTCAGCTGGTATAAATGAATTAATCAACTAATTTGCCAAACCACTTGCGTGTCTTTGGAATGTGGAATGAAACCGGAGCACCGACAGGGGAAAGCACACCAAAGAATGACAAGAACATGCTAAGTCCAGGTAGAAATACCCTTGCTGAGCTCAGGACTTAAGCCCAGCGTGATCTTGCTGTGAGGCAGAGATATTAATCACGTTAATGGTGTCATCCTGCCACAGCTGTAATAAGTCGCGGAGAGCAAAAAACAAAAAAATACTTGCTGTCTCCACAACAAATAAAATCTGAATATTTAAATAATGGATTACTTCCCCTACCCTTTCATTTCATACTTCCTATACGCATCTTTTGTATTTACAGTTTTTCTGTGCAAAATCTTAGTAATCAGTTTAAAGAATGTATGCTCTATATATTTCTTGGAGCCACAAATTAAATACAATAACAACCCCCCCCGGAACTTTATGAGAGCAATATAGAGGCAGATGAAGCAGCAATTTTTGTGTCGTATATAATATTACAGTACAGGGATCCCTTACTTTCCGCGCTTAATTGAGACTGAGATCCCCACGTGGCCATCGAAATCCGCGAAGTAGGATCACCCCGCCACCCCCGACTGACGTATACGTACATGTATATGCATTAATAAATACATATTCTATGCTATAAATGCTTATAATAACAATTAAACATTCAAAAAATAACATAAGATGTCAATAAAATATAAATACAGACGCTCTCCAAATCACTAACATTCGTTTTGCAAACATCCAGCGATACCAACAAAGCTGTTCAAGGTCGAAAGTGAAAGTGAAATGAAATTAAAGAACAAGTAGAAATAGAAATGGAATAAAATCTACAGAAAGATAGATCATAAATATAAGTATGAAATAGGATTAAACATTATCCTGAGGTACACTTAATACTGGGCTCCGGCAGACGTGGTGGGCATGGCTGCGCAGACGGGGGACGGGGGAGGGGGGGGGTCTGCGCAGACGCAGCTGCAACAATGTATTCATCCATCAGTTTTCATGGGAGATTTTGGGTTGATTTTTTGTTTTGTATTGGGGTTTTTTTTTGCATAATTGGCCTTGTTTTTGTGACGTTTTCCTTATCTTTCCTTCTTTTTTAATTCGATGAATATTATTATTATTATTTTTTTTTTTTAAAGCGATGCACTGAAGCCGCATTAATTAAAGCGCAAAGTATCGAGGGATGCCTGCATATCATATGTATTATGACCGCTAAAGATAGCTGTTCTACCCATAAACTCCCAGTGTATATATAAAATCAGCAGGTCCTTTTTTCCCTCTTCAGGTAGAATACCCATGTTGTTAATTTCCCTCAACACAGCTTTAAAACAATAAAGAAACTTCAAGGCTTCCTCAAGGGTTCTTTATATAGTCAAGAACTCTTCTTGTCCTAAAGGGATTTCTTTGATCCCTAAACAACATGGAAACACTCAATTATAGGACCCAAAGGGATTCCTCAGTTGGACACTAAAGAAGCTTTAAGGGTTGTCAAATTCTCAAAGTGTACTTACTTTAATATGAATAACTGAATACACGTGTACCTCGGCTTACGTCGTTAATTGGTTAAGGGACGACATAAGTTGAAAACGACTTAACTTGAATTAGCTTCTCTCTAGGCTAGTCTATGCCAAATTTACATATATATATATATATCCAGTAAAACCTCCGCTGATGAACGCTTAAGCTCACGAACTTTTACGGTGGCGGCCACGAGAAGCTGACGCACGCTCACGGCATCCCAGTTCGTCACCCCTTTTCTTTGAGTGCGGACGTGGTTTGTGTTTGATAGACATTTTGGACCATATTGAGTGTACTTTTGCTATTATGGGACCGAAAAAGACCCCACCACAGGTTGAGTTACCTACAGTCCTTATGGAAGGTGACTCTCCTTCCAAACAGTAAGTCCCTCCCTCCCTCCTCCTCCCACTCCATTCCATCAAACCATCAACTACCATCACAAAGGTAAATAAAACGACTTTATTATACAGTACAGTTTATTTCTTTAATTACAATACAATAGCACATTTATTATACATAAAATAAGGTATATTTTTGTGTAGTTTTAAGGCTTATTTAGTAGAAAATTATGTTTTATGGGGACCTGGGAACGGATTATTCTCATTTTAATGGTTTCTTATGGGAAATAAATGTTCGGAAGACAAACTTTTCGCCTCACACACACTTTCTGGGAACCAATTATGTTCGTGAGCAGAGGTATCACTGTATATATATATATATATATCAGGGCGAGAAATTCACAACTTTTTAAAAAAAATTTAATTTGATGGCCTTTTTCTGTATTTTTATTTCAATGACAGCAAAATTATGTCTTAGTTATTCTGTTAATAAAGGCCACCTGATTTATCTGAGAGCCAGATGCAGTCATCAAAAGAGCCATATCTGGCTCGCGAGCCATAGGTTCCCGACCCCTGGTCTTGACCTTTAATTTCATCTCACTCACACTGCCACACAAAATCTGAGAGAGGCCGTGCATGCTTCACATTGTCGTGACAACTTTAAGCTGTCAAATGGTACCATGTTTAATGTTTGAATCGTTTTTTCGGCTGGGCTGGTACCGATAGCAGCTGGGCAGTGTCGGCAACCACGGCACGACGGTGGTTTTCACTTCCATCACGTGTGACGACACTTTAATACTTGAAATTACCACTGCGGTCTAAAAACGTGGACTTCTTTGTCACATGGTGGCTCTTGTAAAACGCAGAACACTGCGGAAAAAACATGGGTCGGGTTGTATATTTTTTAAAACTTACAAGCCGGTCCTTTTTGGAAAATATATTAAACCTCGAAGCTCATAATGAAGTCAGAGGTGGTTACTGAGGATTCCAAAGACACAAACTTCTCTGTGAAATGAGTCTGAAGTAACGGTATATGTACCGGCTGTTAACACAGTGAGGGGAGAGAGCGCCGGCATGGAGAGCACTCGCAGCTCTCAGAGACCCGTCACACCTGGTCCACGAGCTCACGGAGATGGACAAAACGAGCCGAAGCCTCCGTGGGAACTTTCCTCCACCTTGCTATCGTTTCTCTTAGCGGTGTGTAGCGCTTGACCCGCTTCAAGCGGCCACCATGTTTGCGTTGCGTGACTGCTGTGAGCTCTCAGTACATACATAGCTCTCTGAACATAGTTGGAGCACTAGGCTGCCACGCCCCTCAATTAACCACACCTGACTTCTACACCCCCCCTCCCCCGGAAAGCTTCTTAAAGATGCATTGTATTGTATTGTATTGTATTATATTGTACTGCATATAAATATATTCTTTTCCTTTCTTTCTTTCAACTAGCCAACTGGGCTGGCTGGTATCTGCACTAACTCGCCACATGAGAAATTAAGTTGCCTACGGCGACCGGACTACCATTAATTTCGAGCCATGTGTATATATCAGTGCTTCTCAAATTGTGGGGTATGCCTTCCTGGGGGGGGGGGGGTGATGTCGGGGGGTGGGGGTTGTAGCTGTCGTAGCGCGCAACAGTGCCGCGAGCCGACAGGCCCAAGGAAGGCAGAGTGTGGGGAGGGTGTGGGAGGTGGTATCCCCTCTCACAGTGGGACCTTCCCCAAGAAAATCGTTCAAAATGGGAGCTTTGAGATGCATTATCTTGGTATCTGAGGCCAAGAATTTGAGAATTTATGATTGACTGCTAACTGTAATGATCTATAAAAGATTCACACATCAGGTATGTGGAATTTAACATAAGAGATTCATCTACCAGAAAATTTAAATTAAGTCCAGACATTTTATTCAAGATACACTCTATAAATGTAAAGAATTTTCCATATTTTCTGTAATTATTTTACTATATAAAAATAACGTAAATCAACGTCTTATGAGAGAACATAGCGAGAGTTCAGAGAGCCGTTCCAACAGCTACCAAGCCGCCCACTGAAAACCGTGTATGAGTGCATGCGAGCGCACGGGCCCGGGGGAGTAAGCACGGTTACTTACATACAAAACATGCTAAACGAGCATGGTTACGGGTGATATTATTTAAAAAAAAATCCGACGGAAAACCGCAAAATGACATAAAATAACATAAAAATCCGACTTTATCCGACAATTTTGCTGAAATCTGACAAAAGTCGGAAATTCCTCCTCGTTACAGACACTGCCTATATATGATATTACATGCTCTAAAATATGCTTGTTAAACACATTCTATAGACAGTCTTCCTGATTAATACAGTGATAATGCAGTAATATGTAGTAATGATGAAAGAAAAACTTTTTAATTTTGTACTGTGATTATATTTATGAATAAATAAAGTGCTACGGCTCCTTACCAGAAGCTAGACAAGATGCAGGGCTTTTGAGTGACATCATAGGGCTTAAATAATCATTAAAAACACACTAAAAACACGTGAATTCACAATTCAAGCAGTTACGTTGATGACGTGCATAAAGTAGAAAAAAAGTGTACACATCATCTGCAACCAATCAGCAGGAGGGAAAAACAAAAGCTGTTTCAATTTTGCACAATTGTTTGAATATTCAGTCTATAAAGAACTAAATATCTTACTTTGTATTAAATTGCCTAACATTTCATTCATTCATTTTCTGAACTGATTAAGGTCACAGGGAGGCTGGCGCCCATCCCAGCTCACTTTGGGCGAGGGCAGAGTACACCCTGGACAGCTCACCAGGCCATCACAGAGCACGCTGACGGCTTTGCAGCTACTCTTTACGAAGGTCAGCAATGGTTCTTTTACATGCCTCTCACCATAGACAGTGAGAGACATGGCCCACCTTTGATAACCCAGTTTGCTGCACTGGGGGGGACACTGACAACCTTGTGGACTCAAACCCCCAACCTTTGGATCAGGGATCCAGCGCCCGATACCACTAGACAGGTAATTCCGTTTATTATACAATTCCGTGTATAATACAACACCCCATCTCAAAAGCACCATCGGCTGCGTGCTGCTTGTGTGTGTGTGTGTGTGTGTGTGTGTGTGTGTGTGTGTGTGTGTGTGTGTATGTGTGTGTGTGTGTGAGAGAGAGAGACAGAGACAGAGATAGAGAGAGACTGTGTGTGTGTGTGTGTGTGTGTGTGTGAGAGAGAGAGAGAGAGAGAGAGAGAGAGAGAGACAGACAGAGACAGAGACAGAGATAGAGAGAGACAGTGTGTGTGTGTGTGTGTGTGTGTGTGTGTGTGTGTGTGTGAGAGAGAGAGAGAGAGACAGAGACACAGATAGAGAAAGACTGTGTGTGTGTGTGTGTGTGTGTGTGTGTGTGTGTGTGTGTGCGCGTTAATAAAAAATCTTTAATAATGCTTTAATTCATAAACGTTAATAAAATGGTTTAATATGTTAATAAAATGTTTAAATGGTTTAATAAATAATTTTCTTTTACTTTTAATACATATTTCATACAAAATTGTTGTACTTTTATCATTTTTAAAGGGTTTATGGGGTCGTCTTGGGAGCCTTGGAACGAATCATGTGTTTTACTTGTAAAAGGCGCCTCTCCGTACGAAAACTCCAGGCTACGAAAAAGGCGCTGGAACGGATTAATTTCGTAAGTAGAGGGCCGACTGTATTGCTCTTTTTGATAGAAATAACTTACTTCAGGTGTTCTCCACCGTTCCCTGACATCAGATTCCTTAAAGTCTTATCCGTCTTCCTTTAGCTTCCTTTAGATATGGATTCTTTCATTCACTGCACTTTTCAAATCCCCCAGCACATTTCACTGGGTTTCATAGCTGGGCTTTATCTGGTCATTCCATATCTCCATTTCTTCTCTTTGTCGCACTTTGTTATTGATTCGCTACTGTGATTGGAATCATTTTCCAGTAAAAATGTTTAACTTCCACTTTCAGACAAATGGCGTCACACTATACTGAAGCACCCTTTGATGTGAAGCAGAATTTAATCAGGGAATGGAAGCTGTCCAGTTCCTGAGGCAGCAAAACAAGCCCAAGGCCCAAGGCCGGGCGTTCCCACCACTTCGTACTCTACACTGCCATGACGTTCAACATAAGCGCTGTGACTGGATAACTATCATTGATTCATGTGTCTGGAGCACATCATCTCAAAAGGCCTGGGGCCTCATGTACAAAGACTTGTGTGGAATTCCTACTGAAAAATGGCGTACGACTAAATCCTGAAAATGATTTACTGTACGCGCGAACATATCCGGATGGATGAAGTAATGTTGTACAGATAAATCCAAGCACATTTCAGTTCAACATCCAAGTCAACGTGGAATCCAGTGCGCGTGTTGGAGTACCCGACCCCTCCCTGTCCTAATCCAAATTTAAATATGCAAATCATGTTTAAATAGACCCGGCACTGGAGCTTCCCCTCTCCGCGAGATCCGTAAACCCTTCAAACAGGAGTATGATATGGGGGGATAAAAAGTGAAATTTCATGGAATGCGAATTAGCGACGCTTCATCACAGAAGTCGAGGCGCACAAAAATACACTGTTTGGCACACTGTCCTGTCACAGACCACGGGAGATTCCGCCATCATTCCCAGCTTCTCTGCTGTCACAGACTCAGGAGATTCCTCCACCATCTTCAGTGTCTCCGGTGTCAGTGTGCCCCCACCACTAGCTGCTGCTGCTTGCCCGACTGGCTTTGTCCTCTCAGGGGGCCTATCACAAATCTCTGAAGCTGTAGTTGAACCAGAACTAGTACTGAGACTGTGAAGACAGGATCACACTTGGGGTGCACATGCTCAGTGCACATGACGTTGGGGGTTCAAGCCCCACTGTCAACAGGTTGTCGCTGCCACCCCCACCTCCCCAGTGCAGCTAACTGGGTTATCAAAGGCCGGCCATGTCTCTCACTGGCTATGGTGAGAGGTTCATGTAAAAGAACCATTGCCGACTTTCAACAAGAGTAGCTGCATAGCCGTCAGTGTGTTTGTGCCCTATGATGGCCTGGCGAGCCGTTCAGGGTGTACTCTGCCCTCGCCCGGAGTCTGCTAAGATGGGCATCAGCCTTCCCGCAACCCTAATTAGGATTAAGCTGTTCAGAACATGAATGAATGAATGTTCAGCTGCATTCTATGGAAATTTGATAACATCAACTAAGAATTAACAAAGTCTATCCGCCAATCGAACAGCGAGCATGCCTCGGCTCAGGGTTGACGGGCAGGGGTCGGGATCGGTCAGCCAAGCTCCATCTGGAATGCCCCTGTTGCTAGGAACCACAGTCTGGCCAGCATCTGTGTGAGTACTGACAGTGCATGGCTCCTCACCGTGTCACGCTCCGGCGGTTGATGAGCCAGTCATGTGCCAGTAAATAATCTCTGTCTCCGAATACTCCGACTTACTGCACCATTCGCAATGTCTTCTCGTACTGCTAATGCAGCCAATGTTGTTCACAGTATTTTCTACATCACTTTGTTTTGATTCTACGTCATCAGTGCTAATTGTTTGTTTGTCTCTTATGTGCACATCACTCTGAGGGAAAATTGTTCTCACATGATTAAACATTTCCCAGCTTCACCTCTAGGTGTCGCCAAAGGCCCAACAGCTCGAGAAACACGCGTACGCCAGCCATGAAGTTGGCATGAAGCACCGCGCATTTCCACTGTCATTTTACTCTTGATACATCCGAACTTTGCCGTGGGAAAAGACGTACGCCAGGTTTTTGTGTGTACGTACATTTACACATGAGCCCCCGGTGTTTAGTGTCATTGGAAAACTGTACACTTTCCTCGAGTCAGATTTTTAGTTTTGGACTGTAAACATGAACACTTTCTCATCAACAGTTGCAAGAGTTGTCTGTGCATCCTGTGATAAATGTTTCGGGCTTCTAGCACCTTCTTTATTTTAAACATTTCGTTCTTGGGTTAAATTTACTGGACGCTGAAGCTGGGTAAATTGGCAGATTATATTCCTGAGAGTGGAATTTCATTCAATCACCAAAGCGCTTAGTCCTACTCGGATTGCGAGGAGGCTCAAGGCTGATATCTGCAAAGTACACCCCGAACAGCTTGGCAGTCCATCATTGGGCCAGAACACAGACACAACCACTCACACTTAGGTATCATTTGAAACAGCCAGTTATCCAAATATACACGAGTTCTGGCTGTGGAAGATAGCCATAGTGACCAGAGGAAACCAACACACGCACAGGAAGAATGAACAACATTCACACAGAATCGCCCTCACGGCGTCCATAACTCGAATCTAAGGCACTTTGTCTCTGACGCCGCGGTGCTGACCACCACACCACCACCCCACCCAGTGAAATGTCACTCTCCAAGCCATTTTCCAAACTCCTTTATGCTTTATAGTCATGTTGAAGAGCCCATTCTAGCCACCTCTGAGGAAAGGTAAGGCTCACCAGACTACTGCAAGACCAACATGCACACACACACACACACACACACACACACACACACACACACACACACACACACACATAAAACCACTCCCATTCACACCTAGCAGCCACTGAGTCTAATGTGCATATATTTGGACGGTGAGAGGGAACTAGTGCACCTGAAGGAAATGTGTCGCGCTGGATTGTACCGTGCCACCCCGAAGCAATGTGCTTTGTCTCCGAACCCCGTATTCAGCTTAGACTGCTTCCGAAAATACATCAGAATGGCCTCTTCATGTTCCACCCAATAAAAGCTGAAACTATTCCACTGAGATTAAAGCCTAATGGCACAAGAAAGTAATTAAAGAAACATTAAGAAGCCACATGTCTGACGAAGTGTGTGTGCATGTGTTTGTGTTGATGTCGGGGAGAGAGAGAGAGAGAGAGAGAGAGAGACCAGGAGGGACACTTCACAGAAGGAGATGCCCTTTAGTGGATTGTGAGTACCATGAGGAGAAGGAGCTAAACACCACAATGTGTGTGTGTGTGTGTGTGTGTGTGTGTGTGTGTGCGTGTGTGTGTGTGTGTGTTAGCTGGTTCATCAGAGAAAAGAAACTTTTGACACATTTGCTCCCAAAGAGGTGCAAAATGGAAAGATTCAGCATTTATAAACATACATAAACATAGAGGACCCCCTGGACAATAAACAGCATTTATCCTAAATAGGTTGTTGGTTCATAACACAGACGTTGCCGATTATAATATCCATACTACTGGATGAAGTGAATTAAAGTTATTCGATATTATAGGCAACTGCATTTCCAAAAAAAAAAAAAAAAAAAGTTATTTGCATAAGTCACAGACCTGAACATAGAAAATAATTGAAAATAAGACTGCATTTCCTGTGAGTTTGTAACCAGCTTACTAAACGACACTGGTGCAAAAAAAAAAAAACAATTAAGAAGACTATGTTTTGCGGGTAGGGCCGGGGGTGGCCTGGTGGTAAGATGCACATATAAAATTCATGTCCACTAGTCTTCCTCATCCGTCTATAGAAAGATTACAGGGCAGTGGTGGCATGGTGGTAAAGGGCGCTGGATCACTGATCCTAAGGTTGGGGGTTCGAGTCCCACTCTCAACAGGTTGTCACTGTCCCCACAGTGCAGCTAACTGGGTTATCAAAGGCGGGTCATGTCTCTCACTGTCTATGGTGAGAGGTTCATGTAAAAGAACCATTGCTGACTTTGGTAAAGAGGAGCTGCAAAGCCTTCAGCGTGTTTCCGTCTCTTGCTAAAGGGTTGTAAAAGAAGAAAGAAAGGTAAAAAGATTGCAAACAAATTTTTGACCAGAACCTGTAGAACGGTCCCGTTTACAGTACTAATAGTAATACATGTAGCGACCCGACTTATGTCCAGACCGTCTTCCGACCTGTTGGTCAGAACCAAATGTGGCCGTAAGCTCGGCACTCCCAGTCCATTGGTTACCGGAGAGTCTCGGTGAACACACTGGTCTGATTTTCTACAGGTTGACTGTGCACAACTGCGCAGTGCAGTGTAAAGTGTTCTTTATAGCCTGGATGGACTTCCAGGCATCCCCACCTTCATCATCTGAAAGCAGCTTCATAATTACTAAATTATATATCCAGCTCTTATTCGAGATGCATCACGACAATCTGAGGCATTACTTTGCCAGTATGGCTGCTGCACTGCTGCAAAGCTCCAATCTTCAGCGCTGGTGAACACTATCCTTATCCAATCAGTTGGCCAATCTTCGGTTGCCAAATATTCACACAGTGCAGGAATTAAGTTTCATCTTTGATAATGATGCATTTCCTTCATTTTGCTGCAAGAAAACTGTGCCGGATGATATCTTCATTTATACAACTATTAACTTAGATTTGCTTTCGACACATGTAACCCAATCTTTCCTGAACGTTCTCCTGAATCTTCGACAGTTATTTGTGCTCAGGAGCCTGTGGCCCTCATTGTGATTTTCTCTTCTGCTTAATTACATTTATTGTTGCCTTGGTTACCCATTTCCGCATTGTCTTTCAATTCTTTGTGCACTAACTATTGGATTTATGTTACTCTTCATGACTTCCCACAGATGGTTTGCCTGGGCCAAAAAAACCAACAAAAAACCCTTTTCTATTTAGTAACCACACTGTGAATCATTCGGGTCTCATTTCTCCATCAAGTCACACCGGCCTTTCCTTTTTTCAACAAAATCACATACTTTGATTTTATTTCATCATTATTTCATTTTCTGAACAGCTTAATCCTAATAAGGGTCGTAAGCAGGCTGGTTCCCACCCTGGCTGACTCCGAATGAGGGCAGAGTACACCCTGGGCAGCTTTCCAGGCAACCACAGGGCAGAACCACGCTGATGGCTATGCGGCTCCTCTTGTCGAAAGTCGGCAATGGTTCTTTTACATGAACCTCCCACCATAGACAGTGAGAGACATGGCCGGCCTTTGATAACCCAGTTTAACTACACTGGGGGACAGTGACAACCTGTTGAGAGTGGGGATTGAACCCCCAACCTTGGGATCAGTGATCCAGTACCTTTACCACCAGGACACCACTGCCCTCGTTGATTTATAACTTTGTCAAAATTCATGGTCAGGAGTACAGTCAGTCCCTGGCAATGCCTTGCAGTTCATTAGTATTGTTTACCGTCATTCATTCATTCATTTTCTGAACCGCTTCATCCTAATTAGGGTCACAGGGAGTCTGGTGCCCCCAGGTCATCACAGGGCAGAAATACGCTGACGGTTATGCAGCTACTCTTTTTACGAAAGTCAGCAATGGTTCTTTTACATGAACCTCACACCATAGACATGGAGACATTGCCGGCCTTTGATAACCCAGTTAGCTATACTGGGGGTGGGGGTGGGTGGAGGGCAGTTCACCGGGATCCTGGCATTCATTCAGTCTAAAATGGCTGATGATGTTTGCATTTGCACTTGTCCATATTTCTGCTATACTTTCTTCCAACTGTTGTAAGATCCATGATTGTTGAGAATTTTTTTTTTTGTCAGGTTTTCAGTCAAGTGTTGCACTGATCCTTCAGGTTGATCCTTCAGCCTAAATTTCAGGATTTTGCTGGTCCAGGTTGTACTCCTGTAACGTCCACTAGGTCTTCTGCTATGTCAAACCCAGTTTATTTGCTTGACTTTTCCCCCCAGAATATATCACTGTATCTCCATCCACACTTGGGAAATGGCCTGCTCCTAAACATCTGTGCTCGCAGAATCCAATGCTGATGTGATATCCCATTGTTTACATCACTGAAGTCAATTCCGCACTATTCACTTGTGTACCTTTCCATGTCAGCTATATGTCCAATTGGTTTAATATGGTCATCAGCTATAGCTAAGACAGTCATTGCAGGTCACAAGCAACATCAGTGGCGTCTTCTAGCATGGGAGGCTCTCCAGCCAACTCTTCTCGAGCTTGCCTTGAAAGTGTTGGTAGGAATACAGCTACAGGTTCCCAGTACTATCTGCTGAGCGATATACCACTAACTGGAACCTCTGGGACATCCCAGTGTCTGATATCAGATGGTATACCAAGTGTAATGAGCTTCAGCTGGTAGTCTGATCTATCAAACACCACCTTCTACTCTACTCAACCACCAATGATAGGGTCTCAACCCACATGGCACTGGAGTTATGATTCCACAAGATGAGGCTAAGAGGTTGCTGGCACCTGCCAAAGATGAAGCCCAAACTCTGTAATGTGGGAGGGTCCACATGTCCGAAGGTTCCATCCTGCCCTACCTCACTGCCCTGTATGTAAAACCAACAAATTTCCTGACATCTGTTTAAATCACAGATTATTTAATGCATTTCTATTGCATTTTCTTCTCCTTTCTCTTTGTGGAGGCCGGTGGCATAGTGGTTAGGGTGCTGGGTTCATGCTCAGGAGGTTGTGGGTTCATATCCCAGTTAGATCCCCACTGTGCTAAGACACTTGGGCAAGGACGTTCTGTCCACCCAGCAGTATAAATGGGCACCAGTAAAAGTCCTGGGAAGGTAACCTGTGATGGACTCACATCCCATCCAGGGGTTGAACCCCTGGTAGCTTCATGCTATGGAAATTGAGCACTGGCCCGATGAACTGCTCAGGTGCAAAACACCCAACGTTACCGACTTGATCTTTCTATTGCACTGCATTATTTTATTCTATAGACTCTACAGGAACTTGATCTTTACCTGAAGCTATTGCTAAAATGTGTCTCCAAAAACTGTGCAAGAAAACTTCACGCCTTTTGCTATGCAATATACTTTTGAAATATTATGCCTTGGCAAACTTATTTAGTGAGTGTATTGCGCTTTGCCAAGTAGCTGACTGTGTACTTTGTAAGTTAATTTGTGTCAAACCATCAGCCTTTCTCACATATTCGTATTCTGAAATTCCTTGTGTTTAGTAATTTTATTCGTTTCACTTTAATCTCCATGCCGGTGGTTTCTGCTGTATTTTTCTTCTTTCTTTTTTTTTTTTTTTGCATAACCATCCATCCATGTTCTGGACCGCATAATCCTAATTAGGGTCGTAGGGAGAATCGTGCCCATCTCAGCCGACTCTGTGCAACAGCAGAGTATACCCTAGACAGCTCGCCAGGCCATTGCATGCAGATTATTATTATTATTATTATTATTATCAATTAGATACTTATGAAGAGCTTTCATGTGGCATTTCTCTTCAAAGGAAACTCAAGGACATCCTTGAATATTGTTTCTATGATTAAAAGCTTGCAGCCTGAAAGATTGGTTAGAATTACTACTTCATCACTGAAAAAATATCACCTGTATGTAGATTATCGTATTTGATGTTACAAATGAGGTTTGCAAAGAAGGACGGATCAAGGACGATGCTTTTAAAACTTCTGATGAGAAACCGTTCAAATTGAATGGAAGACATGATTTCTAGCAGGCTCATCATCCATTCATTTTTCTGAACCGCTTAATCCTAAGTAGGGTCACGGGGAGGCTGGCAGCCAACTCAGCCGACTCCAGGCAAAAGCGGGAAACACCTTGGTCAGCCAGCTCACCAGGCCATCGCTCACGCAACCATTCACACCTAGGGCAGATTTGGAAAAGACAAGTGCATGTTTTTGGACTGTGGGAGGAAACCGGAGTACCCGGAGGAAACCCATGAAAGCACGGGGAGAACATGCAAACTCCACACAGAACCGCCTGAGCTGGGAATCAAATCCAGGAGCTTCTTGCTGTGAGTTGGGCATGCTGGCCACTACACCACCGTACACCACCGTGCCGCCCAAGCAGTTTCATCATACCAAGGATAATTTGTTTACACTTGGGTTCCTGTGGCGGTTCATTTATAGACGGACAATTATCTCACTGTCTATGCTGAGAGTTCAGTTCAGTTCATTTTCTGTAACCGCTTAATCCTAATTAGGGTCGCGAGGAGGCTGGCGCCCATCCCAGCAGATTCCGGACGAGGACAGAGTACACCCTGGACAGCTCGTCAGGCCATCGCAGGGCGGAAACACTGATGGCTTTGCAGCTACTCTTGTTGAAAGTCAGCAATGGTTCTTTTCCATGAACCACAGACAGTGAGAGACATGGCCGACCTTTGATAACCCAGTCAGCTGCTCTAGGGGGGGGACAGTGACAACCTTGTGGAGAGTGGGACTCAAACCCCCTTAGGAAGGGGCGCCCTATACCACTAGGCCACCGCTGCCCTGAAGATGCTGAGAAGATGCATTCGCACTCTGTATTCATATATACTTTCAATACATTTTACCATTACAATCCTTTTTTATTATTTTTCTTGAAATCGTGTGAATTCTTCAGGTTCCTAATACTGAATCTTGAACTTTTCCACTTTTTGTGAATCAGGGTTGCACTACAAAAGATATCGTGCAAGCACAAGATCGTTCCTCCGGTCACATGGTCTTGTTATTTATTCTTCATAACAGACACAAATGTTTAACAATGTTATGGGCATTTAAATAAATATAACAGTGTGCTGTAAATAGTGACCCACGGTATGACTCAGCTGTTTGGGTCTGAAATTTTCCATTAGGGGACCTAGTTGCGAATGCGCCCTGGTGGCGGGTCAGGTGATTTGGAATTTTCCAAAATGGAACTTTCCCAAACTTTGGGGAATCTATATTAAGGACCTGTTGCTGACTGGCTCTGGTCTCTTCGGCGCGCAGATTATCTAAGGAAACTCATCACGGCGGATCATCTCATCCAAGGTGGACCATGGAAAGTGTTTCAACCAAGTTTCGTCGTTCGGGACTTCATCGCCAAAGTCCATCATCAACGTTCACCCACAGCCCATGCGAGGATGTTCATCATTTGTTTCTTTCGATACGCAGGATTCCAAGCCTTTCCCTGTCAGCGCATGCACCATCTCTAAATTTACCAAGCTGCAGGTGCTTGGGGACTATCTTTGTTTTGGTAGGGTAAGTCTATTGGGTTTTTACACCTGAGCCTCATGGCTCATCAGGCTGGTGCTTATCCCCAGTTTCCGTAGCATGAAGCGACCAGGAGTCCAACTCCTCCTGGATGGGACGCTAGTCCATCGCAGGTTACCTTCCCAGTATATTTTTACTGGTACCCATTTATACTGCTGGGTGAACAGAGGCACACTTGTGGTTGAGACCTTGCCCAGGGGTCTTAGCACAGTGAGGGTCTCAGTGGGATTCGAACTCACAACCTCCCGATCATGAGCGCAGCACCCTAACCACTACGCCACCGGCCCCACATCTTTGTTTTGGGACCCTTGTTTAATTTGTGTTTTGTTTAGCTTCAAGCTGTAAGTATTATTTTGTCTTATTTTGTTAATATTATTAAATTGTATATAGATTATGTCGTGGTCTGTCGTGCTTTGCTGGTTTCACGGGACAATTTCCATCTTCTAAATTCCATACGTAACGACATAAATGTATTTTTTCATGCTGCTGGCTTGCTGCTTGGCAGGGCACTATTACATCAGGATTTGCCCCTCATGACATGCTTGAGTGGCGGAACAGTAATGCAATGGTGATCACTGCCATCTCACAGCAAGAGTCTTCTGGCTGAGAGCCTGGGAGCCAACCGAAGCCTTTCTGTGTAGGGAAGAGGCATGTTCTCCCTACGTCTGCCTGGGTTCTCCTGGGTGATCTGGTTTCCACCCACATTCCAGAGAGAAGTAAACTACGTCAGCTCATGAGGGGAATTTGCCCACAGAGGTGTGAATGTGAGTATGGATTGCTTGCTGTTCACATTTACTGTATCATAGCCCCCTACCAAGCGAGATGGGATTAGCTCCAGTCCATCTGAGACAATGAGAGTGAAGTGGTACAAATAATGAATAATGGAAACCCATGCAAGCACAGGGCGAACATGCAAACTCCACACAGAACCGCCCAAGCTGGGAATCGAACCCAGGACCTTCTTGCTTCTTGCTACAGACATGCTAACTGCTACGCCACCATTCGTCCTCAATGTGTATGTATGTGTGTCATCTTCTTCTCATGCAATGCCTTCTTCTTCTCATATGATAGTATGTGTGTGTATTCATATTTTATTTACATCTTATGTTATTTTTTTAATGTTTAATTGTTATTATAAGATTTTATAGCATTGAAAATGTATTTATTGATATTATATACACATGTACATGTACGTATAAGTCAGGCGGGGGTGGGGTGGGGGTGAGGGTGTTATCCTACTTCGCGGATTTCAGTGGCCGCGTGGGGATCTCGGTCCCAATGAACCACGTAAAGTGAGGGATCCCTGTATTTCCTTCCAATCAGATTTCTTTGTTTAGTTTCTATTGTGTGTATATCGGCGTGTATGTCTATACTTGTGTAATCCTACCAGACAATCACCATAACGATAAAATCCAGTTGAACCAAGCACTACAGAAGAGTAAAAAAAAAAAAGCAGAGCACACAAAAAAATGAAACTCGAACCTCCCAAAGCCAGTATTGACAAAACTGTCCGAGCTTGAACAAATGATGATAAGGCTGAGATGTAAAAAGGAGAAATAGGAAATGTCCCTAATTCCATACCTGTGTAGGAATAATATCTTGAAGGTAATATAATTCTTTACAAAAATGAACAAATCCCACAAATGTGAAGGCACGAGCACAAAGCCAGCCAAAGCCTCGACAGGACTCGACGCAGAGTTTCACTTTCGCCCTCCACCACTACCTTAGTGCCACAAATACTGCTGTTTATAGTCAAAACTTCATCAGTAATACTGTAAATCTAATAAATGTATATATGAAATAATACGGCAACCTACAGGAAATGATGTCAATTACTATGTGGTGATGCGCCATCGCTATGCTTACGGACACAAAGGTGACTTGCTTTATAAAAAAAAAAAAAAAAAATCAATAACGATTCATGAAAATCTATTACATTTAAAAATTGTAAACATTTGTATTAACATGCATTCATTATGTATTATGTCATATTAAAAATATTAAAATCTGAATTGTGTTTAAGCAAACCGAGTGAAAATATGAGCATTAAAGTCTCAAATATTTTTGTTTAATACTCTCCAAGTGTAAGACTTATGATTTGTGTATAAGATTACATGCTCTGATTACTGTGGTAGAGTTGTGGCAATAAAACACTGTTGAACCTTTTTGAATTTAAAAAAATCTACACTTTTGCTGAAAGGAAATATAAATAAATAAAAAAGGAATATAAACCTAAGTGGCTGTCCATACAACGGCACAAAAGAAATGTTTTTATGAATCACAAAGCACAGAAAGCGAGAAAGCACTTTATGCATACAGGTTAAGTGAGGGACCCACGCTCAGGTACAACCACACAAGTCGGTTCAATAGATATTTCTGTGGTATTTGAAAACACTTCGCATTTCTGACTCACCTTGCAAATGCACGCCAAGGTTCTTGCTTGAGGGTAAAAAGATACCAAGCCTTTGGTTGGTTCATGCAAGCCCACATGCTTATAGCTTGTTAGTGGGTAGTACACTCTCCATACCAATTCACTGAATTATGTACAGCAGATACTTGTGTGTGTGTGTGTGTGTGTGTGTGTGTGTGTGTGTGTGTGTGTGTGTGTGTGTAATATGAAAGAAGACATGAGTCCAAAAGTACATTACCCCCAAAGGAACTGAAGTACAGGGATCCCTTACTTTCAACGGTTAATGGGGATCGAGACACACACCCCCTCCCCCATAATCAACCCCCCTGACATGTATATGTGTATATAATATCAATAAATACATATTCAACGCTATAAATGCTTATAATAATAATTAAACATTCAAAAATAATGCATAAGATGTAAATAAAATATAAATACACACACATACAGACGCGCACACATACACGTACACACACACGCACACACACACACGCACACACACACGCACACACACACACACACACACACACGTACACACACACGTACACACAGATGCACACCTCAGATAAAAATGTAAATAGTTTTGTTGGGGGGTTTTGGGTTGTTTTTCGCTTTTGTTTGTTTTTTTTGCATAATTGGCCTTGTTTTGCAGCATTTTCTTGACCTTTTTTACTTATTTCCCCAATTTTTCCTTATTTTTTTCTTTTTTGATGAATGTTTTTGAAAAACCCGCGATGCACTGAAGCCGCAGAAACTGAAGCACGAAGTAGCGAGGGATCACTGTATATATTTAATTCGCTGAGTAAGAAACATGTTCTATATGTGTGACCCAGTGGTATAATGGGTAAGGCATCTGCCTTCGGAGCTGGAGATTGTAGTTTCGAGTCCCATCTGGGTCGGGAAATTTGCAGACTATTATTTGGGCAGCAATCATATAATAGCTAGACAAACAGTTCTGGGACAAACCAGCAGGAAAATTTTGGGGAAGTGAGCTGCACCTTTCCTTCCTCTGCATAAATGGCTGAAGTGCCCTTGAGCAAGGCACCCAATCCCTATATGTGTGTGGCAGCCGACTGCTTCAAGTATGTGTGCGCTCATGTTGGATGGCTTAAAAATGTATTATTGGATTAATTTATGAATCTATTATATCATAAAAAGCATATATAATCAATCAATACCTATAATATTTCTACTTGACACTATACAAGTTGATCTATGTGCAACTATAGTTTGCCAATATGCAACAGAGACTCTAGTTTTCTCCAGGTTACGATAGTTTTCTATATGAAATTATTACTTCATTTGACAAACTAAAAGATATTTTTGGCTGGGAAGATCTGAATAAGGGGCAGTGGCGGTCTAGTGGTATAGGCCGCTGGATCGCCGATCCAAAGGTTGGGGGTTCTAGTCCCAATCTTCACAAGGTTGTCACTGTGCCTCCCAGTGCAGCTAACTGGGTTATCAAAGGCCAGCCATGTCACCGACTGTCTATGGTGTGAGACATGTAAAAGAACCATTGCTGACTTTCGACAAGAGTAGGCTGCAAAGCCGTCGGCGTGTTTCCGCCCTGCGATGGCCTGGCGAGCTGTCCAGGGTGTACTCTACCCGCGCCCAAAGTTGGCTGGGATGGGCACCAACCCCCCCACGACCCAAATTAGGATTAAGCGGTTACAGAAAATGATGATGAATGATGAGATCTGAATAAATTTCATATATCATCTGCCACGACAGCCCATGAAAAGATGAGATTGCACTACCTTGGTTGGGGTATGCGCTCTCTAAATGCATATGTAGTTTTAAACTGTGATACATACATCATACCAGTGTCAGTTAGGCATGGTTTTCCCCTTCAGTGGTTTTTGATCTTGAATGATATCAAACTCTTGAAGGTTGTTTTGGTGTAGGTAGTCTGTTGGTAGTCTTTACTCCCGAGCCTAGTTTTGGTGTAATTACTGTAATATTCAAAGTGACATACTGAGTAAAAATCCGTCTGAAAACGCAGCTAACATCCATTACAGTGCATATGTGCATGAAAGTGACACCAGTTCGACACAAACACGGGCAGCAAGAACATAAACAGTAGTACAAGCTAGCAGGCCCATTACAATAATAAGGTGTTTTGTATGTTTGCTGAAGGCACTATGTATTTAAAAATATCTTTACTGTGGGGTGGTACAGGGGTGTCATGGTTAGCATAGCTGCCTCACAATAAGAAGGTTCTGGCCAGGAGGCTCAGCTCGAGCATTTCCTTGCGATGGCCTGGCGAGCTGTCCAGGGTGTACCTCGCCTTTAGCCAGAGTCTGCTGAGATTGGCGCCAGCCTTCCTGTGACCTTAATTAAGATGAATCGGTTCAAGATGAGCTCGGGAATTTCTGTGTGAAGTTTGCATGTGTTTGCATGGGTTTAATTCGTGTACTCCGGTTTCCTCCAACAGTCTGGGCTTTTTTCTCTCAAAACTGAGGTCAGTGATATTGGGCTTGACGTTTTAATACTGAACTACAGTATATATACTAGAATAGGAGACTCTATTCTGTATTTGCATTCAGCTTACCTCTCCCTGCAAAGCAAGACAGAATATTTTCCCCACACATTGGATGCAAGAGAATCAGGGGGTTGGTGCCCCAGAGTTCCACCTACTTGTTCCACGGTCGGAAAATGTGAATTTGAGTACATATATTCTTGGATGTGCTCCCTGTCCCACTTTCGTGACCTGTACACTCCTCTAAATGGGTTCCTGCTAAAGTGCTATCTGTTTTGTATTGGTGCCAGGTACAGCCATCTCTGGGTCCACTACATCATCTACTGGCTCAGTGAGCAAGAACTTGGGGTGAAAACCTGACACTTTCAAAACCATCCCTGCCTGACAGACTCCTAGAGCTTAATGGAGACACTAAAGTGGACCAAGTTCTCAGGAGGAAGATTCCCCTAAAAAAAATCTTTGGTAATGACGCCACTGCTGTCTCTGCAAGCGACACCATCACACCTCTGCCTGATGGCCACGATGATGATGTCCCACCTCTGCCTGATGAACAAAGTGACAATGTTTCACCTCCGCGTGGTGAACACACACACACACACACACACACACACACACACACACACACACACACACACACACACACACAGAGTCCAACCTCTGTGAACTGACTCTGACAGCATAGTCCACCTCAAAAATTCACTGAGTGCGTAGCTTGAGTCCAGGCCTGGGCCATTTCCTCAAAACCCACATAAATTCATGCCCATGTTTTAATCAATGTTTAAACTCGTTTGTAAATCTTTTTCCCATAAGTTCACGCGGCTATTCTCAAAGTTCCGCGGAAGCTTAGCAAAACTGCACGATGGATGGCAACATGCTAGGAGCGGTATTAAGACCAAAATCATTCATTCACTCATTTTCTAAGCCTCTTGATACTTAATTTGGGTCGCAGGGAGGTTGACACCCATCTTAGCCAACTCTGGCCAAGGGCGGGGCACAACCTGTTCGGTTCATCCATCGCTGGACCAACACTCATCCACCCATTCACATTTGCACTCACACCTTTTCCACAATTTGGAACAACCAAGTAGCCCACTGTGCATGTTTTGGACTGTGGGAGGAAACCAGAGGACCTGGAGGAAACCGACACAAGTGTGGGAAGTACACGCCATCTCCACGCAGAAACACCTATGCTGGGAGTCAAACCCACGTATTCTTGCTGTGAGGTGGACATGCTAAGCACTACGCCACCGCGCTGCCCCAAGGCCAAATATGATAAACCAGAATACAGCAGTAATAAGTACTGTATTCATAAGTGTCATTGGAATGCAGTTCTTTTGCAAAGAACAAAGGAAAAAGCCTTCAACGAACAGACTAATCAAGAAGAAAACTGAAATGGGTGAGAGTAATTGTGATACAATTAGGAAAGGAACCGAAGCACAAAACCAACTCACATATAGAAAAATTAATGAATAAAATAATGTGGAAACTCAAACCATGACCTGACAAGCTGCGAAGAGCCAGTGTGAGGTGGAATTGCATGAAAAAGTGGTGATACTAATTATACCATATTATTATTAAATAGTGCATCATGAATGGTGCAGAGAAATGTTTTTATTATTAAAATAAAACAATTGACATAGTTTCTTCAAATGCCTAAAGATACTCATCCATTCATTTATTTTTAAAGCTACCTCGAGGTGATCTGGAACCGCCATTTAGCCTGCTATGCATATTTTGGACTGTGGGAGGAAACCAGAGTACCTGCAGGAAACCCTGGCAAGCACTGAAAGACAGCTAATGTTTTTTTTTGTTTTTTTTTAAATAATAAAAGGTTTCACTAGTTATATAGAATTATTTTGTAGTGGCAGCCAATGTTTATCCTTCTTTGACTCTACAGGCCAAGAAAGGACATTTTAATGGAAGACTTGCTATTGCTGCATTTCCTGGACATTTGGACTTGGCCACTGTTGCACTGAAAAATACAATTTCAAAATAAATTTACTGCAATTCTTATACGTTTAAAAGAGCAATTCCCAGCAGTCCCAGCAACACAACAATTTAGATTAAAACGCTTCAGTGACAGTGAAGGCATTGAAATTTCTATCATACCATATTTTATTGGCTGAAAACCACTGTTGCTCCACGAGGCTCATATGTTGTTAAATGATCATTTCTGAATATACCCTCAGTGTATCCATTCTGGGGGCAGTGGTGGCCCGGTGGTAAAGGTGCTACATGACTGATCCTATGGTTCAAGCTCCACTTTCAAAAGGTTGCCCCTCCCCCCCCCCCCCCCCCCCCCCCCCCCAATGCAGCTATCTGGGTTATCAAAGGCCAGCCATGTCTCTCACTATCTATGGTGTGAGGTTCATGTAAAAGAACCGTTGCTGACTTTCGACAAGAGGAGCTGCATAGCCGTCACCGTGTTTCCGCCCTGCGATGGCCTGGAAAGCTGTCCAGGGTGCACTCTGCCCTTGCCCAGAGTTGGCTGAGATGGGCACCAGCCTCCCCACGACCCTAATTAGGATTAAGCGGTTACAGAAAATGAACGATGAACTGTTCAGAAAATGAATGAATGAATACATTCTCACTTAATTGTCGAAACGGGATATACTTCGAGAGTCAATGGAAGGAAGGTGCCTATCTCAGCAGACAGTGGGCTCGGCAAGCCATTGCAAGGTAAACACACACACACACACACACACACACACACACACACACAGGACTCATTCATACAGCGTCTGTGCAATAATTAGTTTTAAACACTTACCAATTTGTTCACATATTTCAGTTATACGTTTTAAGAGAAGTATGAGGTCTCTTTATTTCTCAGCCGCATGGATTGAGTTTTCTTCTCTCTGTGAATTTTTAAGGTTCAACAGTGCAGCCCAGAATCGAAATGGGTCATCAATCAGTCATTACTTGGTCACTGTGCTGGCTTGCTGTTAGACTAACTGCTGCAGTAATAGGCAAACGCTCACAACACTTTCATTAATGGGGCATTGTGGGTAATTGGTTCTTTTCTAAATACTCTGAAATGTTTTTTTTAATGGAATAACACACACTGTTCTATGGCTTAATTCTAAATGCATGATTAATAATCGGCATTTCAGAGCAATTATTTTTAGGGTACGAAATCTTTTTTTTCATGTGATTTAACAGTGATGCTCATCCAAACATTAACAGCAGGAAAGACCAGAGACATTTTGGCAGTTACAGATACAAAGCCGTTGCTAATGCTAAGTCTCGCCCACGACAGCGCCATTCCTTTCGTACTCATGTGCCGAACACATTCGCCCTATTTAGAGAGGCACCTGCTGGGAAGCCTGTTGGAAATGCTCTTGTTATAGAAAAATGTATTTTACAACAGAAAATAAGTGAGAACTTAAATGGCACCAGAAGCTGTAATTAGCCGCACACCAGGAATGAGGGTGGTATTAAGCAAGCGCCATGAAGATGGTAACGATGTGACTCACAATATAGTCTCATACAGCTGAAGGTGAGATTGTGAATCTGTGCAACCTGGCAGACTGTTTTATGGTGGAATGGCATCCATCCCACATCCGTAGGTGCTGCTTTAATTTCTTGTAACCTGGTTTATAGTGTTATGACAGGCCTAGAAACCCTGGTGATAATCTAGGGAACAGAAAAACAGGCTACATCATTATCACCGGGGATTTAGCTCAGTTGGTAGAGCGTCCACTTTATCCTCCGGAAGGTCGGAGTTCGAATCTGGCCGCGTCATACCATAAGACGTTAAAATTTGGCAGTTGTTGCTTCCTGCTTGGCGTTCAGCATCAAAGGATAGAACAACACAATAACTGGCGCTGCACAGTGGCGACAGGTGCCCAGAGCACAAACCAAATTTCAATATATGTAAAAGTACTTTGACAATAAAGAATTAGTTTAGTATCATCATCATCATCATCTTGTTCCGCTTCATCTGGGGTCGGTCGCGGGGGCAGCGGCCTAAGTAGTGAGATCCAGACATCCCTCTCCTCAGCACTTCCGAGGCATCCCCAGACCAGCCAGGAGACACGAGAAACCAATTGTCTGCGAACTACTTTGAGATTCTCTATGTTAAGACTGTGTCTGTTCCTTGAGTCAGACATACAAAATGCAAAGAACTCTCAAAATTGTTGGGATTCTCTGTTAAAATTTTAATTATAACTAAAAAAAATGGTAGAAAGAAAGAACACTGAAAAAATGTTTGTCACTTAAAATAATACAATATGCAGTGATCCCTCGCTACTTCATGCTTCCGTTTCTGCGGCTTCAGTGCATCAAAAATATTCAGCGAAAAAATACAAAAATAAGGAAATTAAGGAAGAATAGGGGAATAAGTCAAAGAAAATGCCACAAAACAAGGCCAATTATGCAAAAAAAAAAAAAAAAACCCAAAACAAAAAACAACCCAAAACCCCCCAACAAAACTACTTACATTTTTATGTGAGGTGCGCATGTGCGTGTGTATTTATATTGTATTTACATCTTATGCATTATTTTTGAATGTTTAATTGTTATTATAACCATTCATAGCATTGAATATGTATTTTGGATATTATATACTCTGCGGTCAGGGTGGGGGGTGTCTCGGTCCCAATTAACTGCGGAAAGTGAGGGATCCCTGTATTTTTTTGTGTTTTATATACATTTCAAATGAGCGACAATGGTGGCCTGGTGGTAAATGGCACTGGATTACTGATCCCAAGGTTGAGGGTTCAAACCGCACTACCAACGGTTGTCACTGACCCCCACCCCCCTCCCAGTGCACTAACTGGGCTATCAAAGGCCAGCCATGTCTCTCACTGTCTATGGTGAGAGGTTCATGTAAAAGAACCATTGCTGATTTTTGACAAGAGGAGCTGCATAGCTGTCAGTGTGTTTCTTCCTTGTGATGGCCTGGTGAGCTGTCCAGGGTGTACTATCTCCTTGCCTGGAGTCGGCTGGGATGGGCGTCATCCTCCCTGCGACACTAATGAAGATTAAGCAGCTCAGAAAATGAATGAATGGACTTAGCAGCTGTAATTTGACTGATCGTAACCCAGTACCACCAAACCGCCAGTGTTTGGTACTTTTGCGAGGCCTTCACTGCTGAGATGTATAAATGGTAAACAAACAAAAACAAAATCTTGTAGGTTGCTCTGTCTAAAGGCTTCTGCCAACTTCTGTGGCTGCATGTAAAAAGAAAATTGCTCATATATTAGGGCAGCAGCCTAGCTTGGATCTTCACTGGATGAAGACAGGGTGCACCCTGAACAGCTCTCCAGTCCATTGCAGCGCCAATACAAACATTCGCACTCCCACCTATGAGCTATTTTGAACAGCCAATTAGGCCAATGGTGGGAAACCTGAGTACCTGGAGGAAACCCACACAAGCATGACGAGAACATGTAAACTCCACACAGAACTCCCCCAGCAAAGTTTGGGTCTTGAACCCAGGTCCTTCCATGCTCTGAGGCAGATATACTAACCACCAGTACGCCATATTATATATGCATTGAATAGTTTATGATTCAAATGACTATTAATTCCATAATTGAAATCCTTTCATCTGCATTTAACCCACACACACATGTAAACAGTGAGCACGCACACTTCAACCACACGCACACGGAGATTAGCTGGGGGTTGGGCGTCTTGCTCAAGGGCACTTCAACCATTTATATGTAGGAAGGGACGGCGCAGCTCACTCCCAGTCCACCAGACATTTTCCCCCTGCTGGTTTGGGAATCGAACCAGCAATCTTTTATGCTTGATCTGCCCCCGTATTCAAATCTTGGATGAAATCAAATTATTACATAGAATTAAATTAAATTAAGTCCTTCCAGGTAGAGTTTTGTGCAGTATTTAAATTGCTAAGTATTTCACAGGACTGTCGGCATAACCCCGAAATCTAAATAATAATTAAGTGGAGTAATTCAAACAACAGGAACAAAATCAACTCAGGACTTTCGAGTAATTAGTATGTAAACGCCACTGGGGCTGTACTCACTTCCCAAACCTAAGTGTTTCAGCAGAAAAACCAGAGACTAATAATAACGAGGTGGATGTTTGGTATACGACAGTACGTATTCAGTACGGCAAATACAAATGTTTAATACTGACATTTGGCAGAGACATAGTAAAGATGGCAGATTGCTATTTTAATTAAATTAAATCTTGATCCTGCATTAAAAGTACAATCTGGTTGGCTGATGAAATATCTGTGACTTTGATGTAATGATCTCACACACACACACACACACACACAAACACATTTTAAAACAGACCACCAAACAGTTACGCCTAAACAGCATTAAATTAAATTGGCGGTCTTCCAAATTGCAGGAAAAGGAGAGCTCTCAGCAAATGAAAGACTCTTATTAGTACTCGTCCACTCCGTCTCTCCGGCCTCGCAAAAAAAAAAAAAGCAGAAAATAAAATTTTTTAAATTTCTCGTGAGTACAGTGGCGGAGGAGCACAGCAGGTATGAAAGCAGACACTAACTGTATGTTGTTGCGATATAGAGTCGTGAATGATGAGCTGATAACATCTATCCATCCATCTATTCGCTGTACTGCTTCATCCTATTAGGGTTGCAGCAAGGCTGGAGTCTATCTCAGCTGTCTCGGGGCGAACACAGGGAACGCTTTCAGCAGCTTGCCAGTCCATCACAGGGCTGCACGCACCCACATAACCATTCAAAATTGCACTTAGGACTAGGGGCAATTTGGAACAGCCAATTAGCCTAGTGTGCACAGTATGTCTTTGGGCTGTGGTAGGACAGCAGAGTCCCTGGAGGAAACCATGGGGAGAAGATGTAATAGTCACACAGAGACGTCACCGCCGAGACCAGGTCTACCTCCAGGACCTTTGGGTTGTATAGTTCTAAGTGTGAGTGTTGACTCCCTTCTCCCGTTTGAATCTGATGGGTTTTTTTTTTTTTTTTGTACGCTACAAAATGTGTCACGTGATAGAAAACGAATCTGAATCAGCAGCCGGCGTCCTTAGATTCATGAGAATGGGCAAATATTTCCCTCATTTTATACACATTACATTGTCTGAGGAAAACTGGCCTGTCCCCAATCTTGAGCAGGCTGATGCCCATCTCAGCCCGAAGGCAAAGGCATGGCTGGAATGGCCATTGCTCGATCCTGTGAATTTGTGGTCTTTTTTTTTTTTTTTTTTTTTTTTTTTTATTGATTGTTTCTTGGATCAGTCTATTTATATTCTTTATTTCCAGAAGAAAAAAAAATTGGGGGGAAAAAAAAACTTTTTTATTTTTTTTTATTTTTATTATTCCCGACAGTCTTAACTTGCCAAAGGAGCAAAAGTAGGGGGAAGTGTATAAGAGTATTTTTAGGGTAACCTGACTTTCTATATTAAAAAGGACTGGCCTTATTAAAAGTTTGACGTGTAACAGTTAGAAACATCCCACTGATTTTCATATGGGATAACACATTTACTTTGAATAACATTACTGGAAAATGAGTACAGATGTTTAACTAGCCACGTCATTACAGAAATATTACACGTCTATTTTATTATTATAATATAATAACATCCAAAAATGCATTGTTTCCTTAAACACTGTGTATATTATGGTGTTTCCAGCAGAACAGTGGAGGCCTGGTGGTGGTAAAAGGTGCTGGATCACTGATCCCAAGGTTGGGGGTTCCAGATCCACTCACACCAGGTTGTCACTGCAATCCCCCCCCCAGTGCACTAACTGGGTTATCAGAGGCCAGCCATGTCTCTCACTGTCCATGATGAGAGGTTCATGTAAAAGAACCACTGCAGGCTTTCAACAACAGTAGGCTGTATAGCCAAGTGTGTTTCTGCCCTGCGATGGCCTGGTAAGCTGTCCAGGGTATACTCTGCCCTAAGTTGGAGTTGGCTGGGGTGGGCACCAGCCTCCCTGCGACCCAAATTATGATTAAGCAGGATTATTACAGAAAATGAAAGAATGAATGTTGTTTCCAGGCCTTGTGTGTATATCCAGCTCGGCTTTCTTGGTACAATTTAAAAGTGTGTGTGTGTGTGTGTGTGTGTGTGTGTGTGTGTGTGTGTGTGTGGTATCAAAAAATGGCTTTAAGATATTATAAGATCTGATATTTAACATTCGTTATTTTACTTCTGGTTAAACTGTTCAATATAAATTATTGATCTATTTCTGAGATACATTGTGTTACGAATATGGCAAACAATGAAAGGAAGTGATAAAAGGAAGAGAGAAATAAAATAAACTTATACTTTGCACTATACAGAAAAGAAAAGCGAATTAAAGCTATTTTTCTATATATTTTTAAACATATTTAATCCTTGACATATTCGGACCTGTGCCGCGCCATGTGCTCTGCTCTGTGAGTATATGCAGGTTAAGTGAAGGCTCGTTTTTAACCCCACTCGTTCAGTAGGTTCTAAACTCCACAGAAAACAGAACTAGAACAAGAGGAACTGCGCCAGCCGCTACCTCGCCATTATAAACAATTACTGTCCATTTGTGCTGACCTTGGGCTTGACCTAGAACAACCTTTTCATGAATTTGTTTTAGCCTTTTGTTCCAAGCTTCTACGCCGAATATTTGACCGAGGCAACGCTGGCCTGGTGGGAGGGTGCTGATCCCAGGGTCGAGTGTTCAGGCCCAACTAACATCAGGTCATCACTGCCAATGCTAACCATAACTGGGCTATCACAGGCCGGCCATGTCTCTCACTGCCTGAGGTGAGAGCCATGTAAAAGAACCGTTGCTGATTTTCATCACGAGCAGGCGGCATAGCCCACAAACTCCATGTAAACCACCACCATCTCATAAAATGAGTCGAAATGTACCAGGCTGTGTATTTCACAGAGGTTTATATATATATATATATATATATATATGACTAAAAAAAAAAAAAAAAATCAGTAGCATAGTTTCCTCCTACAGTCCTATGACAGGCACATGAGCAGCTCCAAGGTGTGAATGTGAGTGTTTGTGTGTCTGCAGTCGTGCATGCGATCCTCCCTGGGACCGCAGTGGAATAAAGCGGTTCGGCAAACGAACGGATGAAAACGAGGCTTCGATCCCCATTAAATGTGGTTTCTAAATTGTTTTGAACATGGCCATGGACAACTGATGGATGGATGGATGGATGGCTGTATGGATAGACTAATATAATCCAACTTAAATTAGAGGTTTATACTGAGTAAAAAAATTCATTTCAGGAAACAGCCATGCGACACGGGCCTGCCAGTGAAAAGCATCTGAGTGGAGTGGGGAAAGTATTATTAAAAATATTACACCATCGACTGACTGTTAGATCATGTAGTCATAAGATCTTCAGCAAGCTGCTGCCCGCCCCCCTCCACCCCCAATATGCACTGGGCCGAGTTAAGCCATCGGCTTGATTGTTTGCAAAAGACGGGTTCATGACACATTAGAACAACTGACACAAATGGTTATTTGGCCAAACTATCCACAGAAGTCTTCCATTACCAGTCCTCTAGTATATACATTTATGGCATTTGGCAGATCTTATCTAGGTTGGGGGTTCGAGTCCCACTCTCCACAAGGTTGTCACTGTGCCCCTCCAGTGCAGTTTGATATCTGGGTTATCAAAGGCCGGCCATGTTTCTCACTGTCTATGGTGAGAGGTTCATATAAAAGAACCATTGCTGACTTTCGACAAGAGGAGCTGCAAAGCCATCAGCGTGTTTCCGCCGCTTGATAAGGGTTGTGTCAGGAAGGGCGTCCGACGTAAAAACTACGCCAAATCAAACATGCAACGATTCGCTGTGGCGAACCCTGAAAACAGCTGAAAGGAAAAAGAAGACTAATACCCCTGTTTCACGGGAGCAGGGCATGCAAGGATTGTAGCGTAAAGGCGTGGAACGCAGTCTATGGAAGAGCTTTGGCATTTTTACACGGAAAACGGGTGAAAATCTTACGGGAAAGTGGAAATTTTTGTACCCCCATTTCACTGGACTGGGGCCGGTGGCGTAGTGGTTAAAGTGCTGGGCTCATAATCGGGAGGTTGTGAGTTCAAATCCCAGTTAGCCCCCATTGTGTGACCCCTGGGCAAAATCTTAACCACAAGTGTGCCTCTGTTCACCCTGCAGTATAACTGGGTACCAGTAAAAATACACTGGGAAGGTAACCTGCGATGGACTAGCGTCCCATCCAGGAGGAGTTGAACTCCTAGTTGCTTCACGCTACGGAAACCAGAGATAAGCACTGGCCTGAAGAGCCACTATGGCTCGGGTGCAAAAAGCCCAACAGACTTTACCTACCTTTTTACCATTTCACTGGACGACGGCATGCAAGGATCGTGAAGCGGAAAGGCGCGGAACGCAGTCTACAGCAGAGCTTTGGCATTTTTACATGGAAAATGGGTGAAAATCCTACGGAAAACTGTACACTCTCGGAACGTTCACAGCATGTGCGGAACAGGTACGGCAAAGTACGCCAAAGTGACCCCACGGAAAACTCACAAATTTTTTTTCCATGAACCTGCTTTTGAACATGTTCAAAAGCAGGTTCACGGAATATTTTGGCCTGCCAGAAGCATACGGAAGTGGCAGAAGACTTGAGGAATAACTACGGAATCACACGGAATGACATGGAAGATGAGGGAATAATTGCGGAACGTTTGCGGATGACAACATTTTTGCTTTCGTAAGTCTGCCGCGCTCCAGTGAAATGGGGGTATTACCCTCGGTTACAAGGCCAAAAGTACATGTATACCTGACCCTCACACCCATATCTGGTACTTCCTGCTGCCAGACAGTTGAAAGCACATACCTTCCTAGAATGTATCTATCTGTCTGCCGGGTCAATAACTTGCTCATTATTTTCACGGGAACCAATAGGCCCAAACGTTCTCCATCTCAACATTGCCCTTGTGCATAAATCAAAGTGCGTGGAGTGTAACCTCAATCCGACTGCACACCTTTGGGACGAATGAAAAGCAGACTACACTCTACGCTTTCTCACTCAACATTACTGCCTGATCTCACTAATGCTCGCGGGGCTGCGTGAGCGCACATCCGCACAGCGTTGCTCCATGATCTGGGAGAAAGCATTGTACAAGAGGCTGCTATAGAAACAGATCACGGATTAACTCCATATTAATTCCCATTATATTAGAATTAGAAAAGGAACAAAGCGAGGTGCTACGATCAGGTGTATACATATTCATATAGTGTGTATGGATCATATACATTATTTATTCATACAATTGCCAAACCACTTTCTTCTACTACCGTCGTGGGGAAGCTGGAGCTTATATCAGCCGGCTCTGGGCAAAAGTGTTTATGCATCATCATCATCACCACCACCACTATCATCATCATCTTTCCCATTCCACTAATTACGTTGCTAGCACCGCATTTCTCTTAGCAACTGTGCTCTTGCGAGTCTGCTGATTTTTCTGTAGCTTTCCAGACATCGCAAGTGCACAGCTTACTGTTAATTCAGTAACGAATTTGTTCTTGGGGGGGCGGAGTTAAAATGTCTTGTTAAATGAGCGATGCACTTCAGGTGAAGGACAGGCAGAAGTTCCGGACTGGTGAGGGCTGAGTCAAGGACAGGATGTCACTGTTGGTGTATTTGTAATGACAGTCCACATTATCGTCTTTGAAAGATGGAGTTTTCGAGCTGCCTCTTCATCTTGATGGCACCCTGAATGGCTCACCAGTCCACACTCACACTATATTCATAATAGGAATGGGACTGACTACAGCTACTGACAGCAGACTTGCTCTCAGATAGTGAATCAAAGATGACACCTGGAGAGTACTGTGGTGCCTCCAGTCTTCTGATCCGATGTCCTTTTCTGGCGGGGATGATGAAGCCTATTTCAACCGACTCTGTTCAAATGGTGAGGTACACCCTGAACAGACTTGTCAGCCCAACGCAGAGAAAAACACACACAACCATTCACGCTTACACCGAAGGACAGTTCATCACAGCCAGTCAGCCTAACGTGCATGTTTTTGGACTGCGGGTGGAAACTAGAATACACGGAGGAAACCCAAGGAAGCATTTTGCGGTGAGACGAACGTGCTACTCATCCTGACTCATGTGTCAAGTGAAAACACCAAGAATGGATTGCTGAGGCATAATTTAGGAGACATGTAGTGGCAGGGTTGGGCAATTTTCAGCCAGACAAACGGGCAGCGCAGACACGGTGACAAATTGCGAGGCTGCACCAATCACAGTGGCCATCATAGCAGGTGCATTCACTTTATGTTTGGATAGTAACTGGAAGGGTGTGAATATAAATCCTTGGTGTGCTGGACATCAACTGTTCAGCCACAGACTGAGAGCTTTAACTTCTCTTCTAATCTCGCAATTCATTTGCAGTAACCGTAGATTAAATAGAAAATTCTGCACAGTGTGCGCTGGTAATAATAGAGCAGACATTTTGAAGACGATGCGATGAATCTCAATGAGTTGGCATCGCAGTATTGATCCAAGACCAGTTGTTTCTATACATGCTGAATTTTTTGTGCTTAGCTGGATTTGATCTCATGGAAAGAGCCCATTATTTCCATTCTGTAAACCCAAAGAGTTTTGGAACGTTAACCAAGCAGCCGGATCATTAATACTGAACACCAGGCATGCAAAAAAATAATGATTTATTCTCCGTGATTTACATACAATTCTCAAATTATTTCTTCAGGTGTTTTGAACTGACGAAACTTGGAAGTTATTCTTCCCGCAGCCATTTAATGGGCCATTTCTCATTATAACAAGGAATAGTTTGTGTTCACTCACTCACTCTTTCAGTCATTCGCGAACCGCTCGATCCTACTAGGGTCACTGAGAGGCTGAAGCATATCGTAGCCGACATAGGGCAAAGGTAGGGTACACCCCGAACATCTTACCAACACAATCACAAGTATCTGGTCGAACCCAATGTGAGCGAACTCCACCCTCGCGGAGCCGAGGCAGACGTGCTAACCCCTACACCACTGTCCCGCCCTCCTTTGAGTTCAATATTGTAAAATTTAAACCTATCGGTCTATGTTTGACTTATCAAGTATATGTTTAATATCAGTAAGCTAAATTAATTGGGATGCCGCACAAATTATTCATTCATTCATTTTCTGTAACCGCTTAATCCGAATTAGGGTCGTGGAGAGTCTGGCGCCCATTCCAGCTTGACTCCCGGCGAGGGTAGAGTACACCCTGGACGGCTCGCCAGGCCATCGCAGGTCAGAAACACGCTGACAGCTATGTAGCTACTCCTGCCGAAAGTCAGCAATGGTTCTATTACATGCACCTTTCACCGTAGACAGTGAGAGACACGGCTGGCCTTTGATAACCCAGTTAGTGCACTGCGGGGCAGTGACAACCTGTTAAGAGTGGGACCTGAACCCCCAACCTTAGGATCAGTGATTCTTTTCTACCTTTACTACCAGGCCACCACTGCCCGCTACCCAAATTAGTTATGTTTATAATAAAGTACGAGTCAGATGTAAAACTTTGTGTGTGTGTGTGTGTGTGTGTGTGTGTGTGTGTCTTAGCTCAAACACATTTGAAATCTTAATAACAAAGAAAATGTTGATATAGACGGGGATTACAGAAGAGAAAAGGATTACATTAAACAATACTGTTTACTCTACATTATTGCAGAATCATCTAAATATCCACCGCCGAGATGAGTTTTCATTGGGTTACACTGCTGGCATGGTTGCTCTCAGTGTTAGATTATTAAACTATTTATTGCCACTTTATAATAAATTACAAACCACAGCTTGTGAGTCTCGCATCATTACCTCAAAGATCACAAGCTTGAATCCAGGTTAATGCCACAGCCATCCAGGACCGGGAGGACATGGGAGCCAGCTGGTTGAGCTCTCAATGGAGTTAGGGATGGTAAACGCTCACTTCCCTGTCACTCACTACAATCGCCAGCCAATCATGGGCGTCTGTGAGCTTGTTCATACTAGGGGCGGATAGCGCTTTCCCTCCGAGCATGTTGGGCCGCCCCCAAATATACATAATGGTGCTGCAGTTCAAAAAGAGGCAGGTGACGAGCATTATGTGTTACGGAGGGGGCGTGTGCATGCCTTTGCCCCTTTGTTTGTGGTGGATGCATGATAAGGAATGAATACTTGATGGGTGGGATCTGGATGTGGAGAAAAATGGGGTAATTTTTTTTTTTCTTTTTTTTTTAATTTAAAAAATTGAAACCAGCAAAAAATAAATGACTGGTGGAGCAAACACACGACCTTTCACTGACCTTTAATGTGTTTAATGTTACATATACAGTAACCATTATTCTCGAGGATTGCGTTCCGCCCCTTCCCACGGATCCTGAAAATCTGCAAATTATTGACCCGGTTTTAAACCCCTATGTATGATATTACGCTAAAATATGCTTGTTAAACACATTCTACAGCCAGTCTTCCTCATTAATACAGTAATAATGCAGTAAAATGTAGTAATGATTAAGTAAAAACTTTTTAATTTTGTACTGTGATAATATTTATGAATAAATAAAGCGCTTAGGCTCGTTACCAGAAGCTAGAGAAGATGCAGGGCGTTTGAGTGACATCATAGGGCGTAAATAATCATTAAAAACACACGAAAAAAAATGTGAATTCGTAATTCAAGCAGTCATGCTGACAATGTGTGCGAAGGAGAAAAAAAAGAGGTGTACACATCAACAGCAACCAATCAGCAGGAGGGAGAAACAAAACCGCTCAGCCATTGGCTAAATTTGAATCACATGCTAGTTACTTCCGGGTTTGCCGCTAATCTGCGAGTATGTGGGCCCATGAGTGCTGAACCGCAAATGGGAAAGGGTTTACTGTATATATTGTCAGATAATTGTTGCATAATAGGGCCTAATATTAGGTTATATTCTGTTACATAAATGGGGTATTTATTCAAATAATACTGATAACATTACTGCAATTAGTTAAAAGTAACTACTGTAAGTAATAGTTATTCTGTAACCGCTTAATCCTAATTGGGGTCGCGGGGAGGCTGGCGCCCATCCCAGCCAACTTCGGGCAAGGGCAGAGTACACCCTGGAGAGGGGTTTCGGCCATACTCCTTTGTGATTTCACTCAACCGAATCCCACTTTCATATTTTTTGATCATCTCCTGTTTTACTTTTATTGATAACAAAGCCCTCTTTTCTTTTCAGTCTCACCGGGAATCACTTTCTTGGGGCTCATGACCTCAATCCTTTCGGCTTTTTCCCTTTTACTCGGGAGTCGCCACAGCGAATCATCTGCTTCGCACGTTTTGATTTGGCAGAGCTTTTTACGTCGGATAACAAAAAATAACGCTGCGATAAGCACACTCAAAAAACTCACGAACCAACAGTACAACTCTCCACGCATGTGTTGAATAATGGGTAGACGGCACACGAAAAGCATTATGGGTACAGTATTGTATTATGGAGATTCAACTCCCTCCTAGCCAATAGGAGGCCAGCGGGGTGAGGTGTTGGGAGACAACCAATGGGAAAGCAACTCGTGCATTGTTTGAATGTTTGAATGGCGCATTTGAATTTTTAAGATGGGCGCTTTCATAACGTGAACTTGTTTCGTATCCAGAGACAAAAATTTGAGGAAAATGCGGTTCGTAACCTGAATTTTTCATTTGGTAGTTAATTTTAGTACAATTTCCATAAGCATTTTCTTGTCAAGTAATAACAACAACATGATTAATATATAATCTCACGCGAAAGCTAATAACTTAGGACCGAGTGCGTACTCATGGACTGTGCACAGACAAACACAATTGGCACGTTGCAGTACCCTCCGTGTTGCTCACAGGAAAGGTAATAGAATAAATACAAAGCCTGTAAAACAACACGCACCACTGTGGGATGAGTGCAGATGCTAATAAGGTAGGGGGAACAATGAGTATGCAAAAGCGAAACGTGCTAAATAAAAATAAGAAAAGAATGGTTGTCACATGGTTGTTTCATGACGTGGGTGTTCGCACACGGCGAAAGTGGTTTGAAAGTAGCGGAGATGTGTGGCAGTTTTATTATTACTGAGTGGCTATTTGGTAAACACTACATTATGTATGTGACAAAAATTAGAAGAAAGAATATAAAAGAGATTGCTTGTAGTACACTTGTGTTTTTCATTAAAAGACAAAAAATACATTATCGCTTTGAGAAGAACAGCACTTAATAGCTAATTTCAATTAAAATGTGTCTGTGGGCAAAATCTCAGACCAATCATAACTCATTCATTCCTTCATTTTCTGAACTGCGTGATCCTAATTACGGTCGCAGCAGGCTGGTACCCACCTCAGGCAACTCTGGGCGAGGGCGGCGTGCATCCCGGACAGCATGCCAGGCCATTGCAGGGCCAAACTCTCATACAAGCATTCATGCTCACACTCACAATAGAGGCGATCTGGAACAGCCAATTAACCTACTGTGCATGTTTTTGGATTCTTGGAGGAAACCTGAGTACACAGAGAAAACCCACACAAACACGAGGGAGAACATTCAAACCCCACACAGAAACGCCCGAGCTGGGAATTGAACCCAGGACCCTTTTGCTGTGAGGTAGGTGTGCTAACCACTGTGCCGTCACATTGAGAGACATGGTCTGCCCTTGATAACCCAGTTAGCTGCACTGGGAGGACAACAGTGGCATCTGCAGACAGTGGGGCTCCCAACCTTACTATCGGTAATCCAGCACCTTACCACTGGGCTAACAATGCCCCTCCAATCGGCACTTTTTAACAATATTCTAGGTGGTTATTTTAAAACCTAATCGCCTAGTGATGAGGTGATCAATACCCAAGTTAACGTGAAAAAGTATCTTTAAACATAATTTCTTTCGGTATTTCATCTTAAAACTATTAATCCAGGTGCACGTATAATTTCCCACTGCATAGCCAGCGAGTTTGATCTCTGGTCGAAGCCAAGGTAAGCCCTGAATGCCTAACTTGGAACAGTTAATTGGCTTAATGAGCATGTCTTCGGATGGTGGGCAGTAACTAGACTACCTGGAAGAAACCCTCTCAAGAACACGCAAACCGACACAGAAACAACCTAACCCAGCCCCAGACTTGAACCAGGGATATTCTTTGCTGTGAAGGCGGACGTGCTAACCGCTCGGCAACTGTGCCACCAAAATTCTATAACAGTGCATGCATAACTTGGTTCGCCTTGATGACATCATCATTCTTAGACTCAGTTTTCAAATACCTGCCCATACAATCATTAAAACAGAAGATAACATTTGTGCACCGAAAGAACTTTGAGATTCACATCTAAAAAATGTTGCATTCTTCTTTAATTAGCCGAGACAGCAATCCATTAAACAGTGAAACCTCATCACCGCCTTACCTGTCCACATATCCGTAGCTTTCATTGTTAAATTGCATTTGACTGCATCAACAGAACCAAACCCACAGCCACTGCAAACCACTCTGAAGGTCTACTGAGTGTGCTTCATATAAACCCAGCGGTCATGTTTCATATAACCCTTGCTGTATCTTCTGGAACTTGCGTCAACAGGGAACAAAGGGGGCAATTTAGGATCCTGCTGATCTACAGCTAAGCTTACACATAGTGACAGAAACAAGGTGCGCTCGACCCTAAAGTGTGAACTGCTGCCAAGGCTGAGACTGAGAACGTAAATATACAAACACTACATGCAAAAAAGTGTTTAATATGTACGTTAGGTGGTGTTTTACTATTATTTTTGATAAATGATAAGCACACACTGAATATACACAGCCAACACATACACAGAAAAATGTACTTGCACCTGTGCTATTCTGGGGTTGTGCTCTCTCTCTCTCTCTCTCTCTCTCTCTCTCTCTCTCACTTATGCACTTCCATAAATTCTGAGGAAAACACATTTACAATGGTACCTCACTTTACAAAAGTCAAGTTACGTTATGAAAGCGCCATCTTAAAAATTCAAACGTGCCATTCAAACATTCAAACAATGCGCGAGTTGCTTTCCCAATTAGTTGTCTCCCAACACCCCGCCCCGCTGGCCTCCCATTGGCTAGGAGGGAGCTGAATCTCCATAATACAGTACTGTACCCATAATGCTTTTCGTGTGTCTTCAACCCATTGTTCGACACACGTGTGAAGGAGAGTTGTACTGTTGGTTCGTGAGTTTTTTGAGTGTGCTCATTGCAGCGTTATTTTTCGTTGTTAATCATGAGCCCCAAGAAAGTGATTCCCGGTGAGACTGAAAAGAATAAGCGGGCTCCGTTATTGATTAAAAGTAAAACAGGAGATGATCAAAAAATATGAAAGTGGGATGCGGTTGAGTGAAATCGCAAAGGAGTATGGCCGAAACCCCTCTACAATCAGGACGATATTGAAGCAGAAGGAGGCCTTAAAAGCGACGACCCCTTTGAAAAGCCTCACTGTGATATCGAAAAAGAGGTCATCACTGAATGATGAAATGGAGAGACTGTTACTCCTTTGGATAAAGGAGAAAGAAATTGCCGGAGATACAGTGACGGAGGCGATTATTTCGGAAAAAGCAACCGTTATATTTAAGGATCTCGTGAAGGAGGGTGGGGGTGAGGGTTCTTCAGACCAGCAACCCCCAGACTTTAAAGCGTCACATGGGTGGTTCGAGAGATTTTACAAAGGGTAAATAATTTTCTTTTACTTTTAACACCTATTTCATACAAAATTGGTGTACTTTTATCATTTTTAAAGGGTTTATGGGGTAGTCTTGGGAGCCTTGGAACGAATCACGTGTTTTACATGTAAACTGCACCCCTACTTACAAAAAAGATTAATTTTGTAAGGTGAGGTACCACTGTAGTCAGATTCATTTCCTGGAGATTTACTAATGGTTAGTGCCTTCTGCCTAACCCTAACCCTTACCCAAACCTTAACCTAACCCTAAAACATGTCTTCGCTTAAAGATTTATATTATGGGGGTTTGAATTTTGTCCCCATAAGGAAGACAAGTCCTAATCATTTTTCTGTGAAACAGATTCATGTGTCAACAATGTGATAAATACCCAGAACTCTGGCGCACACACACACACACACACACACACACACACACACACACACACACACACACACACACACACACACACACACAGGAGCATGTGCTCAAGATAGGAGTAGGTATGAAGTGAGAAATGCGTGTGAGGTTTATTTTATGGGATCTATGTGAGAGGATGAATAAATGAGCCAGTTCAGGGTCAATAACCGAACAGCACATAGATACACAGATATACACCAAAAATCATGGTCTTGGAAACGTCTATAATGAAGCCTTTTAAAAGAAATGGTCAAATTATATTTAAATAAATATTATAGACCCACAATTATTAGCACCTCTAATATTAATATTTGTAATGAAACAGTATCTAATCTTCTCCTATAAGATTTCACAAGATGGGAGAATACAGAAAGAGGGATCTTGGACCGTTTCCCCTTTGTGCAATCTCTCTACATCATCCAGCAACCTGGTCCTCTCCTCTGCACGCTCCTGTTCAGCTCACTCCACAGGATTTCAATGGGGTGGAGGTCTGGGCACTGAAATGGCCATGTTAGGAGCTTGATTCTGTGTCTCCTGAACTATTTCTGTGTAGATTTGCACGGGTGTTTAGGGTCATTATCTTGCTGAAAGATCCAGTGAGGATCCAGCTTCAGCTTTCGGGCAGAGGCCACCAGATTTTGATTTAAAATGTCCTGGTATTTCAAAGCATTCATGATGCCATGCAGCCTAAAAAGGCTGCCAGGGCTTCTGGAAGAGAAAAAGGCTCACAGCATCACAGTACCTCCCCCATACTTCACAGTGGGCATGAGGTTCTTTTCTGTATACTCATCTTTTGTTTTCCGCCAGACCCACTTAGAGTGTTTGTTGACAAAAACCTCTACCTTGGTCTCATCTGACCAAAGCACACGGTCCCAGTTGAAGTCCCAGTACCGCTTAGCGAACTCCTGACTTTTTTATTTATGAATGCAAGTGAGAAAAGCGTTTTTCCCAGCATGCCTTCCAAACAGCTTGTTGGCATATAGATGGCACCCGATAATTGTTTTGAAGGCTTTGTGACCCCAGGATGCTGCCATTTGTTGCAATTCTTTAACAGTGAGCTTTGGAGAACTTTTTATTTCTGTTTCCATCCTCCTCTCTGTGCGAGATGGTAAAATAACCTTGCATCCTCGTACAGGCTTGTTCACCATCCTTCCTGTTGTTTTAAATTTCTTAATGATTCCTCTGACAGTAGATATGCGCAGGTGCAGGCGAGCAACTATTTTCTTGTCGCCATTGCCTGACTTGTGAAGGTCGACACTCATCTGCCTTACTTGAATGTTGTGTTCTTTTGTATTTCCCATGTTGCATAGAGAGGATAAGAGAATGGCCTCTGTGTCACATCATATTTATACCCCAGGAAAACAGGAAGTGATGAATTATTAATTAAATGTTCCTAGATACTCTGATCAACTTTGTAAACTACTGTAGAAATACTTCAATTACATTTCTTTCCTAGGAATTGCCACGAATGCCAATAATTGTGGAACATGTGATTTTATGAAAAATAATTATTTCTCAGTTAGGGAAAATTTTCCCCTTTAAAATTCACTTGAGATGACAGTAATATTTTTCACATGTAAGATTTTCAGTGTAAAAGTAGCTTCTGCAATAAAAATGTAATTTATTTTATGGCTTTCAACACATCTTAACCAGGGGTGCGAATAATTGTGGAGGGCTATGTGCTTTGTGTGTATGTATATATGCATGTATTCATGGAGAGCTATATGTATGTATGTATGTTTTCATGAAGAGCTGTATGTATGCATGTATTCATGGAGAGCTGTATGTATATATGCATGTATTCATGGAGAGCTGTATGTATGTATGTATGTATTCATGGAGAGCTGTATGTATGTATGTATGTATGTATGTATGCATGTATTCATGTATATATGTATGTTTTCATGGAGAGCTGTACATAGGTATGTATGTATGTATGCATTCATGGACAGCTGTATGTATGTATGTATGTATAGCTGAATGTATGTATGTATGTATGTATGTATGTATTCATGGAGAGCTGTATGTATTTATGTATTCATGGAGAGCTGTATGTATGTATGTATGTATAGCTGAATGTATGTATGTATGTATGTATTCATGGAGAGCTGTATGTATGTATATCTGTATGTATTCATGGAGAGCTGTATGTATGTATGTATGTATAGCTGAATGTATGTATGTATGTATGTATTCATGGAGAGATGTATGTATGTATATCTGTATGTATTCATGGAGAGCTGTATGTATGTATGTATGTATAGCTGAATGTATGTATGTATGTATGTATGTATGTATTCATGGAGAGATGTATGTATGTATATCTGTATGTATTCATGGAGAGCTGTATGTACGTATGTATGTACTCATCTAGAGCTGTATGTATGTATATATGTATGCACGTATGTATGTATTCATGGAGAGCTGTATGATTGTTTGTATGTATGTATGTATGTACTGTATTCATGGAGGGCTGTATGAATGTATATATGCATCTATGTATTATGTATGTATTGTATTCACGGAGGGCTGTATGTATATATGTATGTATATACGTATGTATTCATGGAGAGCTGTATGAATGAATATATGCATCTATGTATGTATGTATTCATGGAGAGCTGTATGTATGTATTCGTGGGGAGCTGTATGAATGTATATATGCATCTATGTATGTGTGTATGTATTCATGGATAGCTGTATGTATGTATGTATGTATGTACTGTATTCATGGAGGGCTGTATGTATATATGTATGTATATACGTATGTATTCATGGAGAGCTGTATGAATGTATATATGCATATATGTATGTATGTATGTATTCATGGAGAGCTGTATGAATGTATATATGCATATATGTATGTATGTATGTATTCATGGAGAGCTATATGAATGTATATATGCATCTATGTATGTATGTATGTATGTATTCATGGAGGGCTGTATGTATGTATGTATGTATATATGCATCTATGTATGTATGTACTGTATTCATGGAGGGATGTATGTATATATGTATATAACAAACAATTTCGCCTAAAAACTTATCCTGGAGTGGAAGCGCGTGGGCCAAACAATGCGCGCGCACTCACACACACACACACACACACACACACACGCACGCACGCACACGCACACATACGCACCTGCGATTTCGCCCGCTGTCCATGTCCCTCCTCGACTTCCGATGAGCTATTCATGTTCACTCCCCATTGATCACTCACCATTCTCCGAGAAATCAAACACCCACAGACCTGCCTGTCAATATTCAGCAGTGCCCCGAGATTTCCCAGATCCCAGATCCCAGATCCCAGTTATTCCAGCAAAAAAGCACGCAGACCCTTAATGGGGGTAAAAGAGACAGAAAAGATGAGAAGACGCCACTGTGTACCGGGACTGTTTGGGTGACTACTGCAGGGATATCAACACACACACACACACCATACACACACACACACCACACACACACACACACACACACACACACACACACACACACACACACTATAATAGCATCCTTTACTTGGAAAACAATAAAGAAAGGGGAAACCAAACTGCAATATATTCTCCTTCTGCACTATTTTTAATTTCTTCTTAAAATCCTGTAGCGTCCTCTTCAGATGGGAATTGGCTAATTAGCATAAAAAAATTAAAAATAGCGTCACGCGCAAATGAGTAATCCACCAAATCCACTGCATTGGAAGAAGTTACGCACGTAAAAAAAAAAAATCCCAAACAATCCCATCATCTCCAGACTCCATGTGTTTGAGCATCTCCTATGGGACCGAGCCGGTGACCCCCAGCGCTCGTTTTGTCCGCGTGCTCCCGCTTACAGACGCGACACGAGCGTGTTTCCGGATAAAAATCGCGCTTGATTAGAAACGCAGCGCGCGCGGACTGAGCGCGCACACAAACTCCGCCCGCTGCCGCTCCCACCGCCTCGACTCTTCCGCACCCGCGAGCTTCAGAGAGCTGAGATCCGGCTCGATGCCCATTTTAGGGTTTGATATGCAACCAATCAGAAATCACATCTGTGAACATTATCAGCATAAAGGACACTATACTGAACTGATGACCCATATGCCATGGAAATGTATATTACACACACACACACACACACACACACTCTCTCACTCCAATCAGCCATGCCTGATAAAGAAAGTGATTGACAGTGATTGTCTCCTTTGAGGTTGATCACACTAGAGCTTGTGATTTAAAAAAAAAAAAAAAAAAAAAAAGCAGTTGATGTGGATTGATTTATCTGCAAATTTTGAACTACACTGTGTCCATCTGTTTTACGACTCCATATGCAAGCAAATATTTATCCATACATTCATTTTCTAAGATGCTTAATCCTAATTCAAGTGGTAGGGAGGCTGGTGCCCAGCTCACCCAACTCTGGGTGAGGATGGGGTACACCCTAACCAGCTCATCAGATCATCGCACAACCAACATATGCATACACACAACCATTCACAGTCACACCTAGGAGTGATTTGAAACAGCCAAATAGCCAACTGTGCATGTTTTTTTTGTTTTGTTTTGTTTCTTTTACTGTGGGAGGAAATCGGAGTACCCGAAGGAACCCCACACATGCATACGAAGAACATGCAAACCCCGGAATCTAGCCCAGGCCTTCTTGCTGTGAAGCAGATGTGCTAACCACTGTGGCATCCTGCTGCTAAAAACAAACATTTTCCAGCATAAATGCGTATATTGCATGAAAGTCGACCAACAGTTTATGTCGAACAACCTTCTCACCGGATCCAATTCCTTCCATAATACTCCAGACTATCTCTGAAGGCCTTTTTTCCTTTACATCCACTATCACCAATAACTCCGCATCATTCGGTCATGTCCCAACAGTGTTCAAAATTGCTAGGGTTTTACTGATCTCAAAGAAACCCTCTCTGGCTCCATCAGACATGGGCAACTACAGACCGGTATCACTTCTTCGAAAATTCTTGAACGCACTATTTATAACCAAATTTCTTCCTGTCTTTTGCAGAATAACCTCCTTGACCCTAATCAATCTGGCTTCAAAGTGGAACATTCCACAGAGGCTGCACTCTTGGCTGCCACAGAGGAGCTACATGCTGCAAGATCAACTAAGATGTCATCAGCCCTCAGCCTCCTCAACCTTTCAGCAGCATTTGACATAGTCCACCACAAGACTCTCTTGTCCGTCCTCAGGAGTCTAGGAATTTGTGGTACTGCATGGCAATGGTTTTCTTCCTACCTAGAAGCTCACTCATATGAGGTTACATTGAGGGGATCCACATCTTCTCCATGCCGATTTTCCACTGGCTCAGTTCTTGGCCCACTTCTGTTCCCTCTTTATACTAGGTCCCTCAGTGATGTCATATCCTCATGTAGTGTATCATGCCACTGTTATGCAGATGACACTCAACTCATTTTCTTTTTCCTTTCTTTTTTGCTCTGTCAGGCACTGATTTTTCTGCCTGGATCTCTGCATGTCTGACAAGTATCTCCTCATGGCTTGTAGTTCACCAGCCGAAGCTTAATCTCAGCAAGACTGAATTGCTGTTCATCCCAGCTGACTCACCCCCACATCTCGATGTTGCAATCTCCTAACACAAAACTGTGATTTCTCCTTCAGGCACTGCACGAAGCCATGGCGTGGCCATGGAGAATTGCCTGTCCTTCTCGCATCACTAATCTTTCTCTATCATGTCTATTTTTCCTCTTTAATATCCAAAGGAATCATCCATTCCTTTCCACGACTAAGACCACTCAGATACTCGTTCAATCCCTGATCATCTCAAAACTAGACTACTGCAACTCACTCCTGGCAGGTCTACCTGTGAGTGTTATTCAACCTCTGCAACTGATCCAGAATTCAGCTGTAAGGCCGGTTTTCAACCTTCCCAAATTTTCCCACACCGCAGCACTGTTACAATCTATGTATCACTGACTTTCTGTAGCTGCTCGCATCAGATTTATAACACTAATGCTTGCCTACAAAGCCAAAAATGGACCTGCACCTTTCTACTCACAGCACTTATCACACCCCACATTGCACTGCTTTCTCTCAGATCCTGCAGCGCTGCTAGATTGGTCTCTTCTTCTACCAAGGGACAAGGGGAAAATATATCTTATCTCTTCTCTATTCTGGCTTCAGTGTGGTGGAATGAACGTCCTGTGGATGTCTGGACAGCTTATTTGTATATTCAAACAATGGCTGAAAACACCTTTTTTGGCAGAACAGTACTTAGATTAACACTATGCTTTACACACACACACACACACACACACACACACACACACACACACACACACACACAGACACACAGAAAAGATAAAAAAAAAAATGCAAAACACACACACAACACATACCGACTGAGTTTGACTGATGGAATACTTAGTCTGTGTTCTAACAAACCAGTATAACACTATATTCACTGATGATGACATTAAAGCACTTTTGTAAGTCACTCTGGATAAGAACGTCTGCTGAATGCTGGAAGTGTAAATGTGTTTGATTAATTTGCAATTGGTTTGCAGATATTTGGTGGGAAAAAAACTTCTGACAATAGCAGACAGCAGAAATTAATATAGCTCCCGCTGAGATGTCTTTTGATCGGTGTTGACCTGCAAGTCTGACTCCCAATGATGAATATTGTGTATTTTATTGTATGCAAGTCTGAGCAGTGGTGTATGAGACTCTATATTTTGGGATTTTTGTTTCATTATTCATAATAATTATAATTATAAATAAACAAATCATGAATTCATTTTGTGAACTGCTTAATTCAAATTAGGGTCACGGGAAGATTGGCACCCATCTTGGAAACACCCTGGTCAGCTAGCTAGTACATTGCTGTGTGTGTGTGTGTGTGTGTGTGTGTGTGTGTGTGTGTGTGTGTGTGTGTGTGTATGTATGTGTGTGTGTGTGTATAATATATGTGTATATATATATGTGTGTATATATATATATATATATATATATATATATATATATATATATATATATATATATATATATATATATATATAATGTATATATATATTGTCCGTTCCTTCTCCCAGAGTCCACTGGGAAGGATGCGAGCCCCCTCAACTCTAATTAGGATTAAGCGGCTAAGAAAATCATCTAATGAATGAGCTTATCTACTAAAATTGAATATACAATAATAGAAATTTTGAATAAGTGTCTTTAAAAGATTCTGTAATTGAGCATATGCTTTAAAAAAATCGAAAAATAAACAATACTTGTACATACAATGGTTACAATATCTGTAACTTTCAGTGGTACATTTTATTGCATTTAATGTACTCTATTGGTAACATGTTGTTTTTGTACATTACAAATGAAATCAATACTTATTTTTTTAAAAATCAGCACCACATAAAATACTTGCAGGATATAAGAATACAAAGTAATAGATTAGAGTTGTGTGGATTAACAGTGAAATATTGGCAGCAATAACAAGTCGAACTTCTCCAAACTTCTTGAAGAGTGAAATGCACTTTAGAAATTCCATTTTAGCTTAACTCAGCATTTCAGATGAAGCGTTTCGACATTCATTTAAACAGGACTTAAAATATAAAAAGGAGGCTCAGGGTTCTTACAGAACAAAACTGATCCAGAATTTGGCTGGATTCTGCTAACCATTTTAAATACAGTAACCCTAAAAGGTACAACACTCCATTTCCCCGTATTGTTTACATAAACATTTGTTTTTATGTAGTGTTCTATAGCAGGAATTCTCACATCTTTTAAGGGGACGCTTGCTCACTCACTCACTCACTCACTCACTCACTCACTCACCCACCCACTCACCCACGTACTCACTCACTCACTCACTCACCCACCCACTCACCCACATACACACTCAGTCACTCACCCACCCACGTACTCACTCACTCACTCACTCACCCACATACTCACTCACCCACCCACATACTCACTCACTCACTCACCCACCCACATACTCACTCATTCACCCACCCATGTACTCACTCACTCACCCACCCACATACTCACTCACTCACTCACCCACCCACGTACTCACTCATTCACTCACTCACCCACCAACCCATGTACTCACTCACTCACTCACTCACTCACCCACCCACATACTCACTCACTCACTCACCCACCCACATACTCACTCACTCACTCACTCATTCACTCACCCACCCACGTACTCACTCATTCACTCACTGACCCACCCACCCATGTACCCACCCACGTACTCACTCATTCACTCACTCACCCACCCACCCATGTACTCACTCACCCACCCACGTACTCACTCACTCACCCACCCACCTACTCACTCACTCACTCACTCACATACTCCCCCCTCACCCACCCACGTACTCACTCACTCATTCACTCACCCACCCACATACTCACTCACTCACTCACCCAATACATACTCACTCACTCACTCACTCACCCACCCACAGACTCACCCACCCATTCACCCACTGTGAGTGTACCCAGCTTTCGCTCAGAGACAGCTGGGATGAGTGCCTGTGACCCTAATTAGAGTTAAGCGGTTTAGAAAGGTGCAGTGGAGGCTCAGGTGGTTAAGGCTCTGGTTAACTGATCCAAAGGTCAGGGGTTCAAGTCCCATTACCACCAAGCTGCGACTGCTGTACCCTTCAGCAAGGTACCTAACCCTCAATTGCTCAGCTGTATAAAAATGTAAGTTGCTCTGAATAAGGGCAAATATCATAAATGTGAAAGGAATGAATGAGAGAAAGTTGATTGATAGATGCTTTGAAACAAACAGCTCCCCCAAAACTTTGGGTTTTTGCTTTCGTACAGGCAATTTTGTACGCAGCACAGGGGCTCAGCGACTTCTTGTGCGAATGCAGCTTTAGCGATGAATCAAAGGAGGGTAGGGTGATGGTCTCCTCGATATCAGCCACAGTTCCAGACAACTGCAGAGCACCGAAAATACAACTGCAGTCAGAATGTTTTATAATACTGTACTTACAATTCAGTGCAATATAAATTAAGAAAGAAATGAAGCACACCAACGTCTGCAAGAGGAATGAGCCCATCTGTGGTCTTTGTAAAGTGGGCCATCAGTAACTGGACAACATCAAGCACCACCTGTCAGTTAAATTTAGAGCCTACTGTAAGGATAGTTGCTGAAAGTTGTAGAAGTGTGATGAAATGTTTTTATTTATTACATGTGCATGTGAGGAGCACACCTGACAAAACGCCACACTCACTGAGGTTCTCAGGTTTCATGCAGGTAGAGCAGTGCTTCTCAAATAGTGGGTGCGGTATGATGCTGGGGGGGAGGGTGATGCCCGGAAGGGGGTGCCGGGAAGGATGGGGGGGGTGTCGGGAAGGAATGGGGGGGGGGGGGGGGTGCCGGAGGAACGCGTATGACCCTGGGGAACATGCTTTTCTGGAATAGTGTATGAGATTAAGTGTTATTGCACCTCCACTCCACTAGTTGGCAGTGGCACGCTCATTGCCGTGCTATGGTATAGCGGTTTTTCTCATGAGTAAAAACAATATGAAGTACGGTAAACAACCCCTCAAGAAACAACACGGAAACATTTCTAACAGGAATGAAGAGAAAGGTGGAAAGAGACGGAGATATTAAGACATAAATAAGGCAAATGAGTTTAAATAATTATCTATTTTTTTTTATTTCAGGCACATTGGTGCACGTTAAATCTTTTCAATTACAGATGAAAAAAAACAATGTTAATGAAGTATTTCTTTATTGTAAATTGAACTATATGTCTTTCTTTTTTGTTTTTAATGTTAATAAACAATTTTATAGACAAATAATACTATTTATAGTCGCTCACGGGGAGGTGTGGGGGGTCATGAAATGTTTTTTTCTTTCTAGAGGGGGCGCCACGGAAAATAATTGAGAAGCACTGAGGTAGACAGACTTCAGAGGACATATGTTTACAGAGGATGCAGAATTCTCTGAGGAAAATGAAAAGTTATAATTTCTAAAATTTCAAGAGAATTTCTGTACCCAGAAGCACAGGTGTATCCTCTCGATATCTTCAGCGCATAGCAGGTCGGTGCCGACAGGATTCACCTCTGGTTTTTTGTTTAAAGTAAAATGACTTTGGGAGCCAGAATGGTCCACCAATGGCCTGATCGTGTTCTTGGGGGATCAGTTAAACTGCAGACATTATTAGTTACATTAAAATAAATTTAAAACAAAATCATAATATTGCTTTAAAGAAAATGCAAAAATTGTTTTGTTTACCTCAGAGGAACAAATCAAGAGGAGATATGAGTTTACATAATTGTACTTTGCTTTAAAATATGTAAAGAATGTGTGTCTCTGTTGTAAAACTGGAATTTTCAGCAAAATTAGTTGTGCACAAATACTTGTTAAATGTTGTATCACTTCATGAAATGAACAAATTCAGAAACAGTCATTCATTTTTTGTAACCGCTTAATCCTAATTAGGGTTGCGGGGAGGCTGGCGCCCATCCCGGACGACTCCGGGCGAGGGCAGAGTACACTCTGGATGGCTTACCAGGCTTTGCAGTGACTCTTGTCGAAAGACGGCAATGGTTCTTTTACATGAACCTCTTACCATAGACAGTGAGAGACACAGCCGGCCTTTGATAACCCAGGGGGGACAGTGACAACCTGTTGAGAGTGGGGCTTGAACCCCCACCTGATCCAGCACCTTTACCACTAGCCCTCCTTTGCCCAAATGAATAAAAATTAATAATTATATATATATATATATATATATATATATATATATATATATATATATATATATATATATATATAGTGTGTATAATACTAGTGTGTGTATGTATGTATGTGTATATATATATATATATATATATATATATATATATATATATATATATATATATAGTGTGTGTATAATACTAGTGTGTTTATGTATGTATGTGTATATATATATATATATATATATACAGAAATAAGAACTATTATTGGAATGACTGGTCCAAAATCCAGAATGTCTCACTGTAAAACAAGTTGCTCTACTTTTTGTGACCTGGAATTTCCATTTTCATGCCAATTAACACTGGCAACATTTTTTGCACAGGATGACCACCAAGCTTCTTAATCCCTGGATTAACCTTATAAGGTTTGCTGTTGGCACTACTACCAATATACTGGGACTTTATGTTCATCTATTTCTCTCAAAGTAGGTAAACTGTTATTCTACAATGAACAACAATTAAAAAAAATTGCTGAGGAGGAGGGTTTCCTGGAAAATCACTTTCTTGTAATTATATTAATTAAAATGTAAAAAAATAGCTTATTGGAATTATGCCAATGGTATGTTTGTCAGTTTATTGAACACAAAGTCATATTTGACACCAAAAACAGAAGAACATGATCTCTGAATGACTGTATGGTCCAGGTTTTACCCCTGGAAATAGGATCCATCCGAAATGTTTTTGTCAACATGCAGAAATGAAAACCCCCCCTGATATCCTAACAAACTGGGTGAACCTTGGTTGTCCACATGAGATGGCACACAGGGTTCCTTTGCAGATCAGTTGATCTGGCAAGTCATTGGAATTAACGGATTCTGCATCGTAAGCATTAAATAAAACATGTCTGTGATAGGCATTTCATTCAGTTTTTTTTAATCTTCAGAACTGCTTCCCTACTTGTATATGGGTTTGCATTGGGCTGGTGGAACCTATTCAAGCATTTGTTGAGTGAGAGGTGGGGAAAATGTTCCTGATACATTCAAACCTCCATTTTTTTCCATCTCCTTATGACAACATATGTCTCAAAAATTCCAACATATGCCTCCAGGTCAATGGTAGATTTACATACCTATAACTCGCCCATGCTGTGGGCATTCATGCTCCTCCGTACAGATGATGTAGTTTGCCCCGGTCACTGACAACCATCTTTTGTCATAGGGAACATTTTTGTCATAGGGAACATTTTGCTAAAAGTAGGTGGAAATTAGACTCATCTTACCATGCCATGAACTTCTATTGTCTTCCACGCCACTTAAGATGAGCTTTGGTCCAGGGACTTTATCAAGTATTTCTGAACGGAACTAATGCACTGATTCCTTCTTGCATAATGTCACACTTTCAGTTGTGACAAATGCCCCACTTCACCCCAAACGAGTTTCACCCCCAATTCCCTTACCCTGGAATTTCGTAGGTGCTGAAAAGACAGCTCACTTTTAGAAGCAGTATTCTTGACAGAAAGAGAACATGCAGGTATGTGGTGGACGACAAAACAAGGAGTAGTCATATTGCGTTTTTAGTGATACTGCTTCGTGGCATTGGACCCACTCTACCATCATCTCTGACAGCTGAGGGATGAACCATTCCAGCATGTCTCAGCAGAAACCGGTATAGCTTTTGGGCAAAGGCAATTTGGTAGCCAAGCTCGATGAATTCCAGATCTGATAATGCTGTTCTGAGATGCTGCCAACGTTGCTAATTGGCCCAGTTCAGGTCTAGGTGTGCCAACAGTTTAGTGATTGGGAGAGATTTGAACTGTAAACTTGATTTCTTTAATCAATATTGTCAGAAAACAAATTGCCCAATATGAGGTGGGCCAACTGTAAGCCTCTGTAGTGTTCTCAAAAAAAAAAAAAAAAAACCAAGTAGTGGCAGCAAAGACTCACCTATATAATCAAGAGGAGGAAACGGTTCATGATGGGTTGGTGCTGCTGATGCAATGAGGCTTCAGGGCAACACCTAAGGGATCACAAAAAGAAAAGAAAAATAATCACAAGCGACAGAACTACACTTTACTTCAGATGCTTACATCGTTTTTTAAATTTCCAGATGCAAAGACATTAAATCTATTAACATATAATCAAAGCAACAGAGGGAGAGGGAGAGAGAGAGAGAGAGAGAATAATCGTTTGCCTCTGCTAAAAAATTTGGCCTCTTCCCTCTCATTTTCCACATATTACAACATAAAACCTCTACATACACCCACCTGTGCTACTTCCTGTGGAGTAGAAAGGTGACATTCACTGATGCCATAATTATTGTTTGGCAGCTCACACGGGGACACGGATATTCATTGTTAAGGCTGAATAAGTTGTAATGACCCTTAGAATTGTTATGAAAATACAGAACAATAATAGACAAATTGACACACGGCTTTATTCATTCTCTAAGCCACTTAATCCTAATTAAGCTTGGGGGAGGCTGGCGATCATCTCAGGAGACTCTGGGTGAGGGTGGGGTACACCCTGGACAGCTCACCAGTCAATCGCAGCGCCAACACACATAACCATTCACACTCACACCTACACTCGCCCATAAGGGTGATTTGGAGCATCCGCTTAGCATACTGCACATGTGTTTGGGCTGTTCGAGGAAACCAGAGTTCCCGGAGGAAACCCATACACGCACAGAGAGAACATTCAAACACCACACAGAAATGCCTGAGCTCAGGAATCCAACCCAGACTTTCCTCCTGTGGTCACCACTAAGCACCACTGCATCGCCATGCTACAAGGATGATAATCAAGAATCATTTTAAAGCAATCAGTAAGCAGCAGATCGAATATCTGTTAATCTGAAATCTGTTAAATTACAGGGATCCCTCGTTACTTTGCGTTTCAATTTATACGGCTTCAGTGCATCATGTTTTTTTTTTTAAATATCCATCGAATTAAAAAATAAGGAGATTAAGGAAGAATAGAGGGGAAAGTTAAGGAAAATGCCACAAAACAAGGCAAATTATGTAAAGAAAACCCTAAACAAACAAAAAAAACCAACCCAAAACCCCCCAACAAAACTACTTACATTTTTAGGTGAGGTGTGCATCTGTGTGTGCACGCAAGTCTGTATGTGTGTGTATTTATATTTTATTTACATTAAATGTTTTTTTTTCTTCCTATAGGGAACATCACAGAAAACAATTGAGAAGCACCGCAAAAGGCTTTCTCGGAGCGTGTAGAATGTGGAAGAATATGAGGCTAATTGGCCCGGGCAAGCCATTTCCCCAGCAGAGCTCATAAATCAAAAATTTGCTCTTTGGATGGGACGGATTTTTGGTGGGATCGAATCTTGTATCGTGGAAAATTCGTTATTAAAGACTCTCATAAGTCAAGGTACACACACACACACACACACACACACAAAACAATGCAATAGCTTTTCATGAAATGAAGCATGAATTGAATTAAAATGTAGACACTAGAAATTGCATATTTGTGGGTTTAGTTGTAGACTCAAAAAGGCCAGAAAAAATAGTTATTCTGAAATTCATCAGTCTATATTTGTGGTGAGAATATGAAGGATATTCCACGAGAAAAACTGTCACGAAACTGAAGATCATGCAACCTAGTGTACTGCTGTTCAGTGAACAGCACAAACTGGCTGGAACAAAGAGAAAGAGAAGCCTCTTGATGTACTCGTCCTCTTACACAACTGAGCAAGAGGACTTGTACATCAGTGTCTAGTTTGAAAAACAGACGTCTCGCAGGTCCTTAATTGGTAGCTTCAAAGAAAGAGCCACATCTGAGACTACTCAATATTAGCATAAGATTAAGATGGACACAGAACACAGATATTGGACAGATGAAGATTAAGGGAAATGACTATAGATTGAGGAATCCGAGGTGTTTGGGTCAAAAATAAGATTTATAAAGCATGGAATAATGGAAAAGATGCTGGATGAGTGTTGGCATTATCTGTCAATCATGGGGGGGGGGGCAATGTGACGATCTGAGGAAGCTATGGGCGGGGAAAATAGGACGTAAAGGGTAAAAGTGCTCTTGACCGAAGAAGGCTATAACTGTATTTGGCAGCACCGTGACATACAAGTTCAACAAGGCTTGATTCGAGCCACTTTCCTCCTGCAACTGGCCTATGACCCGAACTATGCAAGAACTTCTAGCAATTAAATAGTCAGCTGGTATTCTATCAGTAATGAAGATCTCAACCTGAATGAGTGGACGTGGGAGCAACTCAAGCATATGGTAATTAAGAATCGCTGATCAAACAGATCAAAGTTGTGGGAAGTGCGTTAAGAAGCACATGGAGAAATTTCTTCAGTTTATCTCGACAAACTATGAAGAAAAAATATCCAAGGTCGGCAAGCCTGTAATAGCAGTAACTGAAAGATTTAAAAAAACAACAACAACAAAAAAAAACAAAGTTTGAGGGATACATTCATTGTTTAAGCCACTTTATCCTAACTAGGGTTATTGGGAGGCTGGTGCCCATCTCAGTGGGGCCGGTGGCGTAGTGGTTAGGGTGCTGGGCTCATGATCGGGAGGTTGTGAGTTCAAATCCCAGTGAGACCTCCACTGTGCTAAGACCCCTGGGCAAAAGGTCATAACCACAAGCCACAAGTGTGCCCCTGTTCACCCAGCAGTATAAATGGATACCAGTAAAAAAATATACTGGGAAGGTAACCTGCGATGGACTAGCGTCCCGTCCAGGAGGAGGAGGAAGTCGCTTCACGCTACAGAATCCGGGGATAAGCACCGGTCTGATGAGCCACTAGGCTCGGGGGGTGTAAAAATATGTGACCATCTCAGGCAACTCTTGGCAAGGACACCCTGTAGTACATGTACACCCTGGACAGCTTAACAGACCATTGCAGGGCCAACACTCACCCCTAGGGGCAATTTAGATCAGCCAATTAGCTGACTTATGTGTGGTTTTGAATGGTAGGAGGAAACTGGAGAACCCACAGGAAAGCCGTGCAAGCACAGGGATGCATGCAGACTCCACACAGAAACTCCCAGACTAGAAATTGAACCCAAGACCTTCTTACTGTGAGGTGGACGTGCTAACCACTACGCCGCCGTGCCGCCCCAAAATTATTATTTCAAATAAGCACCATTATTTTTAACGTGTTGATTTTATGTGTTGACGATATTTCGTATTGATTTTGAAACTTATTTGATGGATGGGACATTTCTGAGACTTGAAACTGGTGGCGTAATTTGAAAAGAGCCATGTCCATAAAGACTTGAAATAAACAGCCTTTTTTTTATATAACATGTTGACTCATGTTTATAATTCATCAGTCTAAAAGAATTTAAAAACATTTATTTGCCTTATAGATGTCAATATTTATCTATTTGTTGTTGTCACTGTATGAAAAAAAAAAAAAGCTGGCCTTCAACTCCCTTCGCTTTCCAGCTGCTGTTCTAAGCTTAAATAAATGTGACAGAGATGAAGGGAAAGAATTACATTTTCCATCTCTGCCGCCTCAAATATAAGAACATAGAGAAGCCTGGGTTTAGCCTGGGTTTAGGGCAGTGGTGTCCTGGTAGTAAAGGGCGCTGGATCGCTGATCCTCAGGTTGGGGGTTCAAGTCCGTACCCCCCTCCACTGCAGCTAACTGGGTTATCAAAGGCCGGCCATGTCTCTCACTGTCTATGGTGAGAGGTTCATGTGAAAGAACCATTGCTGACTCTCAACAAGAGAAGCTGCATAGCCATCAGCGCGTTTCTGCCCTACGATGGTCGGTGAGCTGTCCAGGAGGGAGTCTGCCCTTGCTAAGAGAGAGCAGATCCATGCAAGGGCCAGTGATGCTGGAAGCATGTCAACACACCAGTAACCAGTAAGATGAAAAAGTTCCTGTTTACAGTAAACAAGTGAAAGAAAACACAAAACATGACAACAAATCATGATTTTGATTTAAGTGGCACCGATTGTGGCTGAAATGAACACACACCCAGCTCTGGGGCTGGATATGAATCACAGAAGTTAGTACATTTTAAATCACATACTTTTTTTTCAGATTGAGCGTTTGCGTTTGGTGAGCAGCTTTATCCAGAGCGTTTTACATTTCTGAGGATCTCGTTGATACAATTGAGCGCTGTTGAGCTAAACTAGGGGTCAGGAACCTATGGCTCGTGAGCCAGATGCGGCTCTTTTGATGACTGTATCTGACTCACAGATAAATCAGGTGGCCTTTCTTAACAGAATAACGAATACATAATTTCACTGTGGTCTAGTGGTATAGGGCGCTGGATCGCTGATCCAAAGGTTGGGGGTTCCAGTCCCACTCTCCACAAGGTTGTCACTGTCACCCCCAGTGCAGCTTACTGGGTTATCAAAGGCGAGCCATGTCTCTCACTGTCTATGGTGAGAGGTTCATATAAAAGAACCTTTGCTGACTTTCGTAAAGAGTAGGCTGCAAAGTCGTCAGCGTGTTTCTGTCCGTTGCTAAAAAGGGTTGTGACAGGAAGGGCATCCGACGTAAAAACCTCTGCCAAATCAAACGTGCGAATCAGATGATTCGCTGTTGCGACTCCCGAGTAAAAGGGAAAAAGCCGAAAGGAAGACAGACTGTCATTTAAATAAAAATACAAAAAAGCCACCAAATAAAACTCACGCATTTAAATCGATACATCTATTTTCAATGCCATTTCGCTGTGGCGCGCAGCGGAGAGCCAATCCTTTCTGTACTCCAGTTTGTGGGCGGGTCTGATCCCCTTGAAACTGTCATTTTATTGAACTATAACAACAGCCCCAGACTGCGCATGTTGTTTTTGAGTAAAGAGGTAAATGTCACTTGTTTGCTGGTAAGCAATCACAAATGGACAGACATGGAAAAATTTCAACCCGCAGACCAGCTGATTGCCAAAACTTGGGACGCGCTTCCTGTCAGATAACCACTGCAGTGTAAGTCCTGTCATATTGACCATGTTTGGCTCCACATGTGCACGCGAGCAGTCCTTCTCACACCTGATAAACATCAAGATCAACCTGCATTCACATGTAATAGATGGAAGTCTAAACACCTGCATGAAGCCTAACCTCAGACCTCAGCATGTATCAACTAGACTACAAAGCTACCAGCAAAACCATGCAGCACCAGAAGCCACATTCATAGTAAGAAGTACTTATTTATATATATATATATATATATATATATCTCAGAGGATTAGCTTTTAAAATGTCTTTTTTTTTGGTTCTCTTAGTCAAAAAGGTTCCCGACCCCTGAGCTGAACCCTTGATAAACGCATCTATATTTATGAAATACATATATTTAACTGAAATTATTTAATCTCTCTGGATAGATGTAATGAAAGGATATGGGACTTTATCATTTGAAAAGGTGAAAGTGTTGTGCTAACCAATAACCACTGGGACAGCACATGACCTTCATGACCTTCACCTACATGACCTTCACTGCCACATCGGCCAATGGCAGTGACTGAAGGTTTGCCAATAATTCTTAATAAATTTGCTGCTCCAGAATTTTATGATTTTTTTCTCAGCCAATGCACCACCAGTCAACCAAGCTTGATGAAAATCAGTGCAGTAGTTTTTGAATAATCTTGCAGACAGTGTCCTTTAATAATATTTCAGGAACCCCTGGATTTGTACTTTGATCTGGATCTGCTTAAAGGTTTAATAGGTTCTTCTCACACCCATACAGTACACCTTCATCAAGTTTGCTGATCATTGGAAACAGTAGGTTTTTTTTTTCAAAGGCATATGTTCAATCATATACATGTTCTAACATCGTTACTGCAAAATACAAGAACAAAACTTTGCCGTAAACATGGACAAATAGAGTCCTGATGTATTGTGAACATCTGCCTCACAGAAAGAACGGCTGGGTTTGTTTTGGGCGTGTCTGTGTGGAGTGTGCATGTTCTCCCCGTGCTTGTGTGGGTTTCTTCCGGGTATTCCGGTTTCCTCCCACAGTCCAAAAACATGCACAGTAAGTTAACTGGCTGTTGCAAATCTTCCCTACCTCTGAATGTGAGTGTGAATGGTTGGGTGAGTGTTGGCCCTGTGATGGCCAGGCCCTCACGCAGAGTCAGTTGAGATGGGTGCTAGTTTCTCCATGACCCTAATTCAGAGGGCTTATAATAGGAATGACTGAATTGTGTGTAATTCATGCAATAGGAAGTAGGTGTGCAGAACATGTGACAGTCAGGTGACTAACATTAATGAGGTGCATGCTGGGATTTGTAGTGTGAGTCCAGACTGTGATGTAAGGAAGCTGTGACATACATTCTGTTTTTTTTTTCTCAATAATAATAATAATAATAATAATAATAATAATAAGTATTATTATTATTATTATTATTATTATTTTATACACTTACAAAGACCCTCATCTGATTTTACTCTTTAAATTCTACATAAGGTAGAAAAGACAAAATTATTAAGAGTGCTTTTACACTGCAGGGAGAAAAGCTGTGGCCCTTATCCTACACCATTACAGCACAGTGGTAGTGCCTGCGGCTTTACACTTTCACCCTGTCTCTGTGTCCCTGAGCATTCTATTTTTAAAATGGCTCAAAGTATTTTGACCAAATTTCACCAAATTACCTACTAATGTAGAGTAGGTCCATGAACTGGTACAGGTTCTGAGGTCACACGTGAAATGTTAAGGTGCCCTGAGGCCATTTTAGAAAAATCCTGCTGAATGCCCGCAAGAATTTGGACCACTTCACTCATTACTAAATCCCCATGAAGTGGTAGCGTTTAAGGTCATGGGTCAAAGCTCAAAGCTACATTTCAAGCACACATGAAAAAGATCTCACGGTGGAGGCGTACAAAGTGGCCAATGGCGTCAAGTACATTTGTGCTTAATTAGGTTGCATAAACTTGGCTTCAGCTTCGATGGACTGGGGAGCTGTCCAGAGTGTATCCCGCCCTCTCCCAGAGTCAGCTGAAGTGGGCGCCAGCCTTCCCACGACCCTAATTAGGATTAAGCGGTTCAGAAAATGATGAATGAATGAACAAACATGGCTTCAGACTGTATTTACTCATGATGTTTTTTTTTTATATATATGTTCAGGTACAACTGCAGAAATCAGTAATACCTGATTTATCATGAGTACTAATACAACAAAGATCCTTATAATACCCCAAACTTTAGGTTAAATTATATATAAGGTAAAGTCCGTTGGGCTTTTTACACCCGAGTATAGTGGATGAGGCGCGAGTCCATCGCGGGTTACCTTCCCAGTATATTTTTACTGGTACCATTTATACTGCTGAGTGAACAGAGGCACGCTTGTGGTTAAGACCTTTCCCAGGGGTCTTCCACAGTGAGGATCTCACTGGGATTTAAACACACAACCTCCTGATCATGAGCTCAGTACCCGAACCACTACACCACTGGCCCCAGTAAAATCATATATTTCAGTCAGTAATAACAAGTTTATACTGAAAGCTAATTAAACTTACAAATGATTTATGCTAGCTAACACCTATTACTGAGTGCATATATATTTCCATCTCCTTGAATATCGATAATATGAAAAAATAATATAAGAACGTATAGCAAACTGGCAGATGGAAAGTCGATAGCAGTGCATAACATCCAACATACATTTTAATTTCTGTACAAATGACAAAGCTTAATTATGCATTGAGTACACCTGTTTGGGATTTTTCCTCAGTGGAGATGTTCTGACAAGAGCATTCATGTGAATACAGTGCACTCCAGGGAGGATCTAATTTTGTGAGGTAGACAAATGAGGGAGATTATAAAAGAGTGGATCTGGAGGCAGAAAGAATCATAAAGGGGAGAAGATTATCTCACTGAGAACGAATACACACTTAAACAGCTTTAGCTATTTATAATAGATCATATATCATCCAATCTCTTCTCTGAACATGAACAATTTTTTATATAAGTATAATAACTATAGCATAATCAGCTGGATCACTGATCCAAAAGTTGGGGGTTTGAGCCCCACTCTCAACAGGTTGTCAATGTCCACCCCAGGTGCAACTATCTGGGTTATCAAAGGCCGGCCATGTCTCTCACTGTCTCTGATGAGCGGTTCATGTAAAAGAACCGTTGCTGACATGCACCTTACAAAAATGTGACCAGTTTTTGGGTTGTTTTTTGTTCTGTGTTTGTTTAGGGGTTTTTTTTGTTTTGTTTTTTTGTTTGTTTTTTTTTTGCAAAATTGGCCATGTTTTTGCAGCATTTTCCTGAACTTTTCACCCTATTCTTCCTTAATTTCCTTATTTTTTTAATTTGATGAATATTTAAAAAAAAAAAAATACGATGCACTGAAGCCGCATGAATTGAAATGTGAAGTAACGAGGGATCCCTGTATACCATTTCATGACACCATGAAATTTAAAATCAACTTATTTTTTCCTTAAAATGATACATTTTCTCAGTTTAAACTTTTGAGCCTGTCATCTATGTTCTATTCGGAATAAAATATTGAAATTTGGCACTTCTGCATCATTGCATTCAGTTTTTATTCATAATTTGCATAGTGTGCCAACTTTTTTGGAATTCGGTTTGTGTGTGTCTGCGTGTGTGTGTGTGTGTATATATATATATATATGTATGTATATATATATATATATATATATATATACACAGTGGGGCCAATAAGTATTGGGCAACGTAAAAATGTGCAAGTTCACCCATTTAAAAAGATGAGAGGTTTGTAATTTTCTTCATAGGTACACATCAAGCTTGAGAGACAGAATGTAAAAAAAATAATCCAGGAAATCACATTGTATGATTTTTAAACAATTTATTTGTGAAAATGGCAGGCCAATAAGTATTGGGCAGCTATAAAACATTATTTTGCCCTCCACTCGTTAACAGTATGAATGACACCTGTTTGAACTGATTAGATGCATAAGAGACTCCTGCACACACCTTCAAACTGTCAGACTGCAGTCTTCACCATGACCAAGACCAGAGAGCTTCCCAAAGACACCAGAGATGAAATTGTACAACTGCACAAAGCTGGGATGAGTCAAACTGCAATTGGTAAACAACTTTGTGAGAAAAGATCAACAGTTGGAAACATTATTAGAAAATGGAAGAAGTATAACATCACTGACAACCTCCCTAGGAGTGGCGCTCCATGCAAGATCTCACCTTGTGGGGTTCAAAGGATCCTGAGAACAGTGAATAATCAGCCCGGAACTACACGGCAGGAACTGGTCAATGATTTGTAGACGGCAGGAACCACCGTCACAAAGATGACAATAACTAACACACTACGTCGTCATGAGATGAAATCCTGCATTGCCCGAAAGGTTCCCCTACTAAACAAAAAACACGTAAAGGCCCGTCTGAAATATGCTAAAGACCATCTGCACGATCCATAGGAGGATTGGGAGAATGTGATGTGGTCAGATGAGACCAAAATTGAACTTTTTGGTTTAAATAGCACTCGCCGTGTTTTGAGAAAGAAGAATGCACCATACCTACTGTGAAGCCTGGGGATGGACACATCATGCTTTGGGGATGCTTTTCTGCAAAAGGGACAGGAACACTACACCGTATCAATGGCAACATGAATGGGGCCATGTATTGGGACATTTTGGGTAACAACCTCCTTCCCTCGGTCAGAGCATTAAAGATGAAACACGGCTGGGTCTTCCAGCATGATAACCATCCAAAGCACACAGCCAAGAAAACCAAGGAGTGGCCCCGTAAAGAGCATATCAAGGTTCTGGAGTGGCCTAGCCAATCTCCAGACCTCAATCCAATCGAAAACCTGTGGAGGGAATTAAAACTTCGAGTTGCCAAGCTACAGCCCTCAAACATCACAGCGCTAGAGAAGATCTGTGCAGAGGAGTGGAACAAAATACCAACTAAAGTGTGTGCAGACCTGGTCAAGAACGACAGGAACCGTTTGACCTCTGTCATTGCCAACCAAGGCTACATTACAAAGAATTAAAAGTAACTTTTGCTGGCTGCCCAATACTTATTGGCCTCCCATTTTCACAAATAAATTGTTTAAAAATCATACAATGTGATTTCCTGGATTTTTTTTTTTTACGTTCTGTCTCTCAAGCTTGATGTGCACCTATGATGAAAAATTACAAACCTCTCATCTTTTTAAATGGGTAAACTTGCACATTTTTACATTGCCCAATACTTATTGGCCCCACTGTGTATATATATATATATATATATATATATATATATATATATATATATATATATATATATATATATATATATATATCATCATCAGTTCATTTTCTGTAACCGCTTAATCCTAATTATGGTCACGGGGAGGCTTGTGCCCATCCCAGCCAACTCCGGGCAAGGGCAGAGTACACCCTGGACAGCTCGCCAGGCCATCGCTGGGCAGAAACACGCTGACGGCTTTGCAGCCTACTCTTGTCGAAAATCAGCAATGGTTCTTTTACTTGCCTCACATCATAGACAGTGAGAGACATGGCCGGCCTTTGATAACTGAATTAGCTGCACAGGGGGGGGTGACAACCTTGTGGAGAAGAGTGGGACTTGAACCCCCAACCCTAGGATCAGCGATCCAGTGCCCTATAGCACTAGACCATCGCTGCTCATATATATATATATATATATATATATATATATATATGTATGTGTATATATGTATGTACATATATATATATATATATATATATATATATATATATATGTATGTGTATATATATATATATATATATATATATGTATGTGTGTGTGTATATATATATATATATATATATATATATATATATATATATATATGTATGTATATATATATATATATATATATGTATACATATATATATATATATATATATATATATATATGTGTGTGTGTGTGTGTGTGTGTGTGTGTAGGTGTGTGTGTGTGTGTGTGTGTGTGTGTGTGTGTGTGTGTGTGTGCTATTCTATTTAATCTGTTTCTGTAATATGATGATTTTAAGAATTCAACTCATCCTGGATGGGACACTAGTCCATTGCAGTCCTTCTCAGTGTTCTAAATGGCGCTCATTTATAATGCTGGGTGGCAATTGTCTTAGCACAGTGGGAGTTTATCAGGGATCTCCCAAGCAAAACTTGGATTAATCATCTGATCATCAAATGACGTGGCAGCAGTACAGTGTATAAAATCATGTAGATATATGGAGTAGCAGTTTCAGGTAATGTTCATATCAAATTGGGGGGGGGGGGCGATCACACTAATTTAATCCTGGCATGAATGTTGTGACTGTACTCAGGTAATTTCTGTATAATTGCTGATCTCCTTAGATTTTTATTCCCACAACTGTCTAGAGTTTATTCTGAATGGTGTCACATAGAAGAACATTTAGTGCAACAGTTGTGTGGAGAGAAACACCTTGCTGATTCGAGAAGTGAAGGTCAACACTCTGCAGAGCATGCCAGACCTCGAGGCGGATGGGCTACAGCAGCAGAACACCATGATGGGTTCTACTTCTGTCAGCCAAGAAGAGAAATCTGAGGCTGCAGTGGGCTGTACCGGCTCACTGAAACTGGACAGCTGAAGACTGAAAAAATACAATGTACCATAGTCTGATCTGATGAATCTCGAATTCTGCTGAGGCACACAGATGGTTGGGAAAAAAAATTGGTGCCAGCATCATGAATCCATGAAGCAAACCTGCCGTGTGTAAACAGGCCAGATTGGTGGAGATAGTGTAATGGCGTGGGGAATGTTTTCTTGGCACGCTCTAAGCCTGACAATCAATCAGGAGATATACAGTACAACTTGAATGTTCACCGAAAAAAAAAAACGTTCATTTTTTTGAGCCATTTTATATTTTATTTGAATTGTCGGGAGCCTGAAGCCCATCACAGTGGTTTCCGAGCAAAAGTGGGGTACAACCTATGAAGCTCATCAGCCCATTACAGGGCCAACACAGGTATACTATAGAACCAGGGGCAACCCAGAATATACAACAAAGCTCATGTGCAGGTGTTTAGACTGTTGGAGGAAACCTATTCAAATACAGTTAGAACATGCAGAGTCCATGCAGACTAATTTTTGCTGGGCATGGGGCTCAAACCCAGGACTTTTTTTGCTTGCTGAGTCTACACCATCATACCGCACTCAAAATGGCAATTCTATATTCCTCCTTCATTTATTTTCCGAACCGCTTAATCCTAGTTAGGGTTGCAGGGACTCTGGTGCCCATCTCAGCTGACTCTGGGCAAGGGAAGAGTACACCCTGTACAGCTCACCAGGGCATCACGTGGCAGAAACACGCCGACAGTTGTGCAGCTCCTCTTGTCGAAACTCAGCAATGGTTCTTTTACATCAGGGGTCTCAAACTCATTCCACAAAAGGCCGCAGTCGCTGCAGGTTTTTGCTTCAACCAAGCAGTAGCAGACCAGTCTTAGCACACGGATTGACCAATCAACTGCCTGAAGACTCAGATCAGTTTATGAAATGAGAGTCACATCAGGTGTGCTGGTTTACATGAACCTCTCATCATAGACAGTCAGAGACATGGCCGGCCTTTGATAACCCAGTTAGCTGCACCGGGGGGACATTTTCATGGGACTTGAACCTCCAACACTTTGATTGGTAATCCAGCACCTTACCACCAGGTCACCACTGCTCTAGATGCGTCCTAAAGTTGTAAATTAAGAAGGAAAAAAACCAAAAAAGAAAACAGAGCATTTTTTATTTATTTCCTGTGCCGTCCATACTGTCAGCCTGAGACACCTCATCATCACCATCATAGCGGCCACAGCCGAGCTACACACCTGACGCTCATGGGATTTTGCTGTTCTTGTACTTTCCATAGTGTGCAACCTTACAATGCGAAGGTAGAAGCAACGGGGTCGCAACTCTGCACATCGCCATCAGAAACACGCTGACGGCTTTGCAGCTCCTCTTGACAAAAGTCAGCAATGGTTCTTTTACATGAACCTCTCAACTTAGACAGTGACAGACATGGCCAGCCTTTGATAGCTGCACTGGGGAGACATGGGCAACCTGTTAAGAATGGGACTTAATGCAATGCTAGTCAGCCACCTCTTTTTATACTGCGATGCATGCGCAATTGAGACGGTTTAACACACTCGGAGGGAAAGCGCGATCCGCCCCTTATACGAATGAGATCAGAGATGCCCGTGATTGGCTGGCACTCAGTGTGAGTGACAGGGAAGCGAGAATATGCTGTCCCTCCTTCCCATGAGAACTCGGCCAATTAGCTCTTGTGGAATCCCCTGTCACGGACAGCTATGAGCATTAAATTAATTGGATTCGAACTTGCGATCTCTGGGTTAATAGCTACACACCTTGTTGATGCTCCACTTGCGAGGCACTTATTGACACCACATGCAACCCCCACAATGACACTAAAATAGACCCCCCTCACACACACACACAAGCATGCATAGAGATAGAACAATTCTACTGTCGTTGCCATCTCATGTATGCTTCAACTAATAGCTTAAGCTACTCATTCTGGATTCTAATTCTGCTTTTAAACGTCATCAACCCACAAGCCCAGATAAACATATCAACAGTATTTGGACTAAGCCCATCTCTATATTACTGGATACTGAACCAACCAGCTCCATTTAGTCAGAATACATGACATTTAACCGTCCCCAGCCTCCTCAATTCTTGTCCCCTTCAACCCCCCCACCCCCCACCCCAGGGATGCATCCTGAGCCCCCTCCATAAGCCTGATCCCTGATTGCTCAGTCGAAATTAAAACAATCATATCATAATGTTCTCAGATGACATAGTAGTTATGGGAATCTTCATTCAGGACAATAAATCTAGGCCAAGCAGGAAATGGAAAAATTGGAGGCCTGGAGCAAAGTAAACAAAGTCTTCATCAATTTAAAGAAAATAAAGTACAGCCCCAACTCAGATTACATTAGGACACTGTGTATATTATAAATACAATATATTTAATGTTGAAGAACAATGCAGGAAAAAAAGGTCCTGGGTTTGATTCCCATCTCGAGTGTTTCTGTGTGGAGTTTGCATGTTCTCCCTGTGCTTGCGTGAATTTCCTCCAGGTAAGGTAAGGTACTCCGGTTTCCTCCCACTGTCCAAAACATGCACAGTCGTTAATTGGCTGATCCAAATTGCCCATAGGTGTGAGTGTGAACGGTTGTGTGAGTGGTGGTTCTTTGATGGCCTCGCGAGCTGTTCAGGCTGTGCCCTGCCCTCGCCCAGAGTTGGCTGAGATGAGCACCGGCCTCCCTGAGACACTAATTAGAATTATGCGGTTCAGAAAATTAATGAACGAAGCTCTTCTCTGTTCTGGCTCCAAGGTACTGGAATGAACTTCCTCTGAACGTCGAGACAGTTGAGTCACTGGGTATCTTCAAACAACGGCTGAAAACATACCTTTTTTTGACAGTACTTAGATTAGCATTATGTTACACACACACACACACACACACACACACACACACACACACACAAACACACAATCAATCCTGTGCATCTTATGGTTCGGGAAAATACGGCATGTATTCAGTCACCCTGCATACTGAATTATGTTACCCTGTATTTATTACATGCGGAATGACAAAGTTGAATCCAATCTAATCTGATGTAATCTAATGTAATCAGCGTGGATAATGTCAAATAACCAGTCAAATCACGCCACTGCTGGGCAATATATACTAAACCCATTTACATGCACATATACATATCATGTCACTCCGTGGCTGACATAGGAGCAAACAAAATCATACCGAAGTACAGTGTCCTGTAGATGCAGTTCAGTCCAATAACACAACACGGTCTCATAAACTTAGAGCAGGCAGAGGATAATGGATCGCATAAGCAGGACAGAGGCAAGACAGAATTACGCAACAGCAGACAGACCACATTTATACACAGATGGTGAACATCACAGGCGAGGTGGGTAATCATAAAACCAGAGGCAAGAAGAAATCATACACAGGATTAGCACTAGATAAATAGCTTGGTGGAAATTCTATGAGAGTCCAAATATACCACAGGTGTCAAATTCAAGGCCCGCAGGCCAAATCCAGCCCACCAACTCATTTAATGTGGCCCGTGAGAGCTTTTCACGAATATGATAATCATACATTTTTTGCATCAACCATTACCGTGAAACGTATTTCATTAGCCTTCCATTAGGTGGCAGCAACCGATTTCAAATAAGCTAGTCAGTAATGACTCAAGCTAACCAATCACTGTCTGGTGTTGTCAGAAAAAGGAAAGTGCAAGAAGGAAAAGACAACAAATAGACAAACTATTTATTTGTCATGCAGATTTCATTCAATACCATTGTTGAAATATGTTCAGTAATTATTCAGCTCTCGGTGACCTAGAAATTTTGTGACGGTGCTCTCAGGGAAAATGAGGTTGACACCTCCACCCCACACCCCACCACCGGTATATACAGTACTGTGAGGCTGAGTAGAGCAGAGTGCTGACAAGTGTGCTGGGTGTCATGTGATGTGTATGTCAAAAGTCAGGTGATTGGCTGCTCCAAGTTTGGAGGTGTAGTATCAGTCTGTTATACACTTCGTATGCACTTTCTCAGCATTTTAAGCAACACTACATCTGCTATAAGAAAAAAGTACAGATTATATAGCAGAGAATGTGTTTTGACAGAGAGTCAAACAATGTTCTCAAATTCTTTGTTTAAATTCCCCTGTCAGGGCTCAGTGAGTACACATGCGTGTGTGGGTGTGTGGGTGTGTGTGTGTGGGTTTTGAACTCATAGCCTCCGTTTCCTCAATGGATGAGCCCACTCTGATCCTCAACCAATCGCAGAATAGGTGCAGTTAAAGCGAGTTAAAGAATACCTGTCGTGAATTTTAATCACTAGCTATTTCACAAGATGTCTACATCTTGGTTCCATAATCTAAAGCATGCCTAACTACATGTTGTCAGGAGGAAGCGAGTTCAAAGTCACTGCTTACTTAGTATGCATAGTTGGCACCATGTTGCATCCTTCACAGATTGTTCCGGCACTGGTAAAGCCGCACAGGCATTGATTTATCTAAACGGCTGATCTGTAACAGATTGGTCACATGACACCGTGCTGAATCATATCAGTCTGAAATAGCACTTTGGTGTGTACTGCAAGAAAAATCTCATTGGCACTCAATATGGTGATTAAAAACAAATAAAGGATGCCACACACACATCACAACACAATTCGTCAGTGTCATTTGGAGCGGGTGTCATCATCAGGCTTTAAAATGGAAAATGCGCCTCTAAAAAATATTTGTTTATTTTGGTTCATCAACACAGATTGAGTGAATCTTAATGCAGTAAACTGACACTTTGAGTGAATAGAATTTTCTGGAAAAGTCTTGCGAGCGAGTGCAGCGATGACTGGGTGGTAAGGTGCTGGATTACTGATCCCAAGGTCAAGGGCTCAAGCCCCGCTATCAACGGGTTGCCGTTGCCGTCCCGCCAGTGCAGCTCATTGGGTTATCAGAGGCCGGCCATGTCCGTCACTCTCTGTGGTGCGGAGGATGTAAAAGAGATACTGCTGATTTTTATCAATAGCTGGCTGCAGAGCCGTCAGTGTGTTTTTGCCCTGGGATGGAATGATGAACTGTCCAGGGTGTACTCTGCCTGACTCTTGAGTGTGATTATAGTCACACAGTGGAGTGCATGCATAGCTTACCCGGCTGAAAAAGGAATAAAAATACGTACATCTAAATCTTGTATTTATCCCTGCAGTATAAAGCCCATTAAAGTCTGACGAGGTTTAAAAACACAGATTTACCTCATGTGCTTCTACTCATGGTACAGAACGCAGCCCGCGCTCACCTGCCGGAGTCTGTCGTAGATAAACTGTGTAATGTTAGGGGCATGTATATAAATGTGAGTGTGTAAATGGTGCACATAATTCGATTCAGAGTGGGCTGTAACTAGTGTCACATGGTATGACTCAGCTGTAAAGGGAGTCAGGAAACGTCCAGATGGAGCTGGTTGCGCATGCACCCTGGTGGCGGGTCAGGTGATTCAGAAACTTTGAGAATGGATCTTTCTTGAACTTTTGGGAGGTTTTATTAAGGACCTGGTGCCGCCTGGCTCCGGCCTCATCCCGTCTCATGCAGCTTCTTCCAGTCTCTTCGGGACTCTTCGGCGCGCAGATCATCTAAGGAAACTCATCGCGGCAGATCATCCAAGGCGGATCATGGAAACTTCACCCAGGTTTCGTCGTTCAGGACTTTATCGCCAAAGTCCATCGTTCACGTTCAACCACAGCCAACACGAGGATTTTAATAATTTGTTTCTGTCTAACATGGGATTATAAGGCTATCCCCGGCCGCGCGCACGCAACACTTCTACATTTACCATGCTGCAGGTGCTTGGTGACTATGACTTTTGTTTAATTTGTATTTTGGTTGAGCTTTAAGCTTTAAGTATTATTTTTGCCTTGCCTTGTTTATATTATTAAATTGTACTGTATATAGTTTATGTCGTGGTTTGTCGTGCTTTACTGGTTTCACGGGGAAATTTACTTCTAAAGTCCATATGTAACAAAATTGGGGGCTCGTCCACGTCCAATAGAATCCATTTGGCAGACTTAACAGTAAGAATAAAATGAAAATTCTGTAGCACCTAAATAATTGGTGGTAAATGTATTCATTCGTTTTCTGAACCACTTAATTCTAATTACGATTGCGGGGAGGCTGGCGCCCATCTCAGCTGACTTTGTGCGAGGGCACAGTACACCCTGGACAGTGTGTGTGTGTGTGTGTGTGTTTGTGTGTGTGTTTGTACAATACACACATCTGAAACATTCAGTCATTCATTTTCTGAACCACTTAAAATTCTAATTAGGGGAGGCTCGCACCCATCTCAGCCAACTGTGTGCAAGGGCAAGCTACACCCTGGCCAACTCACCAGGTCATTACAGGGCAGAAATACACTGACAGCAATCCAATGACCTACTCTACGAACAACAGCAGTGATTCTTGTATATGCCTCTCGCCACAGACAGTGAGAGACATGGCTGGCCTTTGATAACCCAGTTCGTTGCACTGGAAGGGTCTTGGGGGAGCCCACCTGGAACAGTTATTTAAAATCACTATAATTGGCTTCAATTTTCATGTTGACCTACAGATCTGAGCGCTCCACTTCACACATTGATACAAGCACATCTCATGTGATCTCTGTACAGCTGCTAACAGCAACGTTCTAGAACTTGTTGACAAATATACACTTTTATTAAAGACCTGGCAACCACCCAGATCACAGTCTTCATATCGAAATTGTTTGGGTTCTGTGTCTGTTTTCAAAAACAATAACAAGACCATGACTAGAAAAATGAGCTCATAGATAACTGAAAGGTCTGAGATCATCAGTTCAATGCTGTCGCTCACCTCAAGATGATGTTTATTAATATCATCGCCCCTAGTGGAGGGGTGGATCAGGTGTACAGGAATAAGATAATAGTTACCGAAAACCATCATGGCGTATTCCGTTTCAGTGCGATAACACTGGATTCATTCATTCATGCATTTATTTTCTAAGCCACATAACTCTAATTAAGGTCGTGGGGTGGCTGGCACCCATCTCAGCCGACTCTGAGTGAAGACAGGTTGCACCCTGAACAGCTCGCTAGATGATTGGAGGGCCAACACTCGCATACAACCAATCACACTCACACTCACACCAAGGGGGGATTTGGAACAGCCTATCAGAATATCGTGCATGTTTATGGACTGAACAAGAAAACCAGAGTACACTGAAGGAACCCACGTAAGCATGACGAGAACATGTACACTCCACACAGAAACGCCCCGAGCCTGGGAATCGAAGCCAGAACCATCTTACTCTGAGCCACAGAACAATTGTGCAGCCGCCAACACTATATTTCAAATGTATTTAATGTGGCTTGTAAGTAAACGAGCCTCTTTAATCCGAGCTTCACTTTGTTTGAGGCCACGTTGATTGATTGATTTATGAGGTGCAAGTGGAGCATTTTTCCTGCACCCCAATATATATATATATATTCAAATAATATTTTTTTCTCTTAATCACAAAGTCTCGGGCACTTTTAAGGTGGGGCATAGTGGGGTGGCACCCTAATGCCCTATATTTAACCTGCTGCTCCTGAAAATCTTATATGGCACATTTAGCATAACACACACACACACACACACACACACACACACACACACACACACACACCCACACACACACACACAGGGTTTTTTTTTCTTAACAGGAGTTTTTTCCTGGAGTCCCCCCCCCCCATCAAGCTTTCTTGTCCCCCTTCCTTTTTTCTCATCTCACAAAGACTCTTATCGCATGTCCTCTCTCCTACTGTATCCCATTGTCTCTCCCTCAGATCATAAACGTATATATTTCATGATGTCTCATTATTTGCAACCTTTGTGGCCTTTTATGAACCACATTCTCCAGCATATGACAATCTGACAGTATGATTAATACCCTACGCACACATACACACACACACACACACACACAGAGAGAGAGAGAGAGAGAGAGAGAGAGAGAGAGAGATTCATGCTCACCTCCCTGTTCTCCCATAAGAATTTTAAAAGGAGAGAAAATGGTATCCATATATTAAAGGCTTGATTGGTCATTTAGCATCTGTGTGTGTGTGTGTGTGTGTGTGTGTTTGAAAGAGGAACAGAGAGAGAGAGAGAGAGAGAGAGAGAGAGAGACTGGGGCAATTAATGTGGAGAGCACAAAACAAAATTCTCATGCCTGATTTCCATTTAATATCAGGAACATTGAAATTTCAAAACAATCAGGTTTGCTTTGCTATTTATTTTCAAGCAAAGTGACCACACCATTTATTTGAATTGTCCTAAGATACACGTGCAGCATATACATCTACATGTTGCTATAGGCCATGGTCCTCATCCGGAAACGGGTGGAATGGACCGTCTGGGTCTGTAACGAGGTCCTGCCTCAAATGGAAGAGTTTAAGTAACTCAGGGTCTTGTTCACGAGTGAGGGAAGGATAAAGCAGATTGCTATAGCCTCGACTGTAGAGCAGAGCCTGTACCGGTCCGTGGTGGTGAAGAGGAAGCTGAGCCACAAGGCAAAGCTCTCAATTTTACAGACGATCCAAGTTCCAACCCTCATCACCCTCATCTATGGTCATGAGTTTTTGGTGGTGACTGAAAGAACAAGATGGTGGATACAAGCGGCTGAAATGAGCTTCGTTCGCCGGGTGGAGGGGCTTTACCTTAGAAATAGGATAAGAAGCTCAGCCATGGGAGTATAACTGCTGCTCCCCTTTGAGAGGAGCCAGTGGAGGTGGCTTGGGAATCTGGTTAGAATGCCTTCAGAACACATCCCTGGTGTGGTGTTTCAGGCATGTCCAACCAGGTTGACCCAGAACACACCTTATGTCTCTTGGCTGGTCTGGGAACGCCTCGGTGTCACCCGCCCGGAAGAGCTGGAGGAAGTGGCTGGGCAGAGGGATGTCTGGACCTCATTGCTTAGGCTGCTGCCCCCCGCGACCCGATCCCGGTTTAAGCAGAAGATGATGAATGAATGAGTGTCAGTCACTCTGGATCAGGGAGTCTGCAGAATGCTGTGAATGTTACCTAGACTAATAATCAGCTGTAGGAAAACTGACCTTGAAATTTATTTCAGTCTCCAGTTGTACAATTCCATTAAGAATTGCCAAGAAAAAAGGCAGATTATGGACCGTTTGTCCTGCAGGATTACAGGATGCGGCATTTTTGCAGTTCCGGATATATGAAGTGCTGCTCAGTACTTTCAATTGTTGTTGACTTAAAAAGAATTTCAGGATGAAACACACTGGAAAATGGGGTCTGCTCAAATTTTTTTAAAAAATCCAGACGTTACACGATGAGAACCTTCGTAGATGCAGTGCGACTGCAATCAACAACTACAAAAGCAGTCGTCAGGGTTTTCGCCTCAATTTGTTCATCGTTCATTTTCTGTAACATTTCATTTCTGTAACCGCTTAATCCTAATTAGGGTCGCGGGGAGGCTGGCGCTCATCCCAGCCAATTCTGGGTGAGGGCAGAGTACACCCTGGACAGCTCGCCAGGCCATCGCTGGGCGGAAAGACGCTGCCGGCTTTGCAGCTACTCTTGTCAAAAGTCAGCAATACTGTAGTTCTTTTTTCAAGAACCTCCCACCTCAATTTGTTTACTAAACAACACATGGCAGGCAAACTTAATCATTACTTTCTGACCTCCGTACGAAGCGACTACACTAGAAGTGCGATAGAAAAGTGACTGATTCTGTGTGAAAAGCGAATGTGCTTTTGTAAATAATTCGAATATGGTGGATGCCAGCAAGCAAGTCTCAAGCTTTTTTTGAACTTTCCGCATAAAAATTATTCTTATGAAAGAATAGCGTATAATTTGCGAGAAAAACAACTTTGCGAACTTCTCATGATATGTTCGGATCGTTTGAGAAGAGTTTGAAATTACTCTGCATCAGAGCGTTGTTTTGTGACATTTGCGGAAATTTGAAACGTTAGAATTTTTTTTTGAGATGAGTTCACGAACCAAGATGTGAGGCCATGAATATCACGTGAGAAATTTGAGAACATTATAAGAATGAAAAGTGACAGACGTAAAATTTCCATTTGCATCAGTTCCTTTTATATCACACATCTTGTGTGAAGAGGCAGTGGTGGCCTGGTAGTAAGGTGCTGGATCACTGATCTCAAGGTTGGGGGTTCAAGCCCCACTCTCAACGGGTTGTCAGTGGACCCCCCCCCCCCCCCGTGCAGCTAACTGGGCTATCAAAGGCCAGCCATGTCTCTCACTGTCTAGTGTAGTTATATAGCCGTCAGTGTGTTTCTACCCTGAGATGGTCTGGACAGCTGTCCAGGGTGTATTCTGCACTCACTCAGAAGCGTCTGAAATGGGCACCAGCCTCTCCACAAACCTAATTAGGATTAAGCAGTTCAGAAAATGAATGAATGACATCTGGTGTGATAATTTGCTTAGAATTAGCTCACAGATAACCATAATTGTCACTTTGATTGACAGGAGAGAGAGTTTGCCATCCATCCAACTCGCATTAGAATGTGTGCACCAAATTCTTAATTGCCAGAAAAGTCCATATTGCCATGATATTGTCTGTGATGATATGCATTTCCATGTACGTACATCTGAGTAACTGTACTTATGGGGACATTACACAACACTGACTGCTAGTTTGGGCAGTGGTGACCTGGTGGTAAAGGTGACGAATCGATTGGAGGTTCACGCTCCACTGTCAACGGGTTGTCACTGTCCCCCCCAGTGCCGCTCACTGGGTTATCAAAGGCCGGCCGTGTCTCTCACTGTCTATGGAGATAGGTTCATGTAAAAGAACCATTGCTAACTTTCATCAAGAGTAGCTGCATATCCGTCAGAATGTTTCTACCCTGCGATGGCCTGATGAGCTGTCCGGGGTGTACTCTGCCCTTGCCTGGAGTCAGAAAATAGATGCGTTTAATGCGGTTACAGAAAATGAATGAATGAGTGAATGCTTGTTTCTTGTCCTTGTTAGTTCACGGCAAAACTGCAGTGCTGACGTTGTGTGGATCTTACGACTGTACGATTCAGTCCTGATTGGGTCATGTGTTTAGACTTTTTAAACACACACACACACACACACACACTTCTGACCACCTCAGCAGTGCTACACCATGCATGCGCATGCTATTAGCTATCTAAATTAAAATACTTCTCATTACCCAGACATTTCATGGTCAATCTGGGAACAGGGGAAGGGAAAAAGAATTTGAAGGTGAGGATTGAAAGCATTTTAATCAATCCAGTTTGTGGTTGGTTCTGACTTCCCATCTGCCTCAATCACCAAATAATCGAGAAGAAAGAACAAAAGTGAGACCCCATATTTCTTTGCGAAAGTTGCACTTTCCTGAGTTCTAATGTGACCTCTGACCCCAAATTACTATTTTATTTATTTATTTTTTCTCATTTATTGTATACACATACCAAATGGGGCACATTAGACTGGTCGGGTATTCTTAATTGCCCTGATGTGTGAATGGTTGTGTGTCTATGTTGGGCTTGCAACGGTCTGAGCTGTTTAAAGTGTACCCTGCCTTTGCTCAGAGTCAGTTGGTACGGGCGCCAGCCTGCCCGAGCCAATAATAAGGGATAAAGTGGTTCAGAAAATGAAAACAGAAATGAAGTAGTGAATCTTCTGCATTCTAATTATCCCTGAAATGTTGAGAATGTCTGCCTGTTTATTTCACTGCTCTTTGTATTATAATCTGAGAGCTATACATGCTAATTCGTATTATTTAATGGTGAATTAACGAGAACTCATTAAGACAATGTCGTGTAGATCCCTGGTCATGGGACTACTAAATGAACTGTACAAAACATTTCCCTGTCGTATCTTGTGTTACGTATGCCAAATGGATTCTATCGGATGAGCCCCCAATTTTGTTACGTATGGAATTTAGAAGTAAATTGCCCCGTGAAACCAGTAATGCACGACAAACCACGACATAAACTATATACAATTAAATAACAATCAATCAGCAAAACAATACTTACAGCTTAAAGTTAAACAAAATACAAATTAAACAAAGGGTCCTATTGTCACCAAGCACCTGCAGCATGGTAAATCTAGAGACGAGGCGCACGCTGGCGGGGAAAGGCTTGGAATCCCGCATGTCAAAGGAAACAAATGATTGAAATCCTCGCGTTGCCTGTGGGTGAACGTGGGCGATGATGTCCCGAATGATGAACCGTGGGTGAAGTTTCCATGATCCGCCTTGGATGAGATAATTCTCCGCGATGAGTTTCCTTAGATTATCTGCGTGCTGAAGAGCCTGGGAGAGCCTCGAAGAGACTGGAAGAAGCTGGACGAGACAGGAAGAGGCTGGAGCCAGTCGGCACCAGGTCCTTAATATAACCGTCCCAAAGTTCTGGAACGTTCCATTCTTGAAGTTTCTGAATCACCTGACCTGCCACCAGGGTGCATGCGCAACCAGGTCCATCTCCAAGTTTCCAGACCCCATTACAGCTTGAGTCATACCATGTGACACTAGTTACAGCCCACTCTGAATCTAATTATGTACACCGTTTACACACTCACATTTATCTACATGCCCTGAACACTTGGGAAGACTACATTTGTAACAGCAGAGGCCCCAGTACTCCGGAGCCCATCCAGGATTGAAAATATATAAAAACTCGACAGAGTTCTCGTCAAATGCCAGGTTTGTGTGATGTGGCCAAGATTTATGCTTTCACAATGTCCACCACCTTCAATCTGCACCATTCAATTGAAAAACAAACAAACCATCCCTTACAAATACATAAATTATTCATCCATGTACTTGACTACTTGGGGGATTTCTGTGAATGTCGCAAAACGAGGCTCTGACATGGAGTAGCTGCAAACTCCTGTCACGCAGTCCGCATGTGTGAGAAGGTTGCAGATTTGACATTTTTTCTAGAAAATTATTCATTCATTCATTTTATTAGCCATTTAATCGTAATTAATGTCATGGGAGGCTGGTGCCCATCTCCGCTGACTCTGCGTGAGGGCAGAGAACACCCTGCCGAGCTCACCAGACCATTCAGACTCACACCTCGGGGAGATTTGGAACTACCAATCAACATACTGTGCATTTTGGACTGTGGGAGGAAACCGGATTACCCAGAGGAAACCCACGCAAGCACAGGAGAACATGCAAACTCCGCATAGAAATACCTGAGATGGGAATTGAACCCAGAACCTTCTTACCGTGAGACGGATGTGCTACCCACCACTCTACTGTGCCGCTCTGGCAAATTCTTCTTTTTTGACAAAGATAAAGTGACTGTATTCCCAAAGGAGACAACCGTCATGCACAAACCAATCACATACTACTCGCTAATCCGTTTATAAATTTGTCACGTGACTTTCTTGCGATACACGATTTAAGCCTCAAAATATTCGCTTGCATGAGAAGTTGAAAAAATCTTGATGCAAATTCAAAATCTGCAAAATCTATTTGCATTGCTTGCTTTTCTATCACACATTCGATCAACACCTTAATCCTACTATGGAGGCTAGAGCTTAACTTAGCCAACACCGGGCAAAGCTAAGGAACACTCTGAACATATTTATCTCGGGACCAACCCACAAACAATTCACTTTAACGTTCACATCTCGGAGCAATTTTGAAACGTCAACTTAGCCTAATGGCCTTTGGACTGTGGAAGGAACCTGGAGAACCCAGTGGAAACCCACACAAGCTCGAGGAGAATATATTAACCCCACACAGAAACGCCTCTGGCAAGCTCAGAACATGAACCTATGACCTGGTAACCACTATGCTACTGTACTATTCATTCATTCACGATGTTTCATGGAGGAATTTTTGGGTTTTATCTGTCGGCCCGTCAATACAAATTGTTATTGTTATTATTATTGCGATTAATTTGGAAGGATGTAGCAGAGGATCAATAAAGTTTATTGTACAGGTCCGGCTCAGGGGTGAATATGGTGGTATTGTGTATGGGTCACAAAGGCCTTTGTTCAAGGTCACAAGGTTACTGTTTATAGATCAGATTTGTCAAATGGTCCTGTTGGTGGAAGAGTCCGGACCTATGTGGTCTATTTTTTCCCCACATAAAAGTCCGTTCTCAGGTTAAATTTGCTGGGGCATCTAGTTCTAAACATATTAATAGCAGTTCAAAATCTATGTCACTTTTCCTTGTTTCTGCTCGCATTGAAAATATTTTATGAATATACAGTATAATTTATAGATAGGGGCAGTGGTGGTCTAGTGGTATAGGGCGCTGGATCGCTGATCCAAAGGTTGGGGGTTCGAGTCCCACTCTCCACAAGGTTGTCACTGTCCCCCCCAGTGCAGCTAACTGGGTTATCAAAGGCGGGCCATGTCTCTCACAGTCTATGGTGAGAGGCATGTAAAAGAACCATTGCTGACTTTCGTAAAGAGTAGCTGCAAAGTCGTCAGCGTGTTTCTGTCCCTTGCTAAAAAGGGTTGTGACAGGAAGGGCATCCGACGTAAAAACCTCTGCCAAATCAAACATGCGAATCAGATGATTCGCTGTGGCGACTCCCGAGTCAAAGGGAAAAAGCCGAAAGGAAGACAGACAGACAGTATAATTTATAGGTTATTGTAAATCCTTTGACTCATAGGTGTTCACTACTTTATCATCAAGTCCCCAGAGGGCCCTTTATGTCTTGGCCTGATTTCACCACAATCTAAAAAAACAAACAAACAAAAATAACAAAGGAATATCAGACCCAGCAGTAAGGTTTAAATATCAGAGATTACAACTGCAGGACATTCTAATTTAATCCATAACACTTAATTGTACTTTTTTAATTGAATACTGGATCCTTGTGCCTGTTAAATGTTATCATTTATTTATTCATAAATTTAACAAACCATGCTTCGGATGGAAGCTTTGGATGTGTGGCTGGTTTGGTTCCACCCTGAACATCATTCATCCTGGCTTGCACTGAAGCGTGATGTCATAAATTTCCACAATTTGAGACAATTTGATGAGTCTGGGAGGTAGTGGGGTTGAATTGTAATGATCTTGAGGGAACTTGATGGATTCATGATTATCAGAGGGGAAATTTTTGATTGTATTACGATTTGACGCGAGTTGTGATAGAATGTGGGAATCGTAGTAGCGCTCAGATTAGCTTCACAGACCCTAGCAGAGTGTAAAAGACCTTGAAGCGCCATCGTGGGGGATTTTGATGAACTTTGCGACACGGCTCCTTTAAGTTTCCTTATTGGTATGCGTCCATCTTCTTTTTAAACTCAAATTATGCTCATAAACTGCGGTGCTCCACTTTTTTTTTGTTTATTTTTCTTCATGGACATTGTGAAAGCTCTTCTATTCAATAAGCATAAATATGATACGGGTAGTGGTGGGCCAGGGGGTGAGGCGCTGGATTAGGTCAGGGGTTCACGTCCCTCTATCAAATGGTCGTTACTGCTGTCCCCCAGTGCAGCTAACTGGGTTATCAAAGGCTGGCTGTGTTTCTCACTGTCTATGGTGTGAGGTTCATGTAAAAGAACCATTGCTGACTTTTATCAAGCGGAGCTGCACAGCTCAGCGTGTTTCTGCCCTGTGATGGCCTGGTGAGCTGTCCAGTGTGTTCTCTGCTCTCTCCCAGAGTCGGCTGAGATGGGCACCAGCCTCCCCGTGACTCTAAGTAATTTAAGTGGTTCAGAAAATTAATGATTGAATATGACCCAACAAAACTTTAGCAACTATGTGGAAAAAAAAAACCCAAGTGAAGGACACATTCACCCAGAATTCAAGAATTTACACAATAATTGTGTAAATAACAACGTTAAACCGCTTATGGCTGTTCCACTGTTCTTTGTCCTTTGACTTTTACTTTAGCGACCCATGTTGCCAAAATCCATGGCATGTTCAGTACAGTACACCTTCTGCAAATGTGGTGCTTCAGGATCTAATTACTTCCCGATTGCTAATTAAATGTGTTAAGATTTCACTTTCAGTACGATCAACTCATTCGAGAATCTCTGAAGGCACTGAAGTGTGAATGCTGTATTCATCAGCAGCTAAAAAGCAGCAGGGAAGAAGAACTGTGTTGTTTTAAATAGATTAGAGTTTACAGTGGTTGGAGTTTCGTTTTTTATTTTCATTTTTATTACAGTTGTTCTCACCCTGTCTTATATCAGCTGCTATTGGTCACTTAAAGAGTATTGTTCATTCTTACAGCATACCGTAATTTGTGCGTGTGTACATAAATACGTTTAAGTGATACATACACTTATTTTAACATAAATAACTATAAAAAGCATCCTATGGATTACTAGCAGGGACTGAACTGCGGAGGTTAGCAGTTTCTTACTGAAAATGAAATCAACACATTGGGCGGAGTTGATGTCTCGCGTGGATATGGTAAGACGTCATATTCCGGTGAATCTGTGGATGAGGACTAACTGCCAACTTGGCTTTATTGTCTTCAGTTGGTTTAGGATCTCTATGGTTGTTGTTGTCTTTGTAACTCAGCACTGGTCGATAATGCGTCTCAGTGATATAGCCGAGTCAAATCCAACAAGTTCTTGTCCCTATCAGGCTTCAACGGCCAATCAGTAAGGCAGCATGTCTCTGAGCATGCCTAGAGTCATAACACTCGCTTTGTAAATTCACTGGGCAGTGGTAGCCTGATGGTAAGGTGCTGGATCACTGATCCTAAGGTTGGGGGTTCAAGCGCTACTCTCAACGGGTTGTCACTGCCCCCCACCCCCCACCCCCAGTGCAGCTAACTGGGTTATTATAGGCTGGCCATGTCTCTCACTGTCTATGGTGTGAGGTTCATGTAAAAGAACCATTGCTGACTTTCGACAAGAGTAGCTGCATAGCCGTCGGCGTGTTTCTGCCCTGCAATGGCCTGGCGAGCTGTCCAGGGTGTACTCTGTCCTCTCCTGGAGTCGGCTGAGATGGGAGCCAGCCTTCTTGCAACCCTAAATAAAAATGAACGATGAACTAATTCACCTCAGATATCTTTAAAATGTATGAATTTTTCAGCAAAGCATGGACAAAAACTGCAAGTATGTCCCTGGCTGACTCAACCTGGTCTTTTTTTTTTAGACTTTTTATGGATGATCTATTGTCCAAAACAATGTATTTATCATTCACTTAATCATAATTAGGGTCGCAGGTAGAGTACACCCTGGCAAGCTTGGCAGGCCATTGCTGGGAAGAAACACACTAACGACTATGCAGCCTGCTCTTCACAAAGGTTTTTTTTTTTTTTACATGTCTCTCACCATAAACAGTGAGGGGCATGGCTGGCCTTTGATAAACTGGTTAGCTGCACGTGACACCCACTGACAGTGACTCTTGAACCCCCAACCTTGGGATCATTATTCCAGCACCTGACCACCGATCCACCACTGCCTTGCCCTGATTCAAAACATTTAACATGCTCCATGCCCTCTGTTCTACACAGGAATTAATTTATATATTGTACAGTAGGCCCTCGACATTCGCAGGGGTTCGGTTCCGAGCCTTCCCGCAAATCGAGATAATCCGCGAGTTCTGTACCCGGAAGTAAAACCCCATGTATCACGTCACATGCAAAAATGAGCAGCCCGAAGTAAAATACTATGTATCTATTGCATGTGCTAAAATATGCTTCTTAAACACATTCTACAGTCTTACTCATTAATACAGTATTAATGTAGTAAAATATAGTAATGATTAAGAAAAACTTTTCAATATTTACTCTTATTTTTATTGATGATAAAATATAAACATTATAGAGCATATACTGTTGTAAAGCACTCGTTTTAAAGTCTTTTTCAATTATTATTCCAGTACAGTACCCAAGGTAATTCTGAGAATGTTTGTGCATGAGATTTTATGTTCTGTAGCATGTTTAACAAATGATACCAAAAGGATAAACTTTATTACGCTTCATGTCCTTTTACATTGAACTTGGAGTGACGTCTTGGAGTAACGTCTCCAAGATGGCGCTGCCTAGAGGGCAACGTCGCGGAGTTCTCAGAGTCAAATTGTTTCTTTGTTCGTTTTAATTTGCTTTATTTGTTTGTTCATGTTTTGCACTATGCTCGTCTATGATCGGTCGACCCTACTACAGCTCTGAGCAGCTTCAGCTTCGGACAACTAAGCACACAACAACTTCTATCTTGAGCTTATATGCTATGGGAGCTCAATGCTAACCGCACCCCGGCTAAGCCCAGACGGCGTTCTCAGAGGCTTGGTTAGCACTTCCATCCATACTACATGAAAATGTACAGTCCCTGCGAAACAAGATGGACAAGCTTCATGCTCAGATTGCAGCGCAGAAGGATCTACAGGACTGTGTTTCTGTGAAACATGGCTCGAGGAGAGTACACCCGATGAGGTGATTGCTCCAGCCAGCTACACGGCCTTCATCCCCTGCAATCCCAAGCGCCGGAGTCGTCGTTCGGCCCCTTCCTGGCTGGGCTTCTTGTCAGCTGGGGTGCGGCTCACATTGAGCTGCCTACCATAGCATATTAGCTCTGCTAGCCACATCTCGGCTAACAAGCTCAGTTGAGCGTGCTTAGTTATACACGCCCGAAGATACTCCGATCTTATAGCTGTAGTAGAGTCGACCGGTCGTAGACAAGCATAGTGCAAAACATGAACAAACAAAACAACAAATAAAACAAATTAAAACGAACAAAGAAACAATTTGACTCTGAGAACTCCGTGACGTCGCCCTCTGGGCAGCGCCATCTTGGAGACGTCACTCCAACTTCAATGTAAAAGGACATGAAGAGTACTGTAATAAAGTTTATCCTTTTGGTATTGTTTGTTAAACATGCGACATGAACATAAAATCTCACGCATAAACATGAACTTAGGTACTGTACTGGAATAATAATTGAAAAATATTTTAATACAACAGTTCAGAGAAAACCGTCTTTTCTCAGGAGAAAGTCTTATTTCATCAGAAGAGACATCTAATCTATCGCTTAGCCAGAGAAGACGCACAGTCTTTGAGTGGTATTATAGAGCTTAACTGGTAATTAAAACACACATAAAAAAAGAGGCTCATTGACAACTTGTGCGTGAATGAGGAAAAAAGGGAGGGACATGAGCTCAACCAATCAAGAGAAAGGAGGACAGCCATTGGCTGAATTTGAATCACGTGCCGGTTGCTCAGCAGTCAGCGAATACTCAAACCGTGGTTGCAAAACCGCGAATAGTCAAGGGCCTACTGTACACTATACACATCGCTTTGCATATACGACTATTAGATGTCATTTGAATGTCATATAGAATTCATTTTACATTCCAGTCGCCACTTCTTGCATCTTCATAACATAATTGTCATGAGTAAACACAATAAAGTCATGATGTTGACGTGTTTTTATTAACTTTCTTGCAATGAACAGTTGTAAAATAATGTAAAATTAAATAACCTTAAATAGCTAAACAGCCCTGCAATGGCCTGGCGAGCTGTCCAGGGTGTACTCTGCCCTCGCCCGGAGTTTGCTGGGATGGGTGCCAGCCTCCCCGCGCCCCTAATTAAGATTAAGCGGTTACAGAAAATGAATGAATGGATAAATAGCTAAACAAAAATAGAATTTACAAAGATAGAGACACAGGAAGAAACATATCAGACAATTGCATGTTATTAAAGAAAGTTTTCCGAAGAAACAAAATGTGCATTTAAAAAATTTGCTGTTTTGTAGAACGGAAAAAAAAATCTGTGTCAACTTATTTTTGTTGTTTTTTCCTGCTGGGGACATAGGGCTGCTTAAAATACTTCCAGCATATACAGTTTTGTTTCTTTTAAATCTGGTGTCGTGCAGCTGTTCCACCACTCTTTTTTTTAAACAGGTGGCATTTCCATGTTTTACTGTAATCTGTATATTTTAAAGTATTTAACTTTTGAAGATGTCATAGCATGATCTCTTTACTTCCACCTGTATAAAAATGAACAGTTATAGATTCTGCTGTATTGATCGGTTTGCTCGGTTTCACTGGCTTCTTCTGTAACTTCTGGGTCAATGCCCAAGGCAACAACTGGGGAGCACGTGCAGAGTGCCTAAGCTAGGTTGAGCTGAGTTGAGCATACAGGAGCATTTTGACTTCCAACCCTATTATCTGGGTATGCAACTCCAGCTTTACATCAACGTAGGCCCTCGTTATTCGCAGGGGTTTGGTTCCGGCCCCTCCCGCGAATCAAGATAATCCGCGAGTTCTGTACCCGGAAGTAAAACCCCATGTATCAAATTACATGCGCAAACCGGAAGTAAAATACTTTGTATCTATTACAAGCGCTAAAATATGCTTCTTAATCACATTCTGTAGACAGTCTTATTCTAATGTAGTAAAATGTAGTAATTATTAAGAAAAACTTTTTAATTTTGTACTGTGATATTTATGAATAAATATACAAACATTATACAGCATATATATATATATATATATATATATATATATATATATATATATACGTGTATATATAAGTATATTATATATATATATATATATATATATATATATACACATATAATACACTATATATTATACAGCATATACGTATACATGTATATATAAGTATATATTCTACAACACATTAATGGTTAAAGATGCTTATCAGACGCCCACTAGAGGGAGAAATTGCATTGTACTGTACATAAAGAACATAAAAGTGTGACGTTATGATGTAATGAGCTGAATACAAATTGTAGCAGAATGCACGAGGCAGCGTGAGATGGCAGAGTGGATTTATTATTCAAAGGGGAAGCACTTAAGCAGCGCACTTTCACTGAGCTGAACTGCATTCAGCCCGAGCAGCTCAGCCACGCCTCTAAGCCGGAGAGGGCAGAAAACAGAGTTAAAGGATACAGTACAAAGAAGCAGGGGTGTGATGTGAGTTAATCCTCTGGCGCAGAGGTGATTGTGCTCCTGTTTATTGGGAGTAGATGAGAAGAGTGAATTCAGGTGTGAGCCACCAAGCAGCTCAGCCATGCCCCTCAGCTGGAGCAAGAGAAAACAGAGGCACAGCCGCCAAAATCAATGTCCCTCCCAAAAACACAGACAATAACAAAAAGAACATATAAGAACATGAAATGTAATAAATTGGATAAACAAAATAAAAGGATAAACATACTACACCACAGTACATGAAATCACACAGACAAACATTCTAAACATTAACTTAGGTACTGTACTGGAATAATAATTGAAAAAGACTTTAATACTATAGTGCTTTACAACAGTTCACATGATTATTCCTTTTCAGGCACTTCAGAGGAAACTGTCGTTTCTTCAGGAGAAAGTTTTATTTCTTCAGAAGAGACATCCAACGTCATTGCCTTTTTCTGGCGCTTAGCCGGCGTTTGAGTGGCATCATAGAGCTTAACTGGTAATTAAAACACACTAAAAAAGGCTCATTGACAACTTGTGTGCAAATGAGGAAGAAGGGCGTATACATCATCTCAACCAATCAGCAGGAAGGAGGACAGCCATTGGCTGAATTTGCATCACGTGACAATTGCTCGGCAACCCCTGAATATGGACAGCCGTGAGTGCAAAACCGTGAATAGTCAAGGGCCTACTGTACATCTTTAGTCAAAGTAACATGTTAACATGCATTTTAAAAGTCTGGTTTTACTCAGGCAAGGGAGGTAATGCTTGTTTGATTTGTTTGACTCTTAGCAGGAGTATACAAAAAACACTAAACTGATTTTTAGCAAACTTGATGGAGGGGTGGGGTATGGGCCTGGTAAAAACCTGTAATATTTTAGAGCAGATCTGAATCAAAATCTGGATCCAGAAATTTATTAAACTTTTTTGTTTTATTAGCTGTTATGAAAAGATTTAAAAAATTATCAACAGGATTAAAAATTACTGAAATGATTTTTATTAAACTTTGTGGACAGGTCTAGCCTAGGCATGGAAAGAACCCAGTACATTTTGTAGGTGGCCAGTGCATGAGATCCTCCTAAAAAAAGGGGGAAAAAATCAGAAAAATGTGCAAGATCTTTGACATGGGGCAACATGTTCATCCGATAACCACTTGGGGGAGACATCTCATTATAAGTATGCCAAGTTACAATCTGGTGGCAGTACCTTTCACTATGTTTGATTCCCTTCTAGTTTCTAAAGGCTGTTGGTTGAAGACTGCAGTTTCAATGTACCAACTTTCAGGAGCGGTGTAGAAAAATATTTTTCAAATTTATTTGTTCTGCTTATTATAGCACAAACTGCCCCTCAATAGAGGGAATCGTAAAAATATAATTGATCTTTGAACTAAAAACAGTGGGGCAGTGGTGGTCTAGTAGTATAGGGCGCTGGATCGCTGATCCAAAGGTTGGGTGTTCGAGTCCCACTCTCCACAAGGTTGTCACTGTCCCTCCCAGTGCAGCTAACTGGGTTATCAAAGGCCGGCCATGTCTCTCACTGTCTATGGTGAGAGGCATGTAAAAGAACCATTGCTGACTTTTGTAAAGAGTAGGCTGCAAAGTCATCAGCGTGTTTCTGTCCCTTGCTAAAAATGGTTGTTACAGGAAGGGCATCCGAAGTAAAAACCTCTGCCAAATCAAACGTGCGAATCAGATGAATCACTGTGGCGACTCCCAAGTAAAAGTGAAAAAGCCGAAAGGAAGACAGACAGACAGAACTAAAAACATTCCGATGTTTCATAAAAAAAGACTATCGGTGATTAAATTAAATATTTTCGCAGGAGTGCGGTTTTTTTATCCAAATTCTGAGGTATTTGTATGAAATATATCACACCTATTCATTGGTGTTTGATCTTAATTTAAGCTACCATATTTTTCGGACCATAAGGCACACTTAAAAGCCTTTAATATTCAAAAAATTTGACGGTGCACCTTGTAATCCGGTACATCTTATGTGTAGATGAAGCCATGGGTCTCCATCTCACTGATATTGTCAAAACCCAAGTGGAACAAATTAATTGAGAGCTTACTATCATTCCCATGGATTAACCAAAGAACTCCAACCCCTAGAATTGGTGTCAACGGGTTGTAAGTTAGAAGGATCTGGGCTTTATGTCCGAATACAAGCATTACTGCTATCTTAGTCAGGTGACTTTCTGAGTAATACGTGAGTGGTTTTTCCACCTGATCTCTGTCTCTATCAACCATCTGTCTTGGTACGATTATGCTTTTGTGTCTCAGGACGCTTAGTTGGCTTCATGAGAGTCTCACTTCATCACCGGGATAAAGTACTGCTACAAGTCTCCTCCTGAGACCTCGGAATAACCTTCTTCAATTTACAGTTACACTGATACAGCTCCTTAAAAGTAATGACCTCCGTTCTGTAATGAACACAATACTCACGCTGCGAGTGAGCGTCGCCATCTCTGTTACATGGCTAAGGGAAGTTTATGTAGGTCACCACCTGGAAGACTTTTTGCACCTAATCTCCGTCTCTATTGATCTGACTCCATGCACGTGAGGGAATAATAGATAAGAAAACATTATAATATAATATAATAATAAAAATAATAGTGGGATCTGGGCTTTATATCCAACTCACGCAACTGTTAAACTCAGACACCGAAAATGAAGAATTTGATGGATTTGTAGAAGAGAAATGAACTGGAAAAGTGAGTTTATTGTTTTATATTGTTACAGCTGAACAATGTTGAAAGTTATTGTGAAGTGTATTATTTTATATTTTATGTGTTACAGCTGAACAGTGATGACAGTTATTGTGAAGTGTATTATTTTATATTTTGTGTGTTATAGCTGAACAATTTGAGAGTGATTGTAAATGGGTTGAATCAAGTTTGATTTTTCTGACTTTTGTTTTGCTTAATGGGCCTTATAATGCGGTTGCGCCTTATGCATGGACAAAGCCTGTTCAAAGACCCTTCGCTGCTATTGCGCCTCGCCTTATAACCCAGTGTGCCTTGTGGCCCAGAAAACACAGTATTTAAGTTCAAATCCTGAAGCTACCAGTGCAAATACCTTATTCTTCTTGGGTCTCCTTTGGTCATGGCTGACCATGGATAGTAATACTGTATATTCTTCCTGTTTGATTATCTGCAAGCAATGTCACCTGTAGCTGTAGAGGCACACTCTGTCGCAGCAGTCACATATGTATGATAAGACTGGACTGTTGACTGTTATCCAAGCGCTAACTTATAACTGGTAAATGTTTATTCTCGTGTTGTGTCAACGCTTGTGTTAGTGGCGAAGCTGGAGTGTCCTCTCCAGGCTGTGGGTTTTGTGGATGAATAAATGAATGAGTGAACGAATTTATGTCTAGGCGATGTAGCATGGAAGGCAAGCTGTTGCCCATGCAGCCTGTCCCTCCCTTTCCACTGACATATCTACAAGAACAGAAAGGTTGTTGCATTTTAGTGCCAACACGGCCACAGGAGCTACTGGAAGGTAGTTAGGTTAACAGTCCAACTGCTTTAGGAGCCCCACACTTTTTCTGTCAGGGTTTTTTCCTTAGTTATTTGCCCATAACTGGGGGATAGATTGGTGAGATTCAGGGCATGTCCACTTGCTGCTGGGCCTGCACACTGGACCTTTGGAGCTCCCATTGCCAGTGGGCCTGCACACTGTACCTCTGGGGCTCCACCCTGCTTCGACATCTGTGCATTGCCACATGGAGGCACTGTAAGAGTCTTGATTATGGAGAAGTTATGTACTGACATCACAGCTGTTCATCCCAGCTGACTCATCCCCGCATCGAGACCTTGCAATCTCCTTGGCCAGTGTTGTGATCTCGCCTTCAGGCATTGCACAAAAGCCTTGGCGTAACCATGGGCAATTGCTTGTCCTTATGTTCTCATATCACTTATCTTTCTCAATCATGTCAATTTCTTCTCTTTAATATCCAAAGGATTGAACCATTTCTTTCCATCAAAGCCACTCAGATACTTGGTCAAGCCCTTGTCATCTGAAGACTAGATTACTGTAACTCACTCCTGGCAGGTCTACCTTTGAATGCTATTTTTCTCTGCAAATGATCCAGAATGCACCTGTGAGGCCTGTTTTCAACCTTCCCAAATTTTTCCACACCACTGCTACGATCTCTCCACTGGCTTCCTGTAGCTGTTCGCATTTGATTTTGAAACATTAATGCTTGCCTACAAAGTCAACCTTCTTACCTCAAAGCACTTATCACATGTCACTCTGTAACACGTTCTCTCAGATCCTCTAGCAGTGCTAGACTGGTCCCTCCTTCTACCAAGGGACAAAGGAAAAATGCATGTAAAGTCTTCTCTATTCTGGCTCCAAGGTGGTGGAATGAGCTTCTTTTGCAGATCCAGACAGCTGAGTCACTGGGTATCTTCAAACAATAGCTGAAAACTTTGAAAAACTTTTTCAACAGTGTTTAGATTAGCACTAGGCTAGATACAAACACACAAAATTAAAATAAATAAATAAATAAAAAACACACACAACACCTATCAACTGAGTTTGACTGATGGTATATTTAGTCTTGTTCTTAAAAACCGGGATGAGAATACAGTGTATTCACTGATAGTGACTTTAAAGCACTTCCGTAAGTCGCTCTGGATAAGAGCGTCTGTTAAATGCTGTAAATATAAATGACAGAAAGGATTTGCACACTCGACCCTCTTTTCGATCGAAGGCTAGTCAGTTGCTGCAGTAGGAAGTTTGGGACACTATATAAAAGTTCAGACTGTGCCAAAGCACTAGTCACTACATATAATCCTGTGAAAACTCACAAACACAAAAATACCTGCTAAGCTTCTGTATTTTGTTGGACAGCATTTTGCTTTGACTAAAAGTAGTTGGGGGGGCATGTTCGCCTCACAGCAAGAAGGTTATGGGGTTGATTCCCAGGCTTGGGGTGTTTCTGTGTGGAGTATGTTCTCCACGTACCTGTGTGAGTTTCCTACAGTAACTCCAGTTCCCTAGTGGGGCCGGTGGCATAATGGTTCGGGTGTTGCACTCATGATCAGGAGGTTGTGTGTTCAAATCCCAGTTAGACCCCCATGGTGCTAAGAACCCTGGGTCTTAACCATAAGTGTGCATTCTGTTCACCCAGCAGTATAAATGGGTACCAGTAAAATATACTGGGAAGGTAACCTGCGATCGACTAGTGTCCCATCCAGGAGGAGTTGTACTCCTCACTGCTTCACGCTATGGAAACCGGGTATAAGCACCGGTCCGACAAGCCACTATGGTTCGGGTGTCAAAAGCCCAATGGACTTTACCTTTACTCCATTTTCCTCCCACAATCCAAAAACATGTACAGTAGGCTGATTGGCGATTCTAAACTGCCCCTAGATGTGAGAGTGAGTGTGAATGAAGAGTGTATGTGTGCTGCCTCTGCAGTGGCTTGGTGAAGTTGTACAGGTCACGCCCTGAAATTAAGACAATTGATAAATGAATATAAAAAATTATTTATTACAAACAGGTAAAGTACTCTATCAGTCCATCACAAAAAGGGCTTACAACTTCATCTCGTCTTTTACCCCGCCTCCTTTAGGCAACACCCCAAGCATGCTGTCTTTAGTTTGCCCTTCCTCCTCATCTGTGCCTGTGTGTGTGTGTGTGTGTGTGTGTGTGTGTGTGTGTGTGTGTGTGTGTGTGCGCGTGAGCTTGTCCTATTGGATGCATTAGATGGGAAACATGTTTTGAATGTTCTGGGAAGAAAGAAAGGAGGAATGAGGACTCCTTCACATGAAGGCACAAGAAATTTTTCACAACTTTTTTTTTTATCTCTGTATGATGCATGTGAGTGTTTGGAACTTCGGTATTCAGGAAAAAAAGACAATTTATTCAACTGCGTGGAGGTTCTCATTTTTATATAATGCATGTACGTCAATGTTATGTATGTTTATATAAGTGCTTGTTACTAATTCTAACATTGTGGTGAAATGCTCCAGCATGCATGTGTGTACTTCTCAGCATGTGTTTGGACTAAAATTACGATCGGTTTCCTGTATCTAAACCAGCCTATACTCTTCATTGCCTTTTTCCACTTCTAGTATACAGAAAATCACTTTACTTGTTTTTTTAAACACTTTTGCTGCTGCGTAAAAATGTATCCGACTACATTTTCCTCTATCGTATCGATCTTTTCTTTTGTGTTCCTCTTACCTTTGAGTGTATTGGCTGGGATGGACTCTTGCCACAATGAGGAAGGAACACCAAGTGTTTGCATGCCTAAATTTGAGAACACAGCCTTCAATCGGACTATAATTGTTTCAAACGTGTGCGGGTCTCCTCCTGAGGATTACTGCATGCAAACTGGTTCCACACGCTCCTGTCGCCACTGTGACGCTTCAGACCCTGAGAGAAACCACAATGCCACCTACCTGAATGACTTTCACAGTGACGAGGAACCAACCTGGTGGCAAAGCCAGTCAATGTTCTATGGCGTGCAGTATCCTAACTCTGTCAATCTAAGTCTACACTTAGGTAAGACTATTCGATATATGGCATTTGGTAGCTGTCTTTAATCTGAGCAGTTGAGGCTTGAGGGCTTTGATATAGGGCCCAGCACTGGCAGCTGGGGGATACCAGGGCTGGAATCATCAACCCAGAATCATAACAACCGAGCTATCACTGCTCTATAATTTGGTAAAAGAACATTTCCTAGATTTTTTTTTGTTTGTTTGTCTGTGTACATAATAGTTTTTAAGGTACTAAATGAAGCCATGCGCTATTACACAAAATAGACTCTATTAAACATTTCTACAGGCTTCGATTCAACAGTAGCCACCCTACCATTTCGGCCAAAGGTTTCATTTCACAAGAGCAATAAACGAGAAATATTTGCTAATCAAATGGTTGAAATGAACGTTTCTTTGGAAGAGGGTTCATACGGCAATATTCTTTTTTAATTTAACCATCCTATTTCTCCTAAATTGAACAGACTTGATTTGAAATTGCTGCAATGCCACTATTTCACCTCAGAAGAAGAAGAAACTTGTATATCACCGTCTCTGATTACATATTTAAAGCCTGCACTTGTTTTCAACAACAAATAGAAAAAAAGTTGGAACAGATTACACAAAATATTTATTATATATTATGTACTGTTCATTTCTGTATTCAGATATTATTCATATCCAACATTTTAATAAGCTACTTGCAGGTAAGATTGGGTTACATTATTAGTGGGAGAACATTTACAGCAGTTGGCAGATGCTCTTATCCAATTATCATTATTTTTATACAAGTGAGGAATTGAGGGTTAAGGGTCTTGCTCGAGGGCTCAACAGTGGTGACAGAACCACTGACCTTTGGATCAATAATCCATTGCCTTAGCCATCACTGACCCGAGTATTACTGTATAAGCATTCACAATTCTATGTACTAATGATTTTCAGTGCAGCCCGTTTAAACATAATTCGTCTATAATTAAACATGGCTGTGTTAATACCAAGGCCAGATTTTGTGAGGATTAATGGTTGTTGTTTCATGTGTCATTCTGAATGTTGTTGCTTGCTGTGGTGATTTCCTGTGTTTACTGGATCCTGATCTTTCCACTTGATTACATTCCAGCATCGTTTCCATTTCAAAGATTTGTCTTAAATTACAAAATATGCTCCACATGGATTTACAGTCTTTTTAAAAACTAAACCAAATAAAGTAGATTCCAAAATCTCCTTCACTGAAAACATTAAATAATGAAAGCATCCTAATGTCCTTTAACAAACCGCGAGGCTTGGGAAAGTGAAAGTGTGTAGTTACTCTGAGTTTATACTCGGGTACAATGTCCTTGATTTTCTTGATTTGAGAGAATCGTGATAAGCGTGGGGGGGTCGAGGGATTGAATTGTGATGATCTTGAGAGAACGTGGTGGATTTGTGATGATCACGAAGGAACTTGATGGATTTGTGATGATCTTGAGAAAACTTGGTGGATTCATGATGATCTTGAAGTAACTTGATGGATTCGTGATCATCTTGAAGGAACTTGAAGGATTTGTGATGATCTTGAGAGAACGTGGTGGATTTGTGATGATTGTCAAGGAACTTGATGGATTTGTGATGATCTTGAAGAAACTTGATGGATTCGTGATGATCTTGAAGGAACTTGAAAGATTTGTGATTATCTAGAGGGAACGTCGTGGATTTGTGATGATCTTGACAGAATTTTATGGATTTGTGATGATCTTGAAGGAACTTAATAGACTTGTGATGATCTTAAGGGGATCTTTGTGAATTTGTGATGTATTTAAGGGGAACTTGGTGGATTTGTGATGATCTTGAGGGAACTTGGGAAATTTGTGAGGACTTTAAGTAGAGCTTTGTGGATTTGTGATAATCTTATGCAAATTTGATGAATTTGTGAGGATTTTAAGTGGAACTTGGTGGATTTGTGATGATTTTATGTGCAGCTTTTTAAGTCATTCATCCATTTTCTGAACCGCTTAATCTTAATTAGGGGCGCGGGTTGCTGGCGCCCATCTCAGCTGACTCTAGGCGAGGGCAGGGTACACCCAGGACAGCTCGCCAGGCCATCGCAGGCCAACACCCACACAACCATTTACACTCACACTCAGACCTACAGGCAATTTGGAATAGCAAATTAACCTACTGTACATGTTTTTGGACTGTGGAAGGAAACCGGAGTACACGGAGGAAACCCACACAAGCATGGTGAGAACATGCAAACTCCATGTAGTTTTGTGGTAATCTTAAGAGAACTTGATGGATTTGAGATGATTTTAAGAGGAACTTGGTGGATTGGTGTTGATCTTGAGGAAACATGGTGCATTTGTGATGATCTTGAGGGAACTTAGTGGATTCATGATGATTGCACTGATCGTGGCCGTAATTATCATGGAGTAGCTGTAGCCTAATGCTGAGAGCTTACTGCTCTCTGGGTGCCCTTGATGTGTGTGACAGCCCACTGCTCTGAGTGTGTGCACACTTTGGATGGGTTAAATGCAGAGGAAATAATTTCCCTTATGGGAATAAAACAGTATATCCAAAAAAATGATCATGATGTATTATGATTTGACTTGAATTGTGCTAAAATGTGGGAGTCGTAGCTAAGCGAAGTAGAGCTTAACAGAGCATAACAGACCTTGATGCACCATTATTGGGGATTTTGTTGAACGTGGAAACACAATTCCTTCAAGTTTCATCTCTTGGATGTACCCTGCCTCCTTTTTATACACCAATCATGCTCCTAGCGGTCTCCTAAATCATGGCGCTCCATGGAGATCGTGCCCCAGGGTAACCCTAGGTCTAGATCATTGCTTCCGAATTTCCCTGGGTGTGAGTGTTGAATAGTTGTGTACATGAATTAGCCCTGTAAAAGCAAGTAAAGCTAATCTGAGTGTTCCCCACCTTTGTTCAGTGTTGGATAGGATAGGCTTCAGCCTCCACGCAACCATAGTAGGATCAAGCAGCTGAGTAAATTAAAGGGATGAATAAAAGAACTCATTGATACAATAATGTTGTCTTTAAGATGTAGCAATACCTTGTGGCATGACGCACCTGATTTGAGTTGCACTCATTGTAATGACAGCCTTGGTGCCAGTAGGGCGAAATTACTGAAGAGGAAATCATGCGAGAAGGTCTAGTATATCTCTCTTTCATCTTAGGTTCTACTTTTTCCTTTTGATCACCGGATGGCTTCTAGTCAGGGGCCTGTGTTCAGCTCTCTCCAGCCTCCAAACTAAACAAATTACTTCCTCGGCCCAGACATGTATCAGCACATGTGTATGTGCGAGGAACGGTAAACAAAACACTCTGAGAGAGAAGACAAACATAAAAAACAGCAGAGGTCTTGTTGCATAGATTTCAGGTCAGGTCTTTCCCACACATACACACACACACACACACACACACTCACTTTCAAAGAATACCTCGCACATCTGGTTTTCATTGTAGTTTTCCTTCAACGACCTTCTAAAAACCAATATGAGAGACAGATGCCATATGCTGCTTCTATAATTTTCAGACAAAGAAGAAGACGTTACACAATCCTAACAAAGTGTCACCCCCCCACCCCACACAGACTTTGTCCCAGAAACACTTCTTCTCAAAGAACTCATGAACATTATCTCTTCAGGTTAGTGTTTTATAAAGAAGTGCCAGTATCTATGGATTAACTCAGTGTTTCCCAACCCCTGTTCCGTGGCACATTAGTGTGCCGTGAGAAATCATCAGGTGTGCCACAGAACATTAACCGATTTCACTTAGCGTGTAGTAACGGTGCTGTTCTGCTAGAGGGCAGTATCATTTTTGTTCCGTGATGTGCCTCGTGATTTTTCTAATGTAAAAGGTGTGCCTTGGCTCAAAAAGGTTGGGAAACACTGGATTAACCAATAAGAATAAAATTCACTGAAGGGGAAAGAATTCGGGAGCATCTGTGGCCCGGTGGTAAGGTACTGAATCACCGATCTTGAGGTTGTGGGTTCAAGCCTTTCCCCTACTAGGTTGTTACTACCCCCTCCTGGCGCCCATCCCAGAAAACCCTGGACGAGGGCAGAGAACACCCTGGACAGCTCCGCAGGCCATCACATGGCAGAAACATGCTGACGGCGATGCAGTTACTCTTGTCGAAAGTCAGCAATGGTTCTTTTACATGAACCTACATCATAGACAATGAGAGACATGGGCAGCCTTTTATAACCCAGCTGATAACCCAGCTGCACTGGGTGGGGGCAAGCAGTGACAACCGTTGACTTACTACCGGGTCACCACTGTCCGCATCCGACCACCAGGCCACGTAATTAATTACTTCGGCAAAAATATCTAAGCGGCAGGTTACAAGGTGACTGTTTGTTATTCAAGTCTTTTAATTGGTTAATTAGTGGTGTATCCGCTTCAAGAGGTCGTGCTAAATGTTGCAATCATAACACATCAGCATAAACAGCTTCAACCAGCTGGATATTTACTACAGAAATGCACAAGAAATGTAACCATAATGTCTTGATTTAAAAAAAATAATAAAAATTGAGAGGTTGTGTTCAGTTGTAAAATCTAAGCATCGATTTAGGTTTTTAAAGATTGAGCAGCTTCAGATCATGTAAGTGGGTCTAAAATACAGTGGTACCTCACCTTACGAATTAGTCCGTTCCAGAAGTGGTTTTGTAACCTGATTTTTTTCGTAAGTTGAGCTGCATTTTATATGTAAGGCCTGATTCGTTCCAAAGCCCCCAATATTACCCCTAAACCCTTTAAAAATTATAAAAGTATACCTTTTAATGCCTCCTTCTGCTTCAATATCCTACCGATGGTCGATGGGTTTGGCCATATTCTTTTGCGATATCACTCAACCGCATGCCATAAGCTCGTTTCTTTTCTCTCGCACCAGGAATGGGTCGAAGGCACACAAAAAGCATCATGGGTATTATGGAGATGCAGCGTCCTCATAGCCAATGGGAGGCCAGCGGGGCGGGACGTTGGGAGATAGCCAATGGGAGGCCAGCGAGGCAGGATGTTGGGAGATAGCCAATTGGAGGCCAGCGGGGCGGGATGTTGGGAGATAGCCAATGGGAGGCCAGCGGGGCAGGATGTTGGGAGATACCCACTGGGAGGCCAGCAAGTCGGGATGCTGGGAGATAGCCAATGGGAGGCCAAAGGGGCGGAATCTTGGGATATAGCCAATGGGATGCCAGCAGGGTGGGATTTTGGGAGATAGCCAATGGGAGAGCAACTCGCGCATTGCTTGGATTTTTAAGATGGCGCATTTCGTAACGTGAATTTGTTTCATCACCAGAGGCGGAAATTTTAGGTAAATGCGTTTCGTAACCTGGATTTTTCGTTTGTTGGGTCTTTCGTAAGCTAGGTACCACTATACAATGTTGGACATGGATAGAATCAGGTTTAATATTTATTTTTAAGAATTTATGTTTTTACTCAGCAATTTTATATTACGTGTAATAATTAAAAGTTTTGAAATGAAAAAAATAGAAAAATAAAGGACAAATTAAGGTTAATAGGAATTGATTCCTTGTGCCTCAGCATTTTCTTTTAATATACAACACATCACAGATGACCATGAGGAACTTCAAGCAGTGGTGGCCTGGTGATAAGGAGCTGGATCACTGATCATAAAGTTGACGATTCAAGCCCTCTCCACGGGCTGTCACTGTGCCCCCCCAGTGCACCTCACTGGGTTATCAAAGGCCAGCCATGTCTCTCACTGTCTATGGTGTGAGGTTCATGTAAAAGAACCATTGCTGACTTTCAACAAGAGCTGCGTAGCCATCAGCGTGTTTCTGGCCTGCGATGGCCTGGCGAGCCGTCCTGGGTGCTGAAATGTCCTGAAATGTGACTTCAGACTTCAGTCCGTTCAGCAGTTACTCTTGTCCACATGCCTCTCTTGTCCCTGGAATCTTCCAAAAATTCTGCCTGCCCACATTTCGGAAATCGAGACAGACATGTTTTATTTACACTTCTGACATGAATAACAATAACATGCTGTGAAGCCTGGGAAAATAAACCGAAATATGCTAGCAGTGTAACTCATGAAAAATGAAGAGGTGCAGATGTTCTGTAAATCATGTAAAGGATTTATTTAGAGTTTTAGTGGGCCCATGTTACATGGTCCTAGATATAAGGATAAATGCATAATTTAAGGATGGTGAACTTAAGTATAAGTTTTCAGTCTTGAATCTGAAACTGGATAAGACAGGATCAGGACAAAGTAATTATTGCAATAATTAAAACAGAGTGTTGCAGTTGCAAGGCTCAGAGGGTGCCTGTTTTTTTCTTGTTTTTCTATTTTGGTAAATATTTTCCCCAGCCTACCTAATGCTACTCACTCTTTTACATCCACTTAGAAGCTGTTGTATCCAGCAGCCGCTGTGAACATATACAAAATTCACTCAAAACTTAACCCAGTAGATCTCGAGGCAGCGAGCTCCGACCGCTCTAGCTGGCGTGGAAAGGTAAAATCCGGTGTGCCGCAGGCCGAGGAGAAGAGAGAGATCCAGCATGAGGAGAAGAAGAACCGCAAACAGCAGAGAATTCTGTCTGCCACAGCCTGCCCCACGATCCCTACTGCAGAATACACTTGCAGCAAGTGTGGTAGGAGCTGCATCTCCCGCATTGGCTTATTCAGCCACAGCCGGTGCTGCAGCCTCTCAGCTAATTGATAGACCTGCCTAGGTGCAGACTCCATTGTCTCTAGAGACAGACGGATGCCAAGAAGACTCAAAACTTAATAATTTTTCTTAAAAAAAAATTAATCAATATCCTGTCAGTTCTCGAATTACCAATTATTTGCTGAAGGTGAGATGGATGTCACTAATATAATACAATTTTGTGATAAAATACAACTATAACAACATATGAGTGAGTAGTAATATTATTATTCAGAATAGTTAATAATATTAACAATAATAATAACAATAAGAGGAAGAAGAAGAAGGTGAAGAGAATTAAATGAATATCGTCAAAGAAAAGCGAGGCTTTGAATTACAGTAATACTGAGAGGAAGAAGAAAAGGGAAAGAAGTGTATAGCACAACAGAAAGGTTCAATTTTAAATATTATAAAAAGATAATTTGAATATCAACACATGGATCTTCTTTTCCTTTCGGCTGTTCCCTTCAGGGGTCGCCACAGCAAATGATCTGCCTCCATCTCTCCCTATCCTCTGCATCTTCTACTCTTACTCCAACGACCTTCATGTCCGCCTTCACCGCATCCATAAATCTTCTCTTTGGTCTTCCTCTGGGCCTTTTGCCTGGTAGTTCCAACCTCAGCATCCTACGACCAATATACTCACTATCCCTCCTCTGTACATGTCCAAACCATCTCAATCTAGCCTCTCTGACTTTGTCTCCAAAACATCTAACATGTGCTGTCCCTCTGATGTGCTCATTTCTGATCCTATCCATCCTCGTTACTCCCAAAGAGAACCTCAACATTTTCATCTCTGCTACCTCCAACTCTGACTCCTGTCTTTTCCCCAGGGCCACTGTCTCTAAACCATACAACATTGCTGGCCTCATCACCGTCTTGTACACTTTTCCCTTCATTCTTGCCGATACTCTCCTATCACACATCACACCGGACACTTTTCTCCATCCATTCCAACCTGCCTGCACGCGCTTCTTCACCTCTTTTCCACACTCTCCATTGCTCTGGATTGTTGAGCCTAAGTACTTAAAATCCTCCACCTTCTTTATCTCTGCCCCTGTAACCTCAAAGTTCCTCTTGGGTCCTTGTCGTTCACACACATGTATTCTGTCTTACTAAGACTAACCTTCAATCCCCTCCTTTCCAGGGCATACCTCCACCTCTCTAGATTTTCCTCCACTCGGTCTCTGCTCTCACTACAGATCACTATGTCATCTGCAAACATCATAGTCCATGGAGATTCTTGTCTAACCTCATCTGTTAGCCTGTCCATCACCATAGCAAACAAGAAGGGGCTGAGAGCTGACCCTTGATGCAGTCCCACCTCCACCTTGAACTCTTCTGTCACACCGACAGCACACCTCACCACTGTCTTACATCTATCATACATGTCCTGCACCACTCTAACATACTTCTCTGCCACTCCAGACTTCCTCATACAATACCACAGTTCTTCTCTCGGCACCCTGTCATATGCTTTCTCCAGATCCACAAAGGCACAATGCAGCTCCTTCTGACCTTCTCTGTACTTCTCTATTAACATCCTCAAAGCAAACACTGCATCTGTGGTGCTCTTTCTGGGCATGAAACCAAACTGTTGTTCACAAATGCTGACCTCTGCCCTTAGTCTTGCTTCCACTATTCTTTCCCATAGCTTCATTGTATGGCTCATCAACTTTATCCCTCTGTAGTTGCCACAACTCTGTACATCGCCCTTGTTCTTAAAAATGGGCACAAGCACACTTCTCCTCCATTCCTCTGGCATCTGCTCACTTTCTAAGACCTTGTTGAATATTCTTGTCAGAAAATCTACTGCTACCTCCCCTAGACACTTCCATACCTCAACTGGTATGTCATCAGGGCCAACTGCCTTTCCATTCTTCATCCTCTTCAATGCCCTCCTCACTTCTCCTTTACTAATCTTTGCTACTTCCTGCTCCTCAACGGTCACCCCTTCTACTCTTTTTTCTCTCTCATTTTCCTCATTCATCAGCTCTTCAAAGTACTCTTTCCATCTTCCCAGCACACTTCTGTCATCAGTCAATACATTTCCCTCTCTGTCCTTTATCACTCTAACTTGCTGCACGTCTTTCCCATCTCTATTTCTCTGCTGTGCTAACCTGTATAGATCATTTTCTCCCTCCTTACTGTTCAACCTATCATACAAGTCATCATACGCCCTCTGTTTGGCCTTTGACACCGCTACCTTCGCCTTACGCTGTGTCTCCCTGTACTCCTGTTTACTCTCTTCGGTCCTCTCAATGTCCCACTTCTTCTTGGCTAACCTCTTCTTTTGTACACACTCCTGCACTTCCTCATTCCACCACCAAGTTTCCTTATCTACTTTCCTTCCAGAGGACACACCAAGTACTCTCCTACCGGTCTCCCTGATCACATTGGCTGTGGTTGTCCAGTCCTCTGGAAGCACTTCCTGACTACCCAAAGCCTGTTTCAACTCCTCCTTGAAGACAACACGACACTCTTCCTTTTTCAGCTTCCACCACTTTGTCTTCTGCTCTGCCTTTGCCTTTTTCACCTTTCTCACCATCAGTGTCATCCTGCACACCACCATCCTATGCTGTTTGGCAACACTCTCACCCACTACTACTTTGCAGTCACTGACTTCCTTCAAATTACATCGCCTACACAAGATGTAGTCTACCTGTGTGCTCTTACCTCCGCTTTCATAAGTCACCCTATGCTTCTGTTTCTTCTTGAAGAAAGTATTCACCACAGCCATTTCCATCCTTTTTGCAAAATCGATCAACATCTGTCCTTCTGTGTTCCTGTCCTGGATACCAAACCTGCCCATCACTTCCTCGTCCCCTCTGTTGCCTGCACCAACATGTCCATTGAAGTCTGCTCCAATGACCACTCTTTCACCTCTGGGGGTACTCTGCATCACTTCATCTAACTCACTCCAGAATCTCTCCTTCTCTTCTAGCTTACATCCTGTCTGTGGGGCATAAGCACTAACAACATTGACCATCACGCCTTCAATTTCTAACTTGAGACTCATCACTCTGTCTGACACTCTTTTCACTTCTAGGACATTCCTGACAAACCCCTCCTTAAAGATGACTCCGACTCCATTTCTCTTCCCATCCACACCATTATAAAACAGTTTAAACCCTGCTCCTAAGCTTTTAGCCTTTCTACCTTTCCACCTTGTCTCCTGAACACACAGTATGTCCACCTTCCTCCTCTGCATCATGTCAGCCAGCTCCCTAGCTTTTCCTTGCATAGTTCCAACATTCAAAGTCCCTACTCTCAGTCCGAGGCTCACGCATTTCCTCTTCTCTCTCTGCCTACGGACACGCCTCCCGCCTCTCCTTCTTCGACGTCTTCGACCAACAGTAGTCCAATTTCCATCAGCACCCTGTTGGCTGACAGCACTGATGGCGGTCGTTGTTAACCCGGGCCTCGACCGATCCGGTATGAATTCTGTATTGATCATTTGCATTTTTTTTTTTGGCAGAAGTTTTACGCCGGATGCCCTTCCTGTCGCAACCCTCTGCATTTATCCGGGCTTGGGACCGGCATAAGGGGGAGAGACACTGGTTAGTGCCCCCGCCTCATGGCTGCATTAATATCAACACATGGATATAGTACTTTAACTGCAATATTTAACTTGTTCATAAATCAACCCTAATTATTAATTTGATTAAAAGAATTGCTACATTACTGATTTTCTCACCAACATTTCACATCTAATGTTTTGACTTAGTAAGCAGTGAAGTTAGATGTATACGCTGTCAGGGCAGAAGGCAGACAGTGATGCGCATGCGCAGAGTGAGAGATGCATGATTCTGTGTTTTAATGGTGTTCATATGTGAATCAAAGCATGAGCACCACAATGTTCTGGTGAGGCATCCAAGCCCAGTCAGACACTTGTGTCAGAGTTAGCGTGTGGTTTCTGAAACCGTCTTCTGAATGTATACTCTGAACATACCGATATATGCACTCTCACTGCACAGCAGACACACAGGCTTCGAACAGACAGATGAAAACACCTCTCACTCTAGTCACTGTTAATCCGTCTGTTCTCCCAATCAACTCCTCCTTTGTTTTATAGAAGAGACAATTTGTTCAAGTTACTGGGACACTGTGCAAACAATAAGCCGGAAAAGCATGCGGAGGACGGCTACCTCAAACGGTTATTGGGTCGTGATAGCTGCTTGTCCCACAGTGAGGCAGGGGTAATCTGGAGTGTCATGGAATCATCCAAAACTTTAGTTTGTCTTTAGTTTTTTAATTTTTGTATACACTGTTTATATTTATATATATATATATATATATATATATATATATATATATATATATATATATATATATATATATATATATAAAGAATCACCAATTTATCGGACAGTTGAATAGCCCTGGCATATGCTACAAGAAAACAAACTAAAAGGTGGAAAAAAAGAAAATTAAGAATTGCAAGATTACTAAAAAATATTATATTTGATTTTTAATTTTTATTAGGCATGAGACAAGTGAGTAATAAATCATTATTGAATGGATTGAAGAATGATATGGAGAATTCAATTAGCACTGTGTTATTTACCGAGACTGACACGAAATAATTCTCTGTATTATTTTATAGCCAAAGTATGTAATTATTTTATTACTCGGTGAATATATACATAAAAAAAAAAATATATATATATATATATATATATATATATATGAGTAGGTAGTGTTGAATCTGATAATCTGATATTTATCCCTCAGATTAAGTGAAACTAGGTACAGTGGTAACTCACCTTACAATAGTCCCAGCAAACAAAAAATCCAGGTTATGAAAAACATTTTCCAAAATTTTGTCTCTGTATACGAAACAAGTTCTCCTTACGAAACACACCAAATGCGCCATTCAAACATTCAAACAATGCACGAGTTGCTCTCCCATTGACTATTTTCCAACATCTTGCCCTGCTGGCCTCCCATTGGCTAAGAGGGATGACGCAGCTTCCTCCCATTGGCTATTATGGAGCTGCATCTCCCATAATGCTTTTCGTGTAATGGCTAGGAGTTACTGTTGTTTCATGAGTTTTTTGAGTGTGCTCATTGCAACTTTATTTTTTTGGCTCAGGCTTTAAACCTTGCATAAACATTTGTAAGATTATAACTCTGATAAGAAGACATGGTCAACATGCACGCGCGCACACACACACACATGTGCACACACATACGCGCGCACGTATGATTCCCGGTGCGAGTGAAAAGAAGCGGGCTTATGGCACGCGGTTGAGTTATATCGCAAAGGAATATGGCCAAACCCGTCTACCATCGGTACGATATTGAAGCAGAATGAGGTCTTATACGGTATACTTTTATAATTATTAAATGGTTTAGGGGTAGTATTAGGAGCCTTGGAACGAATCACACATTTTACATGTAAAATGCGGTTCAACTTATGAAAAATCCAGGTTATGAAACCACTTCCGGAATGGATTAATTTCATAAAAAAGGCACCACTGTACTTGAAAGAGGAAAGCCTACCTTATTTAGGGAGCAGAGAGAACGGAGAGCTGATGACAATGACTAGTGCAAAAGTCACATTAGTTTTATGTCTTTGTAAATAAAGCGAATTAAAGTATTTGAAAGCCTCCTTTTCTTTACAATGCTCTCAGCATAATACACTTTCTTCCACGTTCGTATGAAAACTATATTTTGAAGCACGGTGATCAATATCACCCCCCACCCTCCGTTGGATTATTTTTCTGTAATTTTCCTCAAAATCATTTCTTTATAATGCTCCATTTGCTGTGGCAATTCAAAACTATTTTCATATCATCAATTAACCATGGTGTTCAGTTCAGCTGGTGGCTGGTCAGACCATGTTGGATTTTTCAGCAGGAAAAATGGTCTATTCAATTGCCTCAAGGATTTATTTATGCTTCCCTCCATTACCAACAATGGCCACTTTCTAATAATGGTGCCATTAGGATTTGGGACTATTTCTACCTAAAGAGAGAAATGAAAGCATTTGAAAACAAAGTCCTGCAAAAATTCTTAACTGAAATTAAAACTGAAAAGAATTATATGTAAATAAATTTTAACCTGTGTAACTTTCAAGGCAAAATTGAAACATGATTGATATTTAACCTCATTAATGTTACTGAAGGGTTGCCTTACATCCACACGGTCCTGGATTCAAGTCCTAGTCTTGAGTATGTACAGAGATCCCTCACTTTTCGTGGTTAATGGGGACCGAGACCCCCCCCCTCCCCCTCGACCACCGATTTCCATGAAATAGGATCAACTCCCCCCACTGACGTATGCATACAGTTCATGTATATGTCTATATAATTTCAATAAATACATATTCAACGCTATAAACACTTATAATAACAATTAAACATTCAAAAATAATGCATAAGGTGTAAAAAATATATAAACACACACACACAGATGTGCACACACACACACATACAGATGTGCACCTCACATAAAAACGTAAGTAGTTTGTTTGGAGGTTTTTGCATAATTGGCCTTACTTTGCGGCATTTTCCTGAACTTTTTTTCCCCCTAATTTCCTTATTTTTTAATTTATCGATTAATATTTTGGAAATACCTACAATGCACTGAAGCCGCAGAAACTGAAGCACGAAGTAGCGAGCGATCATTGTATCTGTGTGGAGTACGCATTTGCATGTTGTGCGCTTCTCTGGGTTTCCTCTGGGTACAAGGTCTTAACCCAGTGCTTCTCAAATAGATATGATGCCGGGGGGCATGGTGTGCGGGAGGAGCACGTATGACCCTGGGAAATAGGCTTTTCTGGAATTGTGTATAAGAATTAAGTGTAATTGTACCTTCACTCCAGTAGTTGGCAGTGGCACTCTCATTGTCTTGCTATGGTATAGCATTTTTTCGCACAAGCAAACGATAGGAAGTGCAGTAAAGAACCCCTCAAGAAAAAACACGGAAAAATTTTGACTACAGCTCCGCTTTCCAGGCTTGTAATGAAGCTCTGGGATCAGGAGATACAGGAGATCCAGGAGAATCTGAACTCGAACCAGCAGATTCAGGGACAGACTTTATGTGCAATATTTGTTTTTTATATGCAATATTGACAGCTCTGAGTCCAAGTATTCTATTACTGGAAGTGATGTTCCATTGATACCTGTCTGTCTTCCTTTCGGCTTTTTCCCTTTTACTCGGGAGTCACCACAGCGAATCATCTGATTCGCATGTTTGATTTGGCAGAGGTTTTTACGTTGGATGCCCTTCCTGTCACAACCCTTTTTAGTAAGGGACAGAAACACGCTGACGGCTTTGCAGCTACTCTTTACGAAAGTCAGCAATGGTTCTTTTACATGAACCTCTCACCATAGACATATGACAATAAAACTTGAAATTTGATCCAAAGGTTGGGAGCTCAAATCTCACTATCACCAAGTTGTCACTGCTGTCCCTAAGTGCTGCTAATTGGGTTATCAAAGGCCAGCTATGATTCACAATCTGTGATGAAAGACATGGAAAAGAACTATGACTCTCTTTCAGGAAGAGCAGGCTATTGGATTGCTGTCAACGTGTTTCTGCCCAGCAATGGTGAAGTAAAACCAGATTTGTCCATCATATTGCCAAATAGTGAAGCGTGTGAAGCTGATCACTTTAGTGACATTAGGCATTGTTTATTATAAACATCTTCAAGTGCTGGACCGAGGAAACCCATTTGGAAAGCCCGTGATGTACAGTTTCTATGTCAATGTTGCTTATGGGGCCTACAAAACCCTAATCTTGAGTGATGTGGGAGAAGATATGAAGTTCAGCATTTGGTAATTCTGCTCTGTGGGACTTTGTGATGTATTGCTTTTTGAATAAACTGCTGTTGCTCCTCGGCATTTCAATTTTTCAATGAAAATACTGAAAGCGGGTTGGTTGGTGATAAGGTGCCGGATTATCGATCCCGAGGTTTGGGGGGGGGGACAAGCCCCACTGTCAGTTTTTGTCACTGCTGTCCCTCCAGTGCAGCTAACTGGGTTATCAAAGGCCAGTCAAATCTCTCACTGTCTCTGGTGAGAGTCTGTAAAAGAACCAAGAGTAGCTGCATAGCCATCATCATGTTTCTGATTGCAATGCCCTGCTAAGCTGTCTGGGGTGTACTGTGAACTCACCTAGAGTTGGCTGAGACGGGCACCAGCCTCCTCGAAAAAACCAATTAGGATTAGCGGTTCAAAAAATGAATGAATGGTAAAGAACTTTATTTTACCCCTCCTTTACAGGTGCTGCATCCAAATACATCGGTCATATAAGTTTTGTTTTTCTGCCTCTTGGTTGTCAATCCCCAATTTGAGAACTGCTAGTAATAATATACAGTATGTATTGATAGGTGTGTGGGTACCATGAGAAAATCAGAGATCTCAGATAGAGTATTTTACGCAAACCTTGATACCTAATACCCCCATTTCACTGCAGCACGGCATGCAATGATTGTGGCGGAAAGGCGCGGAACGCAGTCTACGGAAGAGTTTCGGCATTTTTACACAGAAAACGGGTGCAAATCGTACGGAAAAGTGGAAATTCTTATACCCCCATTTCACTGGACTACGGCATTCAAAGGCGCAGAACGCAGTCTACAGAAGAGCTTTGGCATTTTTACACGGAAAATGGGTGAAACGGAAAAGTGGAAATTCTTACACTCTTGGAACGTTCACAGCATGTGCAGAACAGGTACGCCAAAGTATGCCAGAGTGACCCCACGGAACACTCACGTAATTTTTTTCCATGGCAGAATATTTTGGCCTGCCGGAAGCATACGGAAGTGGACGAAGACTTGGGGAATAACTACGGAATCACACAAAATGACACGGAAGATGAGGGAATAATTTAATTGCGGAACGTTTGCAGATGATAACATTTTTGCTTCCGTAAGTCTGCCGCGCTCCAGTGAAATGGGGGTATAAGACAATGACTTTTCTCAGGGCATATGTGTGTAGAAATCACATAATAATCGGTCCAGGTGGCCAATGGGGCATGATGGTGTAATGTTTACCACTTCCAGTTCACAACAAGAAGGTCTTAGGTTCACGTCCAGGGCTTAACGAGGGTTTTCTTTTTCCTTTCCTTTTTTTTTTCTTCTCCATTTTCTGCCTAGTTTAATTGTATCCAATTCCCACCCATCAGTTATTTCCTTCCCTATCACATGACCACCACCTATTACTAGAAAGAGTTGAAAGCATGCACACTGTAATATGCAACACTAGCCACCTTCCTCTTTTCAAACTGCGGCGTATACATATTTGGGTGCGGTCTACCACAGACGGAGGGAAAGCGCTCTCAGCCCATTTTTGACTGGAAATCACTGTGAGTGACAGGGAAGTGAGCGTATGCTGTCCCTCCCTCCTGTGAGAGCTCGACCAATTAGCTTCCATTGGCTCCCGGTCAGCCACCAGCGTGTTTCTGACCCTTGCTGATGGGTTGTGTGAGGAAGGGCATCCGACGTAAAAACCTATGCCAAATCAAACATGTGAATCAGATGATTCGCTCTGGCGACCCCTGAAAAAAAAAAGGGAAAAAGCTGAAAGAAAAAGAAGAAGGACTCCTGGTCACATATGTGTTTCCTGTATGGGGTTTGCATGTCCTCTGTGGTTGCATGGGTCTTCTCTGGGTTTCCTCCCACTGAAGATGTGCACAGTAGGCTAAGTGGATTTTCTTGATTGCTAATAGCAATCACTGATTGATGTGTGGGCGTCGCCCCAGCAATGATTTGTTGAGCTATTCACAGTGTATGGTACCCTACTTTTACCCAGAATCTCCTGGAACGGGCTCCAAACCCTTAACCCTTGACACCAACACTCTCCTGTCTTGTTTTTTTTTTTTTTAACTCACATTTCGGAAACTTCCATTCTCTTTTCTTAGTCAACAAATTTGACTTAAATTAAACTTGTTTTATTTCTGTCCTCAGGTGGGAACAAGACTTAGTGATGTTAGCCAGATAATACTTTAGACTAATTACTTAATTACAAAATTTGCTGGATCGTAAATAAGCTCTTTTTCTGCACTAACTTCAGCTGAAGTGAAAATGGTTTGTAGGTCATAAAAAGCACGGACCATAAAAAAACAAATTAAGAGTCCTCAACAAACTAGAGACAACACTAAAAACCAGAGGCGGTGGAATCTCAGTGGTTAAGGTTAAGGCGAATGTATTGTATTCTCTTTGAATATTTTGAATACACTATCCTTTCTTTCACAGGTAAAGCCTATGAGATCACATATGTCCGGCTGAAGTTCTACACTAGTCGCCCAGAAAGCTTTGCCATTTACAAACGCACAAATGAGGCAGCACCTTGGCAGCCCTACCAGTACTACAGTGCGTCCTGCCGTACGACCTATGGGACGAACTCCAAGGGCTTCATCCGACCTGGACAGGAGGAAAGAAAAGCACTCTGTACAGATGAGTTTAGTGACATCTCACCTCTAACAGGAGGAAACGTAGCTTTCTCTACACTTGAAGGAAGACCCAGCGCCTACAACTTTGACCAGAGCTCAGTGCTACAGGTTTGCGTATTTATAGTTTCCACTTTCATTCAAGGGATAAATAATTTTCACATAATATGGTTGCATAGTATGCAAGGTAAATTAACATTTTCCCTTCTGCTGGCTGGATTTTCACGATGAGTGCAAAGGCTATTTAGATGCGAGATTGGTCCTCGGTTTGCCTTTCAACAGGAATATTTCTTAATTGCTTAATTTAGCTCTAGTACTGTTCTACAAATCAACCTCATTTTAAACTGGATGATTGTGCTCGGGCGCACAGTGGTGTAGTGGCTGTCACGTCCCCTCACAGCAAGAAGGTCCTTTGTTCGATTCCCAACTCGGGCGTTTCTGTGTGGAGTTTGCATGTTCTCCCCGGGATTGTATGGGTTTCCTCCATGTACGCCGGTCTCCTCCGACAGTCTGAACATATGCACATCAGGGTAACTGGTTGTTCCAGATCGCCCTGAGTTGTGAGTTGAATTATAAATGGATGTGCATTTGTGTGTACTAGCATTGCAATTGTCAGGTGAGCTGTTCAGGCTGGACCCTGCCTCCACCCAGTGTTGGGTGAGATAGGCTTCAACCTCCCCAACAGCTGTATATAATAGGATTAAGTAGTTTGGCAAGTAAATGAGTGTGAAATGAACACAGCTAAAAATGTACATTTTTAATAAATCTTAACAGTGCTAGAATTTTTGTCTTTGGCCGCATTGGCACTTAATCAGCGTTTTCATTATTCATTTTCTGAACTACTTAATCCTATTTAGGGTCGCGGGTTGGCTGGCGCCCATCTCAGCCGACTCCTGGCGAGGGCTGGGTACACCCTGGACAGCTTATCAGGTCACCGCAGGGCCAACCCTCATAGAACCATTCACGCCTAGGGGTGATTCGAAACAGCTAATTAGCCTACTGTGCATGTTTTTGGACTGCGAAAGGAAACTGGAGGACCTGGAGGAAACCAATGAAAGCACGGGGAGAACATGCAAACCCCACACAGAAACACCCAGGCTGGGAATTGAACCCAGGCCTTGTTTCTGTGAGGTGGGCATGCTAACCGCTGCACTGAAGCCGCATGAATTGAAGCGCAAAGTAGCGAGGGAGACCTGTATGTGTGTGTGTGTGTGTGTGTGTGTGTGTGTATATATATATATAATATATAAAATGTGTGTGTGTGTGTGTGTGTGTGTGTGTGTAATGTTGGAATCACAGCAAGAGGGCCATGTGTTTGATTTCCAAGCTCGGAGTTGGTGAAAATCATGATGATCCCAACAAGGTCTATGTTTCTGTAGCATCAACTGTAGTATTTTGGTAGTATAATGATATTTTTTATCTGAGCTAGCCGGCTAACCTTCCTCAGTTCCATGCCTTGAGTTGAACTTTGTAAAATCATGCTAGTTTTCAAGTATATGCCAATTACTGCACACTAGGCTGAGACTTGTGTAGGAATTGATGAGTTTATATTTTAATAGAAGTGCTTCGGCCACTAATGACACTGTCTGGATTTGTGAAACACTAACGTTTTTTTTTATTTTTTATTTTTTTATCAGATCTACAGTGCATGCCTCGATTTCAAGGACTTTTTGTGCTATTTTATATTGATTAAACTATGACCAAATATTTTCTTACATTAATAATCAGAATATTTTTTAGTGCCATGTTCTGAAGTGTAAAGTCTACTGTAGCACGTTACTTTAATTCCTTTATTTCATAATTGTGTGTATTGTGCCCGATTTTATTAGTCTTCAACTACTTTACGAAAGTCAGCAATGGTTCTTTTACATGCCTCTCACCATAGACAGTGACAGACATGGCCCGCCTTTGATAACCCAGTTAGCTGCACTGGGGGGAACAGTGACAACCTTGTGGAGAGTGGGACTCGAACTCCCAACCTTAGGATCAGCGATCCAGCGCCCTATACCACTAGAGCACCACTGCCCCCTTGGACATTTACATACTATATGCTGAATTCAGAGTCCAGATTGATATTACTTCTTACTCTGGGATATTTTGTGCTGGTACAGGAATTGTTAACATTCCTGCTTAACATGAGTTTAGATTTAATACATAATCAGATTAATATCAGTATTTGCACATACTGGAACTAGATGAGTGTAGAGAAGACTTGAGATGAGCCTTATGAGAACTTGACCAATCCGGTATGGAGGTAATATTTGTGATTTGCATATTTAATCTGGCTCAGGTTTTACGTCGGATGCCCTTCCTGACACAACCTTCTGCATTTATTCGGGCTTGGGACCCGCATGATAGAGAACACTGGCTTGTGCCCCCCTCACGGCTGCATTAGATTATACCCCCAATTTCACGGGAGCATGGCACAATAGGATCGTAGAGGAAAGGCGCGGAACACAGTCTACGGAAGTGCTTCGGCATTTTTACACGGAAAATGGGTGAAAATCCTACGGAAATTTCACTGGACTACGGCATGCAAGGATCATGTAGCGGAAAGGCGCGGAAAGCAGAAAGCCGGAAATCAGAAAGCGGAAAGTCTACAGAAAAGCTTCGGCATTTTTACACGGAAAATGGGTGAAAGTCTTACGGAAAAGTGGACATTCTTACACTCTCGGAATGTTCACAGCATGTGCGGAACAGGTATGGCAAAGTACGCCAAAGTGACCACACGGAACACTCACGGAAAAACACGTTCATGGAATATTTTGGCCTGCCGGAAGCATACTGGAAGTGGAGGAAGTTTTGAGGAATAACTACAGAATGACACGGAAGATGAGGGAATAATTGCGGAACATTTGCGGATGACAACATTTTTGCTTCCGTAAGTCTGCTGTGCTTCAGTGAAATGGGGGTATCAGGTTGTCAATAGCACCTATTTAAAAATGCCATAAACAATGAATTTTATTTAACTCCGCCCCCTCACCCCAAAAAATAAGTCTGAGAAATGTCGAATGCAGAAGGAAATACTGTACTGTATCTTCTTCTTCTTCTTCTTCTTTTTGCTATCTGTTATGTAATAGGATGTTATATACAGTGGTTTGTTTAGTGCGACAGTACTAATACCCCTTGTACCATAAATGTGTTTTATTGGTATTTTATATGATAAGACCAAAACAAATTGGCACATAATTGTGAAATAGACTGAAAATGATGCATAATTTTCAAAATCTTGAACAAATAAAAGTACGCGGCATGCATTTGTACTCAGTCATGATTTTCGCCTGCGGCACAGTTACCACCTGCAATGTACTTCATGATGAGAAGTCGACTTTCATGTGCAACCAAAGTGATGGGAAGCAGGAATATAAGCTTGCCAAAAAGTGCAGCATATTTAATATATATCTGTACAGTGGCGTAGTGTTTAGCACGTCCCCCTCGCAGCAAGAGGGTCTGGATTCGATTCAGGTTCAGAAAATGAATGAATGAATAATTGGCGAACTTCTAATAGCGGTTTGATGTTCAGTGATTAGCAAGATTAGCTTATTTTCAAGAATTTATATACTATTGCTTTGAGCTTCAGAAATGTAAAGATTAGCATACACACAGATTATATTTAATATATATCTGTACAGTGGCGTAGTGTTTAACACCCCCCCCCCTCCCCTCACAGCAAGAGGGTCTGGGTTCAATTCCCAGCTCGGGGCGTTTCTGTGTGAAGGTTGTATGTTCTTCTTCCGAGTACTGTACTCTGGTTTCATGCCACAATCTAAAAAAAAAAAAAAAAACATCCACAGTAGGTGAACTGGTTGATCCAGATCAACCCTAGGTGTGAGTATGAATGGTTTTGTGGTTGTGGCCTTGTGATGGCCTAGTGAGCTGTCCAGGGTGTACCCCACCCTTGTTCAGATGGGCGCCAGCCTCCCTGTGACTCAAATTAGGATAAAGCGGTTCAGAAAATGAATGCTTGGTAAATAATCTAAGAACTGTATTGCACAGGAAACATTACATGTACAATATATTTAAGTTATATAGAACTTTTTTACATCTGACATTGTCACAGTGCAGCTTTGCGGAACTAAAATACTGGGATAGAAATGTCTTCATTCATTTTCCAAACCATTTAATCCTACATTGGGTCACATGGAGGTGGCACCTGTCTCCGCCGACTCTTGGCAAAGGCGGTGTTCACCTTGAACAGCTAACTTCAGAATAAACCATCCAGTTAGGTGCCAGTTAGTCTACTGTGCATGTTTTTTCGACTCGGAGGAAACCAGAGTACCCGGAGGAAACCCACGCAAGCGTGAAGAAAACATGCAAACTATGTACACAGTCTTAAAAGATCTCAAAGAATGTTATCAGGTGCTTTTTCAATGCACGCCCCTCTTCATTTCTATTAGGCAATGTGGGAAATCGCAATCCTACTGTAAGCTGATTTATAAAATACATTTGCAGGATGGTTAGACCTTTCTGTTTGCACATTCTCAATTGTTTCAAAGCAAAAGGAAAAAAAAAAAAAAAAACAACCAGTGCAGAAGTAACTGTGAGTAACAGGGCAGCAGGGAGCCTGACATGTGAAGTCTTTCTTCAATTATTACCTCCACCGCCGCTTGCCGAGGAAACGTATGCACTCACCAGCATCTGTTTGCTTATTTGTTTGTTGGCAGGATTGTAGAAAAACTACTGAATTTATTTTCACCAAACTTGGTGGAAGGGAAGGGTACGGGCTTGGCAAGAACCCGTTACATTTCAGAGCAGATCTGTTCAAAAGGCTTTTTAACAAGCATGGATTATGCAAAATCATGATGACGTGGTGATCTCATCATCGTTCACTTTCTGTAACTGCTTAATCCTAATTAGAGTCACAGGGAGGCTGGTGCCCATCCCAGCCAACAGCAGAGTACACCCTGGACAGCTCGCAAGGCTATTGCAGGGCAGAAACACACTGACTGCTTTGCAGCTCCTCTTGTTGAAAGTCAGCAATGGTTCTTTTACATGAACCTCTCACCATAGACAGTGAGAGACATGGTCTTTCATAAGCCAGTAAGCTGCACGGGGGACAGTGACAACTCGCTGAGAGTGGGGCTTGAACCCCCAACCTTAGGATCAGTGATCCAGCCCCCTTACCACTAGGCCGCCACTGCCCCGAAGTGGCGATTTCTTGTCTTGAAAGAAAAGGAATCCTTTAAACATTGCAGGTGATCCATGTATGAGATCATTGGGGAAAATGTTCATCTGAGGCCCACCTGATGGAGACATTTCGTTATAACTATGCCAAGTTATAATAATTCATTTATGCCTGGCGGAGGTACTTTATGACTCAATATGCAACAAGTAGAGCAAGTGCTGAGATAAATTACAACAACAACAAAACAAAATTACCACTGTGTTTTTTTGCATAAAAATCCGTTCCATGAGAATCACTCTATAAGGGCGGTCCTCACTTAACAACGAGGTTACGTTCTGTAGACCCCGTTGTTAAGCGATTCTGTCATTCAACAAACCCCGCTTAAGTTGACATTCTTTGAATGTGTGTGTGTGTGTGTGTGTGTGTGTGTGTGTGTGTGTGTGTGTGTGTGAGTGTGTGTGTGAGTAGGAAGGCGAGATGGGAAATGCTGCCGACACTGGATATACGTGAACATACGCACACACTCACAACTGAGTTGCTTTGTTTCTGTTGTGACTTGTTAACAGTAAAAGTATACCTTTGATAATTTGACAATTTTTAACAGGCCGTCGTAACTCCGAATCGTCGTTAACCGAGTCCGTCGTTAAGTGAGGACTGCCTGTATTGTTATTTTTAAAATTTATTTACTATGAGGATACTTACCTCAGTATATACCTCATCACGTCAGGGTCTCTCTCTCTCTGTTACCTGTCAATCAGACCAATGCTATACAATCATGGGTGTTGCTGAGATTATAAAGGTTGTCACTGTCCCCCCAGTGCACTCACTGGGTTATCAAAGGCCGGCCATGTCTCTCACTGTCTATGGTGAGAGGTTCATGTAAAAGAACCATTGCTGACTTTCATAAAGAGTAGCTGCATAGCCGTCAGTGTGTTTCTGCCCCTTAATACAGGAATGTGTCAGAAAGGGCATCTGACGTAAAAACCTATGGCAAATCGTATATGCGGATCATTAATATGACTTTCGTGAGGGTGGAGGCAGATGATTCGCTGTGGCGACCCCTGAGAGGGAACAGCCGAAAGCAAAAGAAGAAGGAGGAGGCATCACCGAAAATAATTGAGAAGCACTGCACAAGGCATTCTCGGAGCGCGAGTGAAAAACATGTGGAAGAATACGAGGCTAATCGGCCAGGAAAAGCCATTTCTCCAGCAGAGCTCTTAAGTCAAAAATTTGCTCATTGGATGGAGCATATTTTGGTGGGATCGAAGCACGTATTATGGAAAACTTTTTATAAACACTTGTAAGTCGAGGTAGCACTGTAATTTAAAAGAAAAGCCCCTGAAGGTCAGTGCAGTGCAAAATCCAAACTGTTGCAGTTAGTTTATTGAATAGTTTAATTTATTCATGTGTGATATTAAGCAGCAAGGGTGATTTTTCTTTCTCTTGAATATTTCTATTGGTTACAGATATCACATGTAGATTTTTCAGCTCATAAAAAGACCTGCAGGATATAATCACAAGAGCAAATTCAATTTTATATGGAATTTAGGGATATCGAAATCTGGATAATCAATTAACGAGGAAATATGTCTTGAAATCGCAAAAAGCTATAGTATTTTTTTTTTTAATTAAATTTTAAGATCTTATCACCTTCCATATTCATGAGCCACTGTGTGAATCAGAGATTAAACTATGCACATTGTTCATTTTGTTCTTTTTACAAGGTAGGTAGGTAAAGTCTGTTGGGTTTTTACACCCGAGCCTAGTGGCTCATCAGGCCGGTGCTTATCCCTGGTTTCCATAGCGTGAAGCTAGTGGGACGCTAGTCCATCACAGGTTACCTTCCCAGTATATTTTACTGGTACCCATTTATACTGCTGGGTGAACAGAGGCACACTTGTGGTTGAGATCTTGCCCAGGGGTCTTAGCACAGTGAGGGTCTCAGTGGGATTTGAACTCACAACCTCCCGATCATGAGCGCAGCACCCTAACCACTACGCCACCGGCCCCATGACTCTTTTTACAAGGCTCACACAAAAATATAATAATAATAATAATAATAATAATAATAATAATAATAATAATAATAATAATAATAACAACAGCAGTTGGTCCAGAAAATGATACTTGAAGAGGCTAAAACTTAGCACCACAACCTCTCAATGTGCTGGATTGACTACAAAAAAGCATACGACTTTGTCCCTCATGAATGGATTCTGAAGTCTTTGCAATGTGTTGGCCTACCTGAGTGATTACTCCATTTACTCAAGTCTTTAATGAGCTGCTAGTCAACTCAGATTGAGACGTACTCGCAAGGCCAGGTTAAGACTTCAGAACCTATTTCAATTAAGAAAGGACTATTCCCGGAGGATTCTTTCAGTCCTCTGCTTTATTGTTTGTCACTTAATCCCTTGAGTTTTTTTGCTCAATAAGGAGGAAGGTTATCGTGCAGGACCTCCACAGCACAGATCCCCAACACTCGTCTCCTTTACGTGGATGACATCGAGCTGATTGCCAAAGGAGATTCCAACATGAAGAAACAAATTCTCCTTGTCGAGTCCTTTTCACAAGATATCGGTATGACTTTCGGACTTGATAAATGTAACATTCTTCATTTAAAACGTGGAAAGGCAATCAATGATGGATCAGTTGAGTTACATGGAGGAAGAGTGATTGAGCATCTCGTGGAAGGCCAATCGTACACCTATTTGGGGATGCCAGTTCGAGACAAGCTCCAGAATGCCCACATAAAAGACAAACTTTGGGCCGGAGTACAAATCTCGTCTAAAAAAGATCTGGAGTTCGGAGCTAAATGCTAGAAACAAGATCAAAGCCACAAATACTTACGCAGTGCCTGTCCTTTCTTACTCTTTTGGTGTTGTTGATTGGACAAAGGACGACATCATGGGTCTTGATCGCCTTACAAAAAGGATCATGTCTGACAACCGAGCTCACCGCCCTCGTTCCTCTATCAATCGTTTGTATTTATCAATCAATTCCGGGGGACGAGGTTTGATTAATGTGGAGGCACTTGATGATGGTATTTTATTGTGTACTTTTGTACATATTTATTTATCTGATGATCCTCTTGTGAAGCACATCAAGACTCGCAGTGAAAGCAAGAACTTTCATAGTTATCTTAAACGCGCCAAGGCTGCTGGACAGAATCTCAACGTCAATGTTGATTTTGTCGATGGCGAAGTACTGCTGGACGGGACATCTATGTGTGTCAACCAGGTGAAGTCTCATAAAATCTGCTCAGAGTCGTCATTTCAAGGAAAAACTGTCTGGAAAACCACTACATCGTGTTTACGTGCAGTGTGTTGGGCAGAACAGTAATCTTTCAGACTCCTTTGCCTGGATGAAGTCGGCTGGTCTGAAAAGTGAAACTGAGGGTTTTCTTTTTGCTGCTCAGGACCAGTCACTTCCAACAAGCAATCGTTAACGTAATATTATAATGGAAAATGTAAATCCTAAATGTTGTTTGTGTCGTGAATTTAGTGAAACTGTCCAACACCTTGTCAGTGGTTGTCCTGTTTTGGCACAAGTGTCTTATCTGAAAAGACATGATGGCATGGCACGTTCCTTTTATTATCGTCTCCGTCATGCGTCTGGATTTGACTCAGTGGTCCATCTATGGTACGACCCTGTCCATCATGTCCAGGGCGTCATGGAAAATGATCATTTCAAGCTTCTTTGGAATCGGCACATATACAGTCTGAGGAGAATTGAACCAACAAACCTGATCTTGTACTTTTTGATAAATCCAATGGAATTATTAATATTATTGAATTTTCTGTCCCTTTTGACAGCAATGTGATCGACAAGATTCAGGAGAAACATACAAAATATATGCGGACCTCGCCTTTGAAATGTCTCACTTGCATCCAAAGTACAAAGTCAGCCGACTTCCCATTTTTCTCGGCGCCCTCGGTTTGGTACCTCCTGATCTATTAACACAGATCAAGAGTGTGCCTGGGTTTGCTACCGGGAGCACAGACATTCTGACAGTCTGGGCAATGCAGAAGGCTGCAGAGTTGGGGAGTCTCCATATTCTCCGGAAAGTTCTTGGTGGGTTTGTCTCGGAAGTGCTTCCTGGGAGAAGTCCCATTCGCTGTCTGGGCTGCGTGTGGAGAGAGTGAAGGCCCTGAGCTGATGATGAGCCGAACCAGCCTGACTGTGCCAGGATCACCCAATCCTGGATAGGAATAAAAGATAAAATCAATTAAAAGATGCGTTTAGTGTGCCTGAAATGCCTGATTAGCATTTGTTTGTGCTTCTGACAGTGTCGGAAAGCTGACGCAATGCTCGTCAAGTGCATATAAATTGAGCACAAATATTTAACTTGTTGCTGTGATATGCTTTTACTTAGTCCTTGCTTAATGTTCGCTATGACTCCCTCACAACATCATTGCAAAGCAGATTTTTGATAAACTGAATTACACAGTGCAGAGTCGAGGCTCATCCCACAGTCCACACTTAATAAACCGTTTTTCATTGCTTCGGTTCACAGTGCCTGTGCATTTTCCCTACATTCTCATTTTTATTCATACTGGCCTTCCAGTTTAACCCCCAGATGTCCATGCTCACTCAGGAAGAATGTGAGAGCAGGGGGGAAGTGGAACAACATACCAAGCATTTTAATACATGACAGAACAAATTAAATTTAAACTCATTTGCAGATTTCATGTCTAGTGTGGATATTTCATGATAAAAATATTGAACAAACTGAAAAACAAGCCTGCTTTGAACTATCCATTACACTCATTATATTCATTATATATATTTTATTTATATATATATATATATATATATATATATATATATATATATATATAAAAGTCTGGACGATTCTTCTTAATTTTGGAGTAGTCCATGTTCACGGAGAAGAATGTTGTACTGATCAATTGGCGCCAATTTGTTCCAGGGTGCAGCTACTGACTTCAACTCCTTCTTATTAGTGAAGAGGTTTCAGTAGTGGGTTCATCAGTGTTTATTTTTTTTTTTCAGTTTATTGGTGATACACTCATTATATTCATTCTATATATAATATAGATATTCAGTGGTACCTCAACTTACGAAATCAATCCGTTCCCAGGGCAAGCTTGTAAGTAGAAAAGTTCGTTAGATGAAACAAAAATTGCCATAGGAAACAATAGAAAACCAATTACAGATATCCCTCGCTACTTCGCGCTTCAATTCATGCGGCTTCAGTGCATCACAGTTTTTTTTTTAAATATTCATCGGATTAAAAAATAAGGAAATTAAGGCAGAATAGGGGGGAAAGTTAAGGAAAATGCTGCAAAACATGGCCAATTATGCAAACAAACAAACAAATAAACAACAAAAAAATAAACAAAAACAAAACAAACAAACAAAAAAACCAACCCAAAACCTCCCATCAAAACAACTTACATTTTTATGTGAAGTGCGCATCTGTGCACATGCGCGTGTCTGTATGTGTGTGTATTTATATTTTATTGACATCTTATGCGTTATTTTTGAATGTTTAATTGTTATAAGCATTTATAGCATTGAGTATGTATTTATTGATATTATATACACATATACATGTACGTATACGTCAGTCGGGGGGGGGGGGGTGATCCTACTTCGCGAAATTCGGCGGTCATGGGGGAGGGGAGGGTCCCAGTTAATCGTGGAAAGTGAGGGATCCCTGTAATCCATTCCAACCCCCTCCCAAACTCATATAACCTGACACAAACATGTTTTTTTGACATAATATATTTAAGATAAACATGTAATAATAAATATTTCACAATAATCAAACATGTATAGTAACATTAAAAATACTGAAATTAACAATAAATAATAATAAAACAAGAATAAACAATAAGTTAATAAACAATACAGTAAGTGCACTTAAATAGCACTTAACATTAATTTACACTACTAATTTTTTTTTTTTTAACTGTTTTAACGAGGCTAATTGGCACGTATGACACTGGGGAAACATGCTTTTTCTAACATACTATACCAGCCTTAAGTGTGATTGCGCATCCTTTATACTAGGTGGCAGTGGTGCTCTCACTGTGTTCCCTATGGTGTAGGGAAAAACCACCGAGCAAACGATATGAAGTGCAGTAAACACTATTTGTAGTCGCTCACAGGGAGGGGGGGGGCATAATTTTTTTTTTCTCCCTATAGTGTAGAGGGCGTCACAGAAAATAATTGAGAAGCACTGCACAAGGTGTTCTCGGAACACAGAGGAAGACATGCAGAAAAATATGAGGCTAATCAACCTGGAAAAGCCATTTCTCCAACAGAGCTCGTAAGTTGAAAATTTGCTAGTTGGATGGGGCAGAGTTTTGGTGAGATCGAAGCTCGTATCATGGAAAGTTTATTATCAGGGACATAAGTTGAGGTACCACTGTGTCTTCTTCTTTTCCTTTCGGCTGTTCCCTTCAGGGGTCGCCACAGCAAATGATCTGCCTCCATCTCTCCCTATCCTCTGCATCTTCTACTCTTACTCCAACGACCTTCATGTCCGCCTTCACCACATCCATGTATGTGGATGTATATATACACATATATATATATATATATATATATATATATATATATATATATATATATATATATACACATACATCCATACATACATATAGTGACGGGTGAAGGGATCTCTAAAGAGATTTCTTCCTTATAATGGGATTCAAAAAGAAAAGTAATGTTCCATCCCTTACTATCTGTGTGTGTTATACACTGCATATATATATATATATATATATATATATATATATATATATATATATATATATATATATTATATCTTCTTCTTCTTCTTTTCCTTTCGGCTGTTCCCTTCAGGGGTCGCCACAGCAAATGATCTGCCTCCATCTCTCCCTATCCTCTGCATCTTCTACTCTTACTCCAACGACCTTCATGTCCGCCTTCACCGCGTCCATAAATCTTCTCTTTGGTCTTCCTCTGGGCCTTTTGCCTGGTAGTTCCAACCTCAGCATCCTACGACCAATATACTCACTATCCCTCCTCTGTACATGTCCAAACCATCTCAATCTAGCCTCTCTGACTTTGTTTCCAAAACATCTAACATGTGCTGTCCCTCTGATGTACTCATTTCTGATCCTATCCATCCTCGTTTCTCCCAAAGAGAACCTCAACATTTTCATCTCTGCTACCTCCAACTCTGCCTCCTGTCTTTTCCCCAGGGCCACTGTCTCTAAACCATACAACATTGCTGGCCTCATCACCGTCTTGTACACTTTTCCCTTCATTCTTGCCGATACTCTCCTATCACACATCACACCGGACACTTTTCTCCATCCATTCCAACCTGCCTGCACACGCTTCTTCACCTCTTTTCCACACTCTCCATTGCTCTGGATTGTTGAGCCTAAGTACTTAAAATCCTCCACCTTCTTTATCTCTGCTCCCTGTAACCGCAAAGTTCCTCTTGGGTCCTTGTCGTTCACACACATGTATATATATTACTTTCTATGTCCTCTCAGGTCTGTGTTTAACGGAAAGTTAAAGTATTTACCATCAAACACTTTGCCCCTATTCCAGAGGTGTCGGTCCATGTGGCTGCAGGTTTTTGTGTCAATCAAGCAGCAGCAGCAGCAGCAGCAGTAGCAGCACACCTCACTTGGCTCATTGAATCAACGGATCGAAGTCTTCTGGAATTTGATTGGTCAATTTGTTTGCTTGGTACAGATCCTGATCAATCAACTGCTTGAAGAGTCTGATCAGTTGATAAAATGATCCAGGTCAGGTGTGCTGCTGCTGCTGCTGCTACTTGATTGAAACAAAAACCCGCAGTCACGTGGCCCTTTGTGGAATAAGTTCGACTCCCCTGCCATAGTCCGTGACATTAATAAACTCATTAGGAAAAGCAAGAACAAGCATGAGTTAAGCCCTTGCTGCCTTCTGCGCAAAAAAAAAAAGTCATTAAGGTTAGTATTGATTAACCTTTCAAAGATTTCTTTTAACCTGCACAGTAAATAATCTTTTAACAAGCAGACAGTCGGTTCAGATAATCACATATTAACTTACAAAAAAAGAATGAAGCGGGCTGTTTAGGGAGAAAGTTCAGTCAGTCAGACAGTCATTATTGTGGCAGGGGGGGCACCTGACTGGGGGATTAGTCCTCTGAAGTAAAGTGGGGGATTGAGGGGATTTATTTTATGATAATAACTAGCTTAGTGTACATTATCCAACGTCTTGCATAATTACTTCTAAAATATGGATTCATAATGGTCTTCTTGATGTGGGCAGTAAAATGTACAAATTCCAGTAACCGAGTGCACTTGTTGTACCCGTTGCTGTTCTTGTGTGTGTAAGAATTTTCCTGTTCAGTAACTAACAGTGTGTAGCTCTTTGTTTTCATCTCTAGAACATACTGATTTCTTTTTTTTTTCTTTTTTTTTTGCTTCCTGATAGTCCCTGATCTAATTTTTTCCATTACAGGGATTCCTCGCGACCTAGCGCTTCAATTAATGCGGCTTCAGTACATCGTGGTTTTTAAGAAAAATATATATATATCTTCTTCTTCTTCCTTTCCTTTCGGCTTTTCCCTTCACGGGTTGCCACAGCGAATCATCCGCCTCCATCTCACCCTATCCTTTGCATCTTCTTCTCTTCCACCAACTCCCTTCATGTCCACCTTCACCACATCCATGAATCGTCTCTTTGGTCTTCCTCTAGGCCTTCCTGCCTGGTGGTTCCAACCTCAGCATCCTATTCCCAATATACTCACTATCCCTCCTCTGTACATGTCCGAACCATCTCAATCTGGCCTCTCTGACTTTGTCTCCAAAACATCTTACATGTGCTGTCCCTCTGATGTACTCATTCCTGATCCTATCCATCCTCGTTAGTCCCAAAGAGAACCTCAACATTTTCATCTCTGCTACCTCCAGCTCTGCGTCCTGTGTTTTCCCCAGGGCCACCGTTTCTAAACCATACAACATCGCTGGCCTCAACACCGTCTTGTACACTTTTCCTTTCATTCTTGCCGATACCCTCATCGAATTAAAAAATAAGGAAATCAAGGAAGAATATGGGGGAAAGTTAAGGAAATTAAGGAAAATGTCACAATAACAAGGCCAATTATGCAAAAAAAAAAAAAAAAAAAAACCTAAACCAACAAAAAACAACACAAAATGTTCCATCAAAACTGGATACAGTACATTGTTACATTTATGCATGTGTATCTGCGCAACCACGCCCCCCTCTGTACCTCAGGATAATGTTTAATCATATTTCATACTTATATTTATGATCTATATTTCTGTAGATTTTATTCCATTTCTATTTCTACTTGTTTTTCAATTTCATTTCACTTTCACTTTCGAGCTTGGACAGCTTTGTTGGTATCTCCGGATGTTTTGCAAAACGAATGTTGGTGAGTTGCAGAGCGTCCGTATTTATTTTTTTATTTACTTCTTATGTTATTTTTTCAATGTTTAATTGTTATTATAAGCATTTGCAGTACTGGATATGTATTTATTGATATTATATACACATATACATGTACGTATACGTCAGTTGGGGCCAGGGGTGGGGGGGAGGGTGATCCTTCTTCGCGGATTTCAATGGTCACGTGGGGATCTCAGTCCCATTTAACTGTAGAATGTGAGGGATCCCTGTAATGATGACTAGCACACCATGCAGGTTCATACAATAATGCAGGCGGGGGGCTTGCAAAGGTTTGCAGAACCTCACACAGGGTGAATAACAGAGGTGGGCTTTTGTCGATTTCGCCAATTATGTGCATCGTCATGAACAAACTTCCAAATGATTGCTTTGTTAAACCGTTTAAAAAGTCCATCCCTTTGTGTGTAACAGATGCTGGTGAGGATCAATTTAATTACCAATAATTTGTATAGTTTGCCGAGTGTAGATGACATAATCATCTGTCAGAATTTTTCTTAAATACCAACACCAAAGATTCCAGTGAGATGTTGTGTGATCGAACTGCCTCTGGATATAGCGGTACATAGTCCAAGGTTAAAGCGTCAAATGATACACACGTGCAGACCCATATAACAGCCCGACGAACTCCATCCCATTTCTTACGAATTGGTTTCCTATGGAATCTCTATTAAAGGAGGCGGGCCAGTGGTGCTTTTGGAGTGGCGATGGGATTAACTAATTGGTTTCCTAGATAAATAACACACCACCAGCATACATTGCTGTGAATGTCATTCATTTTCTGAACTGCTTAATCCCAGTTCGACTCGCGGGAAGGCTGGCGCCCATGGGCAGAGTACACCTTGAATAGCTCGCCAGACCATCGTGGGGCAGAAATACACTGACAGCTCTGCAGCTCCTCTTGATGAAAGTCAGCAATGGTTCTTTTACATGAACGTCTAAGCACAAAAAAATGAGAGACACGGCCTTGTGAATGTTTCGCCAATAGAAAATGTGCCATAGTATTGTTGTCCAGCCATGGAACTTTTTGTGAACTGCGCGAAAAAGCATTTTTTAAAAATTTGCGCAAAGTGTAAGGCCAGACATTCAGAAAAGGAAATAAAATCAATAATAAATAAAGGATGAAACTTGGGGAAGAAAGTGGAGATGTTTTTTTTTTTTCTTTCTTTCTTTCTTTCAATGAAAAACTGTATGTTGGTGCACAGAGGAATAAAAATCTTGTGTAGATTAAAGGAAGGATGCAATGAAAGGAGACTAGAGGGTGTATACAGACAGCGAGTATTACAATCGAAATAAGATTTCATCCTTCAAAGGGTGCTGGAAATTCCTCTGTGTATAATTCTCTCTTGGTTTCTTGTTCTATAGCGTGACATATAGATATACTCAACACCTCCTGTTGTTCAACTGAGTGTAAACTGAGTGTAATGAGAACAACACGGCGGGTAAAAGGTCAGCGAGTGATGAGGTCTTTAACCTCCTCTGTTCTTTATCCTCAGTCCACACTCTTAAATTCAGTCAAGGATAGTGAGGTCATAGGATTCGACCCTTTAAAGGCTAGAGCTTGAATCAACAAAGTTATTAGAAATGTGGCCATTCAGCGTTGTGCCAGATCGTATTCCCGAGGAGCGCCATGGCTTATAGAATGGGGATAAGGGAGCCCTTTTTTTTTTTTTTTTTTTTTTTTTTTTTTTTTTTAAATATTCTTGTCTTCCGGCAAACCTAAATACATACACATGAGGACGCCACAGGAAAAGCGAGCATAGTCACAGAGTCACGATTTATTGAGTTACGCCCCCCCGCCTCTTGATAAAAGGCATTATTTTCCCCTCTAATAAATCATCTCAAAAAGTGAGTGCAGTCTCACGTTAGAAACACTTTTCTAAAAGTAATTTATACTCCTCCTTGAGGTAGTTCTTTTTCTTTTGATAAAAATACCACTCAAACTTGACGTTTCAAACAAATGCAGCCTCTCCAAAATGAAATATTTTATGTTTAGCCTGGTGCAACCACCAAGGAAACATCAATTACTGGTCACATGCTCATAGTGATCATTAGAGTGCAATCACAGACCGAAATTTATTTTTGTGGAATAAAAGGGGGGCAGAGTTGGACCGGTGGTCAAGGTGCTGGATTACTGATCCCAAGGTCAGGGGTACAAGTCCCTCTATCACCGGGTTGTCACTGCAGACCCCCAGTGCAGCTACCTGGGTTATCAAAGGCTGGCCGTGTCTCTCGCTGTCTATGGTGGGAGGTTCATGTAAAAAAAAAAAAACATTGCTGGCGTTCGACAAGAGAAGCTGCATAGCCGTGAGCGTGTTTCTGCACTGTGACATCCTGGTGAGCTGTCCAGGGTGTACTCTGCTCTCGCCCACAGTTGGCTGCGATGGGTGCCAGCCTCCTCACGCCCGTATTTAGGATAAATTGGCTCATGTTCCACAAAGGGTGACTTCAAAAAAATCCATAAAAAACACTTTTTTCTTTTTTTTTTTTTTAACCCCGAGTCCAAAAAAAAAAAAATTATTCTGCATACATGATCAGAATAAAAATTGTATTTTATTCTGCAATCAAAAAGAAGTCAAAACAATCCACACAATACAAGTGTAACTGTGAGTCTTCAAACTTTAACTTTTGATTTTCTCACATTTCACGTTTTGGGAACATGCTCGGTTTTCCCATGGACTCCTCATATAGAATTCAGGGGACGTTATTCCAGTGAAGGAACCCACTCCATGTACAGCACAAAGAGCAGCCAGAACACAGAACACAGAGCACAGGAATCACAATGAAATGTAGTGTAAATATCTGAATAGAACATTCTGAGATCTACAGATGAATTACTAATAATTATTAAAAATGAATATCGGAAAGAGATTCTTGTGTTTCAATATTAAAGAGAAATAACAATACACACATTCTATCCAGGTCCTGGGTTTGATTCCCAGCTCGGGCGTTTCTGTGTCGAGTTTGCATCTTCTCCCCGTGCTTGCGTGGGTTTCCTGCAGGTACTCCGTTTCCTCCAACAGTCCAAAACATGGAGAGAGGCCTAATTGGCTGTTCCAAATCAGCCCTAGGAGTGCGAGTATGAGTGCGAGTATGAGTGCGAGTATGAGTGCGAGTATGAGTGCGAGTATGAGTGCGAGTATGAGTGCGAGTGTGAGTGCGAGTGTGAGTGCGAGTATGAGTACGAGTATGAGTACGAGTGTGAGTGGTGGCCCTGCGATGACCTGATGAGCTGTCCAGGGTGTACCCTGCCTTTGCCCTGAGTCGGCTGAGATGGGTGGCAGCCTCCCTGTGACCCTCATTAGGATAAAGTGGTCCAGAAAATTAATGAATGAAAGTTCCATGTAATAATTAAAAACAAGACTTTGGGAGCTGGAAACAATGGCTGATATTTTAAAAAAATAGTTTATTCATTTATTTTTTTATTTATACATTTAGAGAGAAATTTATACAATATTTGAATGACCAAGCACTCTGTAAACATTCATTCATTCATTTTCTGAATCACTTAATACAAATTAACCTAATCATCACTGTTGACAGTGGGGGCTTGAACCCCCAACCTTGCGATTTGCAATGCAGCATCTTTCTTTGTAAATATTTTACAAATACAGTGGTACCTCACCTTACGAAATTAATCCGTTCCAGAGCTTTTTTCGTAACCTGCATTTTTCGTAGGTTGAACCGCATTTTACATGTAAAACTCGTAACTCGTTCCAAGACTCCCAATACTACCCCATAAACCCTTTAAAAAGGATAAAAGTATACCTGTTTCTGTCCCTTGCTAAAGGGTTGTGACAGGAAGGACATCCGACGTAAAAACCTATGCCAAATCAAATGTGTGAATCAGATGATTCGCTGTGGCAACTCACGAGAAAGGGAAAAAGTCGAAAGAGAAGAAGAAGAAGACCTTTTAAGACCTCCTTCTGCTGCAATATCGTACCAATGGTAGACGGGTTTGGCCATATTCCTTTGCGATATCACTCAAACCGCATGCCATGAACTTGCTTCTTCTTTTCACTCACACCGGAAATCACACGCGCGCACGTGTGTGTGTGTGTGTGTGTGTGTGTGTGTGTGTGTGTGTGTGTGTGTGTGTGTGTGTGTGTGTGTGTGTGTGTGTGTGTGTGTGTGTGTGTGTTGACCATGTCTTCTGAGCAGAATTATAATCTTACAAATGTTTATGGAAGGTTAAAAGCCTGAGTCAAGAAATAAAGCATGAAACAACAGTAACTCTGTCCTTTACACGAAAAGCATTGTGGTAGCTGCAGCTCCATAATAGCCAATGGGAGGGAACTGTGTCATCCCTCATAGCCAATGGGAGGCCAGCGGGGCGGGATGTTAAGAGATAGCCAATAAGAGGGCGCTGCGTCATTCCTCCTAGCCAATGGGAGGCTAGCGGGGCGGGATGCTGGGAGATAGGCAATGGGAGGTAGCTTGGTCATCCCTCCTAGCCAATGGGAGGCCAGCGGGGCAGGATGTTTGAATGTCATTGATGGGAGAGCAGCTCGTGCATTGTTTGAATGTTTGAATGGTGCATTTTAATGTTTGAATGGCACATTTGAATTTTTAAGATGGCACTTTCATAATGTAAACTTGTTTTGTATCCAGAAACAAAAATTTTAGGAAAATGCGATTGGTAAGACTTTCTTAAAGTGAGTTACAACTGTACAGGGAACCCTCACTTTCCGCGGTTAATTGGGACTGAGATCCTTCCCCAATCACCGAATTCCACGAAGTAGGACCTCCCGCCAACTGACTTATACGTACATGTATATGTGTATATAATGTAAATAAATACATATTCGATGCTATAAATGATTATAATAAGAATTAAACATTCAAAACTAAAGCATAATATGTAAATAAAATATAAATACACACATACAGACGTGCGTGCTCTCAGATGCACACCTCACAAAAATGTAAGTAGTTTTGATGGGAGGATTTGGGTTGTTTTTTTATGTTTGTTTAGGGTTTTGTTTTTTGTGTTTTGTGTTTTTTGCATAATTGGCCTTGTTTTTGTGGCATTTTCCTGAACTTTTCCCCCTCTATGCTGTCTTAATTTCCTTATTTTTTAATTCGATGAATATTTAAAACAACAACAAAAAATGCGATGCACTGAAGCCGCATGAATTGAAGCGTGAAAAAGCGAGGGATCCCTGTAAATATTTTTGGTGTAGTGATTCACTACATCCGTCTCACAGCAAAAAAAAGGTCATGGTCAGAGTGCAGGGGTCTCTGAAGGCATTTTTGTGTGTTCTTCCCATGCTAAGATAGGCTTCCTCCAGGTACTCTGGTTTTCTCCCACAGTCTAAAGATATTCATTATGATGAAAGCCTGTTCCAAATTGCCCTCGTGTTTGTGTGTGTGTGTGTGTGGGTGTGTGTGTGTGTGTGTGTTGGGACTGGGATGGATTGTTGAGCTCTTCGGGGTGTTTCAGCCTTCACCCAGAATCGACTAAATGGATTCCAGTCTCCCAATAAACCTATTGGCTCAACCATAAGTGGCTCAGCAAATGAATAAAAGAAATATAACTATACCCTTGGGACAAGTTAAACAATTAATAAAACGAGGGGTAAAGTTTGCAATGTGGTGGTATCGGAACGTTATAGTGCAATAAGTGTACATTTTTTATTCGTATTATTCACTTCAGGGAATTGTTTTATTCTGGTCATGGTCAGCATTGGTGCAAAGTGGAGTTCAGTCTGAACAGAATTTTAATTTATGAACACACAGTATTGTTCTGGTTCATTTCGTATAAATATTCATTCATTCATTTTCTGAACCGAGTAATCTTAATTAGGGTTGCAGGAAGGCTGGTGCCCATTTCAGTCAACTCAGGTAAAGGGCAGAGCATCCCCCGGACAGCTCATCAGGCCATCATACAGTGGAATAAAACTAAAAGCCTCAACATAGAAAATAGAATCAAAACAACACAACAATTTTAAACATCATCATCATCATCATCATCATCATCGTCATCTTCCACTGGGTGAGGTAATGGGGCAGTAGCCTAAGTAGTGTGGACCCGATGTCCTTCTTCTCACCCACTTCCTTCTGCTATTGCTAGAGGACACAGAGGTGTTTCCAGACCACCCGAGAGACATAGTATGTTCTGGGTTGACCCTAGGGTTTCTTTTGTGTTGGACAGGTTCCATACACCGCATCAGGGAGGCGTTATATCAATGCAGACAAGCAGTGGGTCTACTCCAAGCTCCTCCCGGATGGCTGAGCTTCTCACCCTATCTGTGAAGGAGAGCATAGCAATCCACTCTGCAAAGGCGCTCATTTCAGCCGCTCATATCTGTGACTTTGTTCTTTCGTCACTACCCAAAGCTCATGACCATAGGTGGGGGTTGGAAGGTAGCTCCCTCTTCACTATGACACACCGGTTCTAGCACTGCTTTACAGCGGAGGTTGCACCGATCTGCCTGGTGATCTTCTGTTCCACTCTTCCATCACTTGTAAAAACAAAACCCCGAGATATTTGAACTCCTTCTCTTGGGGCAAGACCTCCTTCCAGACCCTCCTTCCACCCTTTTCCAGCTGAGAACAATTCCCTCGGCATGGAGGTTCTGATTCGTATCGCTGTAAATCTATTAGTCATTGGATAGCACTGTAATGCAGGAGTTTCCAAACTTAGGTTCTGGGTACTGTTTGTATGGCGTTTTGCAGACTTTCCTTGTTGGTTTTGTTCTCCATGGCTCTTTAGTTTCCTTCTGCCTTCAAAACCATACATGAAGGTGGACCGACTGCTCGAAATCATTCAGAGCTGTGAATGAAGGTTTGAACGCATGTGTAAATGCTACAATATTCAAATCTGTTGTTCTTTTTGTGTTTATCCTCAGGAATGGGTAACAGCAACAGACCTACTGATCTCTTTGAACAGGCTGAACACCTTTGGAGACGAGTTCTTCAAGGATGCCAAAGTGTTACGCTCCTACTTTTATGCCATCTCTGACTTTTCTGTGGGGGGCAGGTGATGTTCATAAGGACACACACACACACACACACAATCATACTAGTATACATAATACGGAAAAAGGGTTATGAACACTTGACCATAACACTCGCATGTGGTTCTTGGTGGTTGGACTCCAGGTTCCATTCCTCCTTGCTGTTATGATACATCTCTCTCTTCTAGGAGGGCTAGCCACTAGATTTTTGGAGTGTGGGCTGTGGGGTTTGGGATCATTCATCCAAAAGAGCATTCTCAATGTTCGGTGCTGATGTCAGATGGGGACACCTGGGGCAATTGGCGTTGTAGTTCGTCATGAATGTGTTCAATGGGGTCCAGATCAGTGCTCTATGCAAATTACTAATATTCTCCCACTCCAACCTTGGAAAGCTATGTTTTAATGGTGCTTGCTGTGTGTGCGAGGGTGGGGGTGGTTTGGGGGGAGGCAGTCATTTCCGGCTGTCGATGGTTTGAGATTTTTAGGTCCAGTGAAAGTAAATTGTAACCTGACAGGAGATTAATACATCGTGTGCAGTTGTGTACTTTCAACACTGTAGAACTTTGTGTCAATAACGGTTTGTCCATATAGTATATAAGTTGATACTGAGAATCAGACATTAAAAGTCATTCAGACACAGACACGCCCACACACAAATATGCACTAGCAGAGTTGCAGGCTATAGAAACAATTATACGTCTGAGTACCGAGTACTGAGATGTATATGATGAGCGACGGAGAGAGACATAAACAAAAATCTACAATCTGCTCTGCATCAAAAGCAGACCGTGTTTTGATTAAAGTTTTTTCAGTGTAAACAGGATCATTTTCAGGGTCTGTTGTGTGTATTTATGCATCTGGGTGGTCATTTTGTTTAGACAACTAAACATGTGTATCATGATTTTTTAATTAACTGTTGGTGACCCTGTGACATTATAAAAGAGCAGGAAACGTCCATCAAAATTCCCAACTCTCTTTTCTGGGGAATTCTCAAAAAAAAAACATTTATGCATTATTTACTCTATCCTTTCCTTATTTTTGGATGAGATGTGATGTGTTGCTTTCTATCCTAATGGTTCTGTTTACATACTACTCAAAATGATTGTCTCTTTATTAAACTACAGATGTAAGTGTAATGGACATGCCAGCGAGTGTGTGCCAAATGAGCAAGGCCTTTTGGCATGTGTATGTGAACACCACACTGCTGGGATTGATTGCCAACACTGTGCCCAGTTCTACCAGGACCGCCCATGGGCTCGTGCCACTGCAGACTCTGCCAATCCGTGTTTTAGTAAGTACTAGTACCAGCTGGATAATCATCTCACTGCAACAAAAGAGGTCCTATAATACATACCAATTATTAGAACACACACACACACACACATATATATAATAGGATGTGTTTAAGATCACCAATTTACATAATCTAAACCTACCTTCCACCTGAGGAGTAGGCAAATTTACACATTCTGTTGATTTTTAAACAGGGTTTAAACATCAGTATCAAAATGATCACTATACAGATACAACGAATTCTGTCTCAACAAATTCGTCCCTGGACATTTTGACAATTATAGCAAATGTCTGGTGAGGCTCAGAAGATCAGTTAGGGTCCACCCATGTAAACACACCTCCATTCATGCTCTGTTTTGAACAGACCATAATAGCACACCCTCAGCACACCTATTCTTCAAAGGCCACTCGAAAGGTCTCTCTTCACCTGAATTAATGGAGGTGCACTATAAGAACCCATCAACTTGATTTTGGATGGTGTGTACATCTATCCGGTGTACATACGCATCACGATACTGATTGGCTGTTTCCTCTTTGGCAAGAACATGATACATACTGACATCTGGGAATACATACTAAAGAAATTGTTTTTGTTTGTTTTTGAAAACTTGTTTACACCAAAAAAACAAACAGTGAGATGAGGCCCTCCATCGTTGAGCGTATGTACAGGGCTTTGAACGCTTGTATTACCCCCAGATCAATGGGCTGTATGAGGGTCATGGTGTTGGGGGCAGAAACTCAACCTGAACCCCATCATAGTGGAGGTCCGTTGCATGTCTTCCTGCACAGTCCATCAAGAGGAGGACCTTAAAGGGAAGCCCCTTCTCAGCCAGATATAGCTTCACCTGTGATATGAAACAATTCAAAAACCAGTCCAATTTCAGGGCTTTGGTGAGCCCCGCCTTCTTGTTGCTCATCCAATAGACTAGCAGCAGAGCTTTGTTTTTATTTTTTAAAGCCTGAGGATTTTGCGACTTGTAGATTAAGCCAGGGCTTGAGCATGAACCCAGCGGCATTCCCACACATACGTAATGAGAGCCCCTCGATCCTTGTGTGTCTTGAAGCCTGGTCTTTTCACCTCATCCTTGAAGAGGAACATCCGAGTGGGCATCCTTTTCCAGACAAGGCCAGTCTAGTCCATATTGAACACGTGTCAGGGAGATATCCGCCCTCTTCGGTTATCCTGGGGAACTTCATCATCAGCAGAAGCAGCCCCGCCATAGAATGCCAATGTTTAGAAGGTCAAACCTTTTCTTAAATTTCTCGAACCAGCCTTTGCTGGTGACAAAACCACGCCTTCCTCGATGGGAAAAAATCACTTGCTGCACTGGTACTTGGCTGAGGGTCGTCGGAATTTTCATCGTCATCGTGACTTGTATGATAGGTTGAACAGTAAGGAGGGAGAAAACGATCTATACAGGTTAGCACAGCAGAGAAATAGAGATGGGAAAGACGTGCAGCAAGTTAGAGTGATAAAGGACAGAGATGGAAATGTATTGACTGATGACAGAAGTGTGCTGGGAAGATGGAAAGAGTACTTTGAAGAGCTGATGAATGAGGAAAATGAGAGAGAAAAAAGAGTAGAATGGGTGACCGTTGAGGAGCAGGAAGTAGCAAAGATTAGTAAGGGAGAAGTGAGGAGGGCATTGAAGAGGATGAAGAGTGGAAAGGCAGTTGGCCCTGATGACATACCAGTTGAGGTATGGAAGTGTCTAGGGAGGTAGCAGTAGATTTTCTGACAAGAATATTCAACAAGGTCTTAGAAAGTGAGCAGATGCCAGAGGAATGGAGGAGAAGTGTGCTTGTGCCCATTTTTAAGAACAAGGGAGATGTACAGAGTTGTGGCAACTACAGAGGGATAAAGTTGATGAGCCATACAATGAAGCTATGGGAAAGAATAGTGGAAGCAAGACTAAGGGCAGAGGTCAGCATTTGTGAACAACAGTTTGGTTTCATGCCAAGAAAGAGCACCACAGATGCAGTGTTTGCTTTGAGGATGTTAATAGAGAAGTACAGAGAAGGTCAGAAGGACCTGCATTGTGCCTTTGTGGATCTGGAGAAAGCATATGACAGGGTGCCGAGAGAAGAACTGTGGTATTGTATGAGGAAGTCTGGAGTGACAGAGAAGTATGTTAGAGTGGTGCAGGACATGTATGAGAGATGTAAGACAGTGGTGAGGTGTGCTGTCGGTGTGACACAAGAGTTCAAGGTGGAGGTGGGACTGCATCAAGGGTCAGCTCTCAGCCCCTTCTTGTTTGCTATGGTGATGGACAGGCTAACAGACGAGGTTAGACAAGAATCTCCATGGACTATGATGTTTGCAGATGACATCATGATCTGTAGTGAGAGCAGAGACCAAGTGGAGGAAAATCTAGAGAGGTGGAGGTATGCCCTGGAAAGGAGGGGATTGAAGGTTAGTCTGAGTAAGACAGAATACATGTGTGTGAACGACAAGGACCCAAGAGGAACTTTGAGGTTACAGGGGGCAGAGATAAAGAAGGTGGAGGATTTTAAGTACTTAGGCTCAACAATCCAGAGCAATGGAGAGTGTGGAAAAGAGGTGAAGAAGCGCGTGCAGGCAGGTTGGAATGGATGGAGAAAAGTGTCCGGTGTGATGTGTGATAGGAGAGTATCGGCAAGAATGAAGGGAAAAGTGTACAAGACGGTGATGAGGCCAGCAATGTTGTATGGTTTAGAGACAGTGGCCCTGGGGAAAAGACAGGAGTCAGAGCTGGAGGTAGCAGAGATGAAAATGTTGAGGTTCTCTTTGGGAGTAACGAGGATGGATAGGATCAGGAATGAGTACATCAGAGGGACAGCACATGTTAGATGTTTTGGAGACAAAGTCAGAGAGGCTAGATTGAGATGGTTTGGACATGTACAGAGGAGGGATAGTGAGTATATTGGTCGTAGGATGCTGAGGTTGGAACTACCAGGCAAAAGGCCCAGAGGAAGACCAAAGAGAAGATTTATGGATGCGGTGAAGGCGGACATGAGGGTCGTTGGAGTAAGAGTAGAAGATGCAGAGGATAGGGAGAGATGGAGGCAGATCATTTGCTGTGGCGACCCCTGAAGGGAACAGCCGAAAGGAAAAGAAGAAGATCAGCAACATCACTGTCCGACTCTCCTTCAGGAGCAGTGCTATCGTACAGGGCTTTGGCTTCATTTTGGTTTGGATCATACTTGTGTCCAAACTCACCTTCTCTCTGCAGTCCATGATCCATAATGATAACGCATTTTCCATTTTCACAATTGCCTGGTTCCGTGGTGTTACAACACGCTTCGCATCTCTGTTAAAAGATATCGAAGCCGTTTTGCGGATCTTCCATTCATCTTCTTTATGGACCACACTGTTGATTCATTCAAATGGTAATGGCAGGCTACGGCAGCATAACTCCGCCCTTCCTAAATCATGTCTAATAATTTCACTTTCTCTTCCCCTGTCATCATCTTCCGCCTCTTCTTCGTTTCAGAGGAAGATTTAAAAAGAGGACCTTTAGGAGCCATTTCCAAGGTGTCACAAACACTTACAATATTTTGCACAAACAAATGCAGTATCAGGGCAGTGGTGGTCTAGTGGTATAGGGCGCTGGATTGCTGATCCAAAGGTTGGGGGTTCAATTCCCACTCTCCACAAGGTTGTCCTCCCCAGTGCAACTAACTGGGTTATCAAAGGCCGGCCATGTCTCTCACTGTCTATGGTGTGAGGCATGTAAAAGAACCATTGCTGACTTTCGACAAGAGTAGGCTGCAAAGCCGTCGGCGTGTTTCCGCCCTGCGATGGCCTGGCGAGTTGTCCAGGGTGTACTCTGCCCTCGCCCGAAGTTGGCTGGGATGGGCGCCAGCCTCCCCGCGACCCTAATTAGGATTAAACGGTTACAGAAAATTAACTGAACTGAAATGCAGTATTGTTGTAATTGATGCCAGGATGCTGGGAAATTCGTGTGCACCAATCAGCTCGCGAGATTTCAGAGCCGTGTCAACTCTAGTACCAAATCCGAGCCAGTAGCAATCTCATGGCATTTTCCTTAACTTTTTCCCTATTCTTCCTTAATTTCCACATTTTTAAATTTGATTAATGTTTTATTTTTTATTTTATTATATATGTATGGATGAATTTTTATTCGCTAAAAAACAGTAAAAGTTAGTAATTTGTCACATGTATACACTGCCCAGGCAGAAAAAAAAGTTGCATCCTGTAATATTTTCATGGAGTACATTTAGTCTTGATTACAGCTTTGCAGAGCTGCGTAATCTCCATGGCATTGTTACTCCATTTGGGCCGGTCGAGGCTCAGCAACATTACTGTGCGAGTAAAATGAAGCAGATGGTGACCTGAATGTACTGAATGAGCAGCTAATCACATCAATGGACTTTTTCCTTCCCTGATGGCTCAGATATAAAATGGGGACTTGAATAATTAAAGAGTGGTTCAGGGGGTATGAAGAATCATTTTCACATATGTACCACCACCACCCCAAGTCCTGATCTTAACCCTATTGAAAGTTTATGGGTTGTGCTGGAGAAGACTTCATGGAGTCGTTCATTTTTTTTTTTTCTCTTCAGTTCAAGATGTCAGTGAGAAATAAACCGACATTGGATGGAAATAAAACTTTCTTAATTGTTGCTTGTTTGTTGAAATAATGGCATGGAGATTATGTGCTGTAAGCGAGGCAAAAGGTGGGATAACAACATACTGTACATTCGTTTGTTTTTTGTATTTTTTTTTTTTTTTTTTTGGCGGGAACTTTCTATACTGTATTAAGGCAAATGAAATACATACACACACACACACACACACACACACACACACACACACACACACACACACACTAGTGCGTGCTTGCGTGGGTTTCCTCCAATTACTCCGGTTTCCTCCCACAGTCCAAAAACATGCACAGTAGGTTAATTAGCTGTTCCAAATCACCCCTAGGTGGGAATGTCAGTCGGCTAAGATGAGCACCAGCCTCCCTGCAACTCAAATTAGGATTAAGCAGTTCAGAAAATGAATATATCCTACTCCAGATCATATGTGACCCGCTACTTTGCCCATAACATAGTTGCCGCAGAATCTGAAACCTAATAAACAGCAATTTTCAACCCGGGTTGACTCACCTGAGAACAACAGCTGCTGTTATCACTTAAGCATCACCAAAGTCTCAGATTATTATTATTATTATTATTAATATTATTATTATTATTACTACTACTATTATTTTCTGATTCATCCTCTTCTCCTTAATACTTTTGCTGTATCTACTGGTGCTTTCTCCATCATGCATGATGTTTTTCTGGCACGCAATGAATCTTGGGATGATATATGGCCAATACAGCCAACGGGTTAAACAGCGGGAAAAGGCGACCGCATTCGAAAGAGACTCCACAATGGGCTAGCCTTCAGTGCTCACCTGTGAAGTAATCCATCTTCAAATGTAGCCTTTGGAGGATGCAGCTCCTGAATTGGGACATAACATCTGTGTGCATTTCTTTATGTTCTAGTTTCTGCCCTGTTCTTTCAGTTGTTAATTACCTTACTGTTTTCACCTGTGCTGTGTTAATCTTTTGATTAGTGGGTCTCTGCCGCTTTGTTTCTGTTCCTTAGTGTAAAGATTTATTGTTTTACATTCATAGTTTATTCAGTTTTAGCAAATGTTCCTTACTGTATTTAACCTCTGCCTATTTTTTTTTAAACTGCAAACCTTGATTCCAGCTTTTATGACTACACTTTGGGATCCGACATTATAGAGAGCATGTTAATGTTTTTTGCATCCTAATGCAGCCGTGAGGGAGGGCACAAACCAGTGTTCACTCTCACGCCGGTCCCAAGCCCGGATAAATGCAGAGGGTTGCAAGAAGAAGGGCACCTGGCGTAAAACTTTTGCCAAAATTGTTATGCAAATGATCAAAATGAATTTCATACCGGATCGGTCGAGGCCGGGTTAACAATGACCGCCATCAGTGCTGTTAACCAACAGGGTGCTGGTGGAAATTGGACTACTGTTGGTTGAAGAAGGAGAGGGGGGAAGGTGTGTCCGTAGGCGGAGACAGAAGAGGAAAGGCATGAGTCTAGGACTGAGAGTAGGGACGTTGAATGATGCAGAGGAGGAAGGTGGACAGACTGTGTTCAGGAGACCAAGTGGAAAGGTAGCAAGGCTGGAAGCTTAGGAACAGGGTTAAAGCTGTTTTATCATGGTGTGGATGGGAAGAGAAATGGTGTATGAGTCATTTTGAATGAGGGGGTTTGTCAGAAATGCTCTTGAAGTGAAAAGAGTGTCAGATAGAGTGATGAGTCTCAAGTTAGAAATTGAAGGTGTGATGTTCAATGTTGTTAGTGCTTATGCCCCACAGGCAGGATGTGGGCTTGAAGAGAATGAGAGATTCTGGAGTGAGTTAGATGAAGTGATGCAGAGTATCACCTCTGGGCGTGGATGTTGATAGATTTTGCAAAAAGGATGGAAATGGCTGTGGTGAATACTTTCTTCGAGACGAGAAAGGAGCATAGGGTGACTTATAAAAGTGGAAGTAGGTGCACACAGGTAGACTACATCTTGTGTAGGCGATGTAATTTGAAGGAAGTCAGTGACTGCAAAGTAGTAGTGGGTGAGAGTATTGCCAAACAGCATAGGATGGTGGTGTGCAGGATGACACCACGCTGATGGTGAAGAGGGTGAAGAAGGCAAAGGTAGAGCAGAAGACAAAGTGGTGGAAGCTGAAAAAGTAAGAGGGTTGTGTTGTCTTCAAGGAGGAGTTGAAACAGGTTTGGGTGGTCAAGAAATGCTTCCAGATGACTGGGCAACTACAGCTAATGTGATCAGGGAGACAGGTAGGAGAGTACTTGGTGTGTCCTCTGGAAGGAAAGTAGACAAGGAGAATTGGTGGCGGAATGAGGAAGTGCAGGAGTGTGTACAAAGGAAGAGGTTAGCTAAGAAGAAGTGGGACATAGTGAGGACCGAAGAGAGGAAACAGAAGTACAGGGAGACACTGCATAAGGCCAAACAGAGGGCATATGATGACTTGTATGAGAGGTTGGACAGTAAGGAGGGAGAAAACGATCTATACAGGTTGGCACAGCAGAGAAATAGAGATGGGAAAGATGTTTAGCAAGTTAGAGTGATTAAGGACAGAATGGGAAATGTATTGACTGATGACAGAAGTGTGCTGGGAAGACGGAAAGAGTACTTTGAAGAGCTGATGAATGAGGAAAATGAGAGAGAAAAAAGAGCCTTGAATTGACGCATTGAAGAGGATGAAGAGTGGAAAGGCAGTTGGTCCTGATGGCATACCGGTGAAGGTATAGAAGTGTCTAGGTGAGGTAGCAGTAGATTTTCTGACAAGAACATTCAACAAGGTCTTAGAGAGTGAGAGGATGCCGGAGGAGTGGAGGAGAAGTGTGCTGGTGCCCATTTTTAAGAACAAGGGAGACGTGCAGAGTTGTGGCAACTACCGGGGGATAAAGTTGATGAGCCATACGATGAAGTTATGGGAAAGAATAGTGGAAGCTAGACTAAGGGCAGAGGTCAGCATTTGTGAACAACAGTTTGGTTTCATGCCAAGAAAGAGCACCACAGATGCAATGTTTGCTTTGAGGATGTTAATAAGTACTTAGGCTCAACAATCCAGAGCAATGGAGGTCAAAGTCAAAGTCAGAGAGGTTAGCTTGAGATGGTTTGGACATGTACAGAGGAGGGAGTATAGTGGTAATAGGATGCTGAAGTTGGAACTACCAGGCAGAAAGCCTAGAGGAAGACCAAAGAGAAGATTTATGGATGTGGTGAAGTAGGACATGAAGGTAGTTGGAGTAAGAGTAGAAGATGCAGCGGATAGGGTGAGATGGAGGCAGATCAGTTGCTGTGGTGACCCCTGAAGGGAACAGCCAAAAGGAAAAGAAGAAGTTAACATTTTGCATCCTGCCTTCTATACATTACCGCATGTTACACGAACTGCTAAAGATGTATGAAACCACATTCACTACGAATACTCACTCATTCATTCACCTGTCGAAATACTTATTCCTACTATTAGGGTCATGGGGAGGATGGAGCCTATGTCAGTCAACACTGGAGGAAGGCAGCGTACTCTCTGAATTCCTCCCCAGACCAGCGTAGGTCAACATGTACAACCATTTACACTCACAAAAGACAGTTAGCCTGAAGTGTATGTGTTTGGACTGTGGGAGGAAAGTGGAGTACCCAGAGGAAACGCAAGCACAGGACGAACATGCAATCTCTACACAAAAATGCTCAAGCCAGGGACTCGAACCAAGGACCTTCAGTTTTGTGTAAACAGTATCGCTCATAAGGTTCACTTGCAGTCTGGTGATCATGTGTGTGCAATGTCATGACATCCATAAGTTCATTTTCAAAAAGACTCTTATTCCTAATTAAGGTCGCGGGGAATGAGGCGGCATGGTAGCGTACTGATTAGCACGTCTGCCTCACAGGAAGAGAGTCCTAGGTTCGAGTCCCAGCTCGGGCATTTCTGTGTGGAGTTTGAGTGTTCTCCCGTGATTGCATCTGTTTCCTCCTGGTACTCCGGTTTCCTCCCACAGTTGATAAACATGCACAGTCGGTCAACCGGCTGTTCCAAATCACCCCTAGGTGTGAGAGTGGGTGTGAATAGTTGTGTGAGTGTTGGCCCTATGATGGCCCCGGTAGCTGTCCAGGGTGTACCCTACCCTCACCCACAATTGGCAGAGATTGGCACCAACCTTCTTGCGACCCTAATTAGAATTAAGCATCTTAAAAAAAATGAATGAATGAAAGGGTAGTGGGGAGGCTGGCACCCATTTCAGCCGACTCAGTGTGAAGGCGGGGTACACTTACTGTCATATCTAAGGGCAATTTGGAACAGTTACTCAGCCTAATGCTCATGTTTTTGAATTGTGGGAGAAAACTGAGGAAACCAGAGGAAAACCGCCTGACATGATTGAATCAGTCGTCATGCAGTGTGATTATAAACCTTTCCACAATCTAATAGAGGATGATTTTACTTCAAATGCAGCCATGGACGTTGTAGTACACTGGGGACTGATAGTCCTACATTACATTGCAAATTAAATATAGAAAGTCGTATTTGGAATAAAAGGGGTCATTTCCCATAATGTCACCCTAGATGGCTGTTACATAATGAACTGTTTTTAAAGACTGTAATTGGATGGTAGGGACTAAATCATTTGCATTTACACAGGAATCCGCAAGTTTGCATGTGTGTATGTGTGTGTGTGTCTGTGTGCATGTGTGTGCGTTTGCGTGTTTTTCTGTGTGTCTGCACGCATATGTGTGTGTGTGTGTGTGTATTTGCAATTGGTTTTCTGCTATTCCGGTTATGTCTCATTTTGCTATTTCACCTTGCGTATTATTATATTCTCTAATGATTTTATATGCCTTCTGATGACTATAAACCCTGCTGTGTGTGTGTGTGTGTGTGTGTGTGTGTGTGTGTATGTATGTGTGTGTAGGTATGTAGGTATCTAGTGGGGTATGTGTGTGTGTGGGGGGGGGGTATGTATGTAGGTACATATGTATGTATCTGAGTGTGTGTGTGTGTGTGTGTGTGTGTGTGTGTGTGTGTGTGTGTGTGTGTGTGTGTGTGTATGTAGGTATGTATGTATGTGTGTGTGGGGGGGTATGTATGTAGGTACATATGTATGTATCTGTGTGTGTGTGTGTGTGTGTGTGTGTGTGTGTATACATGTGTATGTGTATGTGTGTGTGTGTGTGTGTGTGTAGGTATGTATGTATGTGTGTACATAGGTACATAGCTACGTGTGTGTGTGTGTGTGTAGGTATGTATATATGTGTGTACATAGGTACATAGCTACGTGTGTGTGTGTGTGTGTGTGTGTGTGTGTGTGTGTGTGTGTATGTGTGTTTGTGTGTGTGTGTGTGTGTACACCCAATTGATTTTTTGCTATTTCGGTTTCGTCTCATTTTGCCATTTTACCTTGCCTTTTATTGTTCTCTAATGATTTTACATGCCCTTTGCTGACTGTAAACCCTGGTGTGTGTGTGTGTGTGTGTGTGTGTGTGTGTGTGTGTGTGTGTGTGTGTGTGTTTATGTGCATGTGGGTCCCAATTACGTCAGAATGTAACTGCAGCGGCCGTGCAGATGACTGCATGTTCGATGCGGAGCAGTACCGCAGCACGGGTAGCGGTGGAAGGTGTATTGGCTGCAGGGACAACACAGCAGGCCCACATTGCGAACGGTGTAGAAAAAACTTCTACAGAACATCCCCACTGCTTCCCTGCAACAACTGCAGCTGTAACACGATGGGTGAGATACAGACATGAACTCAGAGACACGCAATAAAAAATGGCGGGACACGTATATGGCATGAAAACATAATTGTAATATTAGCTTACCTTACATTAACCCTAAATAACAACATTTTCAACATTTATAATGATGTTCTTTACAGGGACATCCAGGGTGATATATTTCTGTTGAAACCACTTTAATTTTTATTTATATTTATTAAGTGGTGATGACACTATAGGGACGATAGAAAAGTGACGTGAATTTATGTTTTTTGCGAATTTTTTTTAAGAGTTTTGAAATTTGCGTCAACATGTACTGCACTCTGCATGCAAGATTGCAATATTTTAAGACTTGCAAGCAAATCACACAAACATCACGTGAAAGTCATGTGACAAATTGCACCTGATTTGCGATTGGATTTTGCAGGTGTTTGGCAAAAAAAAACAACAACAAAAAAAATCGAATCAATTTTAGTAAAATAAGTTGTGTTTTATTCTCGAACCTTCGCTCTGTATTCACACATAGTTTATTAGCATGAACAAAATCCAAATAAAATACAAATGATGACAAAATACCCAGAATATGGCGGACGTCAGCAACTCGCAGACTTTGCCTCCAACTTGGTGCTTTACCTCTCGAATAAAAAAATGATTCGAAAAATTTGCATGAAAAACAATTTTGCGATCTTCTTTACTGTATGAGAAGAGGTTGAGGCTACTTCACGTCACAGCCTTGTCTTGCGACATTCCCGGTAATTTCAAGCACAACTTTAAGAGCCAGAAACCATAATGTGATGCAACAAAGGTTGTGAGACAAATCTGGGAATGTTTTTGTGACTGAAAAGCGACAGCCACGAATTGTTACCTCTAGTGCAATCACTCCTTCACCATTACCCAAAATGCTTTGCGTCTATCCTCTGATCTGGGTACTAGCATTATGGTTTGCATCCCAAGCCACAGAGTGATGCAGCAGAGCTTTACTCCTTTACTATACACTCCGTTTAAAGAAATTGGGTACCAAACAATTAATTATCATGCTAATGCTAATACGACTGTCAAAGCCAGAATCACAGGTATTGCTAACGAGATATTGCTAATTGGTAACGAGATGAACCAAGTTTCTGACATAACTTAATGCAATTATGTCATACATATGTAGGCTGACAGGACATGGGGGTGTAGTTGTTGGTACTCTCACCTCAGAGCAATCAAATCCTGGGCCTGAGCCGCCACCACCCCAGACATATTTCACCAAGATGATTGAACGCGTTGCAAATGTTGCAGTTAAGAATGTATGCGCTTGTCGCAAGTGACGTATGGTGCTTTTGAGACAAAGGGCGGCTTATCCGGATTTCTGATCTTTCAAGTGAGCAAGTGAAGGTTGAGTACTAAAAATAAGTATTCGAAGCACACGTACTCACTTGAAAGATCGGAATTCGAAGAAGCCGCGCTTTGTCTCACAAGCACCATACGTCACTTGCGACAAGCGCCTACATTCAGTGGAGCACTTCACATATATTCAAAGTGTCATTTTTTTTAACTTTAATAACATAAAGGATCGTCTTGTTTCTAAAGACTGTGACTGTGTTCCCAAAAAACTAAATGGAAAAGTCATAATTAGAAAGTATTAGCGCCCCCCCACCCTGACACACACACACACACACACACACACACACACACACATATACACATATTAGCCTACATTGTATATTGTAATCCATTCATTTTATAAGATGCTTAATCCTAATTATGGTCACGGGGACGCTGGTGCCCATCTCAGCCGACTCTGGGTGAGGGTACACTGTGGACACCTCACCAGGCCATTTCAGGTCAACACACACATGCAATACACTCTCACACCTAGGGGTGATTTGGAACAGCCAGTCAGCCTACTCTATATTAATATACACTATATTTTTGAACTGTGGGAGGAACCCGGAGTACCTGGAGGAAACCCACACAAGCACAGGGAGAGCATGTAAGCTCCACCCAAAAATGCCTCGAGCCAGGCAACCTCCTTGATGTTAGGCGAACATGCTGATTACTGCCCCACAGTGGCCCTTTGCCTGTGTGTCTCTGTTGCTAAATGTTTTTAAGATTTTAGCTAATTCTAACCTTAATGTTTTGGGACATTATGGCTCTTAGTCTTTTGAATTGATCAACATAGGCTTTCCCCTTCGACAGAGCTGTTTTGTGTCAAGCTAATATGATTTATTTTGGGAACCAGCAAAATGACCCTGCGGCAATAAAACACGAATGCTTTCTTTGCATTGTGTGCATTTGAATCAGATAAAGATGGTAACGCACACAGTCATGACCCGCCCATGAGCTTTGAGACGTTTGCTGGAAGCAGTGACTGTATCATAATAACATATAATCCCTATACAAACTACATATATATATATATATATATATATATATACAAAACAAAAATAAAAGGACAGGACAAAGACTTTCTATTGAAACTCCATTTATCACTACAGATCTGTTTCGAGGGGTGGTGAAACCATCCTCTCTCTTCAGGTGATTATAGAAGAATATAATCACCTGAATATAATATCTTCTATAATCACCTGAAGGGGGGAGGATGGTTTCACCACCCCTCGAAACAGATCTGTAGTGATAAATGGAGTTTCAATTTGTCCAAGTCTTTGTCCTGTCCTTTTATTTTTGTTTATTTGCTCTACCAAAAAGTATTGAGCACTCTCCTACGGAAGGATCTACTCAGAAAATCCTATATATATATATATATATATATATATATATATATATATATATATATATATATATATATATATATATATATATATATATATATATATATATATATATATATATATATATATATATATATATATATATATATATATATATATATATATATATATATATATATATATACTGTATGTATACTGTACTATATATATATATATATATATATACTGTATATGCATATACAGCAACAATTCACAAATTAGTAAGGCGTGTCTGATTCCTTTATGCTATAACAGTTTTTTTTTAATGACCACCTTTTTTCAGATAAAAATCCATTAAAACAGTCATTAAAATACCTCGGCGATAGAATCAGGCTGCAGGCTACATTAATAAAAAAATACAGATATTAAAATTGTAAATGTACATGAAGTTGACTCAATAATATCTTTGAATCCGTGGAAGCAAATGTCTATAAATAATTAAGAAAAGCCTGCTCTGCGGTTTCTCCAGGCTCTGTAAGTCTGCAGTGTGACGGGGAAGGCGTGTGTCTCTGCAGGCCGAGTGTGATGGGAGAAAAGTGTGACGTCTGCAGACCCGGCTTCCATTCCCTTGGACCAGGTGGCTGCAGGTCAGCAAATGCTAAGCTAGCGCTAATATATTATGTTTAAGAACGTGAACAGTCATATTTCAATCACATTTCTACATTTTTAGTAGAAACCACACTCATTTACCAAACCTCTAATCCTACTAGTAGGGTCAGATGGAGGTTGGAACCTATCTCAGCCAACACTGGGAGCAGGCAGGGTACATCCTGACCGGCTCTCCAGACCATCACATGGCAACATGCACAACCATTCAAATCTACAGTCACACCGAGGGGTAATTTGAAGCAGCCAGTTAGCATGTCTTTGGAAAGTGGGGGGTGGGAGGCAGAATACCCAGAGAAAACCAATACAAGCATGGTGAGAGCATGCAACCCCGACCTAGGATATGAGCCCAGGAGCGGACATGCTAACTATGCCAAGCACATCTCTTTTTGTTCTTTAACACTCATACCCAACATCCCACAACAGTTTTTTTTTTTTCTTTTCTGGAGAACTCCATGCCAGTCGGATGTGTTTCTCACTGATTTCACAGATTTCACATTACATCGATTTTAAATGAAATTGAAACAGCTAATTAGTTATTAGGGCGGAACAGTGGCAAAGTGTTAGCATGTCATAGCAAGAATGCCCTGGGTTTGAGGCCCAGGCTCTGTGAAATTGTTTCTGTGTGGGGTTTGCATGTGTTCCCTGTGCTTGCATGGGTTTCCTCTAGGTCCTATAGTTTCCTTCTATAATCAAAAGACATGCGCGTCAACCTGGCCTGGGCACTCTCCGCATGCGCTCCAGTTCTTTCCTCGGCCTTTGACCCAGAATAGCTAACTGGCTGTTGCAAATTGGTCCTATGTGTGAATCTGGGTGTGAATGATTGTATGTACAGACGCTCCCCGACTTATGTTTTTAATTGGTTCCGGACAGCCGAACGTAAGTCGAAAGTGAACGTAAGTTGTTACAGTGACCTTGGACGTATGACATTCATACTGTACTATACACCCATGAATACCATTACCGTATCTCATAAAACACCCCTAAATCAATTATTATAAACATAACATTGTAAAATAATATCAAATATATCAAATGATATCAACATGAATTGCAAATAAATTAAATTCAAGTGAAATAATTTCAAATTCATAAATTTTAATCAAATTTACTCATCAAATATCAAATACAGTATCAAATATAACCTTTAACATTCTCTATGATGCGATCTTTCTGCTTGTAAATGGTTCCGATGGTCGATGGATGGTCACATGACATGAAGCTGAGCTGAATCACATTGCATGAAGCTGAACGGACTCACTTTAAATGAAGCTTAAAACAGCCAATCAACGCTTACAATATGTGAGGCGCTCAATACTGAAAGTAGTGCACTTGCTGAAAGTAGTTTACTTGCTTGAAACAAAGCGCGGGCTATGAGGACTTCCGGTCTGTCAAGTGAGCAAGAGCTTCGTTGAACTCGTTTAGTACTGTATGTGTTAGTCCTGTGATAGACCGGTAAGCTGCTTCAGGTGTGCCCCCCCCCCCAAGGTCGGCTGAGAGAGGCTCCAACCTCCCATCAATTTAATAATTATTAATATTTGACCCCACACATGAACTGACACCGAGGAATGATGGTGACATTTTTATGAGCTCGGTTGGGCCCATAAGGGGAACAAAGCCAAATCCAGAGGTCCCTCAAAAAAAGGCAAAGAGACTTTGATGAATAAAAATACATGGGGGAAAACAAACAGACATGCTATCGGCCACATTAGGAACCATTCTGCTTTCTGAGGAAAGAATTAAGGGCAGACACAACATAAACAAAAAAATGTCCAAGATCAAAAAACTCTATAGACGTGTCACACACTGTAAATAAAAGAAAGACATGAAAGATTGAAAGCTGATGGCTGCAGGCTTTTTTACAGCAATGCTTCTTGGTTCACTCCACATCAAAATTTATTAGAAACTGTATGTCCCATCGGACGAAGACCCCGGGGCAGCCTGAGGATTTCCTGAAGAGATTAAATCTCACGAATGTTGGAATGTGTGCCCCAGTTACAGAGAAGCGGGAGAGAGAGAGCGAGAGAGAGAGAGAGAGAGAGAGAGAGAGAGAGAGCGAGAGAGAATGTGGGTGCATCACAAATATCTCCAATATCTCTGAGTTATACTGTACGGTATATATGAGGAAATATTTCTGGGTAGTGGTGGTCTAGTGGTGGTCTAGTGGTATAGGGTGCTGGATCGCTGATCCAAAAGTTAGGGGTTCGAGTCCCATTCTCAACAAGGTTGTCACTGCCCCTCCCTCATCCCCCACTGCAGCTAACTGGGTTATCAAAGGCCGGCTGTTACGGGCATGTAAATATTGGTGTGAATGTAAATATAAAAATAATGGCTGTATAAACGTTGAGTGTAATTATGTTCAGTTAATGTGTTGTGAAGAGAGTCACATGGTGTGATTCAGCTGTTTGGGTCTGGAATGTTCCATAAGGGGACCTAGGTGCGCATGCGCCCTGGTGGCGGGTCAGGTGATGTGGTATTTTCCCGAATGGAAATTTCCCGAACATTAGGGAATCTATATGAATGACCTGTTGCCAACTGGCTACAGTCTCCTCCAGTCTCTTCGAGTCTCCTCGTGTCTCTTCGGGCAGAACATCTAAGGAGACTCATCTCGGCGGATCAACTCATCCAAGGTGAACCATGGAACGCGCCTCAACCAAGTTTCGTTATTCGGGACTTCATCGTCAAAGTCCATCATCCACGTTCACACAGCCCACGCGAGGATGGTCACCATTTGTTTCTTTCAACACGCGGGATGGCAAGCCTTTCCCTGCCAGCACATGCGCCGTCTCTAAATTTACCCTGCTGCGGGTGCTTGGTGACGATGGGACCCTTTGTTAATTTGTATGTGGTTTAGCTCTAAGATGTAAGTTATTATTTTGTTCATATTATTAAATTATATATAGTTTATGTCATGGTCTGTTGTGCTTTGCTGGTTTCACGGGGCAATTTCCATTTTGTAAATCAAGTGGGGGGCTCGTCCGATAGAATCCATTAGGCATACGTAACACCGGCCATGTCTCTCACTGTCTATGGTGGGAGGTTCATGTAAAAGAACCATTGCTGACTTTCGACAAGAGGAGCTGCAAAGCCATCAGCGTGTTTCCGCCCTGTGATGACCTGGCGAGCTGTCCAGGGTGTACTCTGCCCTCGACCCAAGTTGGCTTGGATGGGCGCCAGCCTCCCTGCAACCCTAAGCGGTTAAGCGGTTACAGAAAATTAACTGATATTTCGGGGTGGCACGGTGGCGCAGTGCTTAGAATGTCCATGTGACAGCAAGAAGGCGTGGCTCCGATTCCCGGGCTCAGTGTGGAGGTTGCGTGTTATCGCAGTGCATGCGTTGGGTTTCCTCCGGTTACTCCAGTTTCCTCCTACAAACACGCATGGTAAGCTAATTGGCTGTTTCATGTCACCCCTAAGAGTGAGTGTGAGCGTGAATGATTGTACATGTGTTGGCCCAGCAATGGCCTGGAGTCGGCTGAGATGGGCGCCAGCTTTTCCCGCAACCCTAATTCGGATTAAGCGGT
>CM045740.1:37118224-37128224 GCA_024760905.1 Plotosus lineatus | reverse complement strand
TCGCCAGGTATTGCAGGGTCAACACTCACACAACCATTCATGCTTACACTCACACCTAGAGGTGATCTGGAACAGCCAGTTAACCTACTGTGCATGTTTTTGGACCGTGGGAGGAAACCTGGTTACCCGGAGGAAACCCATGCAAGCATGGAGAGAACATGCAAACTCCACACAGAAACAGGAATCAAGCCCAGACTTTTTTGCTGTGAGATGAACATGCTAACCACTATGCTACCGTGATGCCCTCAGACTTATTGTAACCATGAAATTTGCTCAGCACTTCATTCATTCGTTTTCTGAGCTGTTTACATAGTGTTCCAGGGAGGCTTGCACCTATCTCAGCCAATTCTGGGCGAGGGTAGGGTACACCCTGAACAGCTCACCTGGCCATCGTAGTACTTAACTCTTATCTCACTAAAACAAATATTATCGTCTTTAAGCTGGGTCCATCCTGACACACGGGGAAACTCAACTTGGACTCAGGACTCATTATGATTGAAGGACTTCATTATGATCTAGACCAGCGATGTGAAACTCATTTTCACTGATGGCCACATCACTTAAAGTCTATTTCATTGAGGGTCAAATAATTACATAACACCTATTTAAAAAGTGCAACTTTGGGCTCTCGAGTGGCACATCGATAAAGTGCGAGACTATTAACCCAGAGATCGCAAGTTTGAATCGAGTTTAATTCCACAGCTGTCTGTAGACAGGGGTCCATGGGAGCTAACTTGTCAAGCTCACGTGGGAGAGCATATGCTCGCTTCCTTGTCACTCACAGCAATTGCCAGCCAATTATTGCCATCGCTGAGCTCATTCATACAAGGGGCAAATAGCGCTTTCCCTCAGAGTGTGTTACACCAAACCCAAATCTGCTTGCACAACAGTTTGAAAAGAGTCAGGTGTCACAGAAGGGGTGTGCCCATGCTTTCACCCCTCCCTGGTTGGTGGTGGTCATGTGAAAGGGAAGGCAGTACTTGATGGGTGGGAATTGTATACATATAAATTAGGGAGAAAATGGGGGAAATCGAAAAAAAGGGACAACTATGAAATCTGCATGGCTATATTATTTGTTTATGCATTTGATCTCTTCTCTTTCATTCACTTTCCTTTTTTGACAGTGCTTGACAGTGACAAGCTAGCTTACAATCTTTCCTGAGTCATGAATGGCTAGCTGTTTGGTTGAAATAGCTTGGCCCCACCTAGTGGATGGATAAGAATTACATCTCATGGTGATAGCTGATGCAAAGAAGGTGTATGGTTCTGATCATGAAACTGGTACATTTTACAACTACCCAACTTCAAGCTTGAATAAATATTTCCATGTCCAAGTTTATTTGTGAATCAATGCATCAAAATCTTTAGTACATGCCTGGGAGATAATGTCATAGCAAAATATGTAGATACGGTGAACATAGTTTTTGAAATGCAGGGATCCCTCACTTTCCGCAGTTCATTGGGACTGAAATCCTTCACTCGACCATTAAAATCCGTGAAGTAGGATCACCTGCCAACCCCCCCCCCCCCCCCCCCCGACTGACGTATACGTACATGTATATGTGTATATAATATCGATAAATACATATTCAATGCTATAAATGCTTATAGTAACAATTGAACATTCAAAAAAAAAACATAAGATGTAAATTAAATGCACACACATACAGATGGTATTGCATGAAAAGAAGACCACACACATACATACATACATACATACATACATGCACACACAGATGCAACAATGTAAGTAGTTTTGATGGGAGATTTTGGTTGTTTTTTGTTTTGTGTTGTTTTTTTTGTTTTTTTTACATAATTGGCATGTTCCTGTTCAAACATGTTCAAAAGCACGTTCACAGAAAAATCTTCCGACAGTGTTCCCTTCGGTTCTTCAGTCTTTACACAAACGTTCCATCATTTCCTCAAACGTTCCGTGATCATTTCTTTTATTTCGCCAGTGTTCCTTGATCGTTCCGTGAGCCTTTCCCCCCCCCCCCCCCCCCCCCTTCCAGATGGTCAAAAGTGGTCACAGAATCCCCACGGAATACTCACAGAAGGTTTGTGGAATAACACATGGGATAACATGGAAGACTTGCGGAACACTCAAGGAAGTCACTTCCAGTAAATTATTCCAGTTCATTCACTTTATTTTTTCTGTTTTCCTGTTCATGTAATAAAATTTTAAAGTTATAATCACTGTGGTTTGGACTTGTGTGCATGGTTTTTAGTCTGGAATGATTTATTGAGGTGCAAATAAAAGGAATGTATTGACATAATTGATATTAAACATATTAACATATGTTTAATTTTATATATTTTATAATTCGAAATTATAAACATATTGCACTTTTGAAACATATGGGAAATTACAAACATATGTTAAATTTTAAATTTATTATACATTATAAACATATTATACATTATAAACATGTAATATGAATGAGAGAATGGGCTTCCTTGGACAAATCTGTGTATTTACAGCCGGAATCAGGAGCAAATCCTTTGATCTTTGCCGATTTTTCCTCCTTGAAACGTGGTTACTCCGCGTATTTCTCAGTCGTTCCTCAGTCATTCCTCAGTCATTCGCTGTTGAATGTGAACGTTCCGTCTTCATTCTGATGGTTCTGCAATCATTCCATAGCTCTTCCTTCTAAAATGGAGTAGTGCCATAGTCGTTCCTCGAGTGTTCCTCGCTTTCCGTGAACTTTCCGTGAACTTTCCGTGAATTATCCGAAGGTCTTCCTTTGCAATCTGCACTGGTTCCGAAGGTAATCCGAGCACTTTTACGCATTTAATCCGACATTGTACTGCGATCTTTCCGTGTCTCTTCCGCACATTCCATGAACGTACAATTTTCGGTAGGTTTTTGACCCATTTTCCATGTAAAAATGCCGAAGCTCCTCCATAGAGCGCGTTCCGCGTCTTTCCGCCTTGATCATTGCATTCTGCGCTCAATTGAAATGGGGGTATTAGGTCTCCACAGGTTACGTCACTTTTCCTGTCCATGTTACACGGTGTATCTTGTGCTTCCACCGATCACTGATGAATCAGCATTTATTAACTTTAGCTAATTAAGAAAGGTTAAAGAGGCAAAGCATCATCAATCAGCACTGTGTAACTAATTACACAGTTATTATCTAAAGCTATTATTAGTGAATAGAAGGCTGTTCATTCTGTCCATGTTACACTGACTTTGAGTCGTCCATAATTTGATGCTGCTGCTTTTCCGAGGAATATAATCCTGCAACTTCCAGGATTTACTGCATATTGGCCTCGTACGTTAAAAAATAGAGGAAAATATTTTTTATTAATCTGAAGAAAATGCAAAAGGTCAGTGTCACGATTTCAGAACCAGTTTCATGATCAGACCCATATGATAATCATATACATTAAAAGCTCTCACAGCCCACATAAAATGACTTGGAAGGCTGGATATGGGCCGCAGACCTTAAATTTTGTCGCCTGTGATTTAGGTGAAACAACCTCTCAGAGAACAAACCAGAAGTGTCTCTCAAGGCTTCCTGCATGGACAATGACTAATGAATGATGACAAACAGCTGGATGCTTTTAAAATTGTTGCAATGTTGTTTCACTTATGTCCCGGAGTCCAATAACGTCAAGTGCACTGTTATATAGTGAGGTCCAGTACAAACAACAAGACCGACTGTCCCTGTGGGCTTTTTTTTTTTGAACATCACATATCAGATAAATGCCCTGGTTTTCTTTGAGTTGCTTTAATGCATATCTTTATTATCGTAATGGTAGGAATAGGTTTAAAATAGTTCACTATATCCCCCAGTGCAGCGAGCTGGGTTATCAAAGGCCGACTGTGTCTCTCCCTGTCTATTCTGAGAGGCTGTAAAAGAACCATTGCTGACTTTTCTCAAGAGTAGGCGGATGTTTCTGATATGTAATTGCCTGGTGAGCTGTCAAGGGTGTACTCTGCCTTCGCCCTGAGTTGGCTGAGATGGGTGCCAGCCTCCCCGCAACCTTAATTAGGATTAAGCGATTCGGAAAATGAATGAATGAATAGTTCACTATATAGGTGTGCAGGCATCTAACAAATAATTTGACCAGAAATCTATGGTAACACTGATTTTATTACAGTTGTGTTTTTTGAAAGACTATTGCATGACAGAGTGGACAAAACAAACTTTATGAGAATCAGAAAGAAATTTACATAAGAGAACAACCTGAAAAATTTCTAATCAATCAAGAACCACCTAGAGGTTCAAACAATTTGCACTTTACAGCCACTGCACTCTGAAATAAATTGCAATCTAACAGTTGTACCAACCTAAAGTGTGTGTGTGTGTGTGTGTGTGTGTGTGTGTGTGTGTGTGTGTGTGTGTGTGTGTGTGTGTGTCTCTGTTTCCTTAGACACTGATGGCTGGGTTGGTGAGTTTTCAGGCCACCATGAAGCCCCTTTGATATGGAAAGAGGGTGAAGTCTATCTGCTACCTTACAGTGAGGAGGATGTCGGCTACTACAAAGCACCAGGTAGAAGATTCGGTTGACTGTATACTTCACGACAGTTCTGTCTGAGAGATGCATCATTAATCACATCAAATCTGATTCATTCATTCATTTTCTGATCCGCTTAATCCTAATTAGGGTTGATGGCTGGTGCCTATCTCAGCCGACTATGGATGAATTTTTATGACAAAAAAGTCCCTTATACATCTCTAGATGAGACCGCTCCCAAGTTTAGGGTGAGGAACTGCCAGAGGCTGTCACAATGCTTTACTTTCTGATTTTTTTTAATATCCATGTTTCCTGGGGCACAGTAGTCAATTGCGCATGTGCTAAAAACTTGAAATTAACACCCACATGTCAAATTTGAAATTAAAATCTCCCCCATCTGGTTTTGGCTACAGTGGCACCTGGTTTAAATCCAAACACTTATATGTAGATATGATTATTTGTGGGGATGAATACAGTGGTACCTCACCTTACGAAATTAATCTGTTCCAGAGGCAGTTTCGTAACCTGGATTTTTTGTCAGTAGAACCGCATTTTACATGTAAAACGCGTGATTCATTCCAAGGCCCCCAATACTACCCCCTAAACCCTTTGAAAATTATTAAAGCATACCTTTTAAGGTACTTACTTCGTGTTGACCATGTTTTCTTAGTAAAGTTATAATCTTACAAATGTTTATGCAAGGTTAAAGCCTGACCCAAAAAATAAAGTTGCAGTGAGCACACTCGAAAAACTCATGAAACAACAGTAACTCTGTCCTTTACATGAAAAGCATTATGGGTATTATGGAGATACAGGGCCATAATAGCCAATGGGAGGGAGCTGCGTCATCCCTCCTAGCCAATGGGGGGGCCAGTGGGGCGGGATGTTGGGAGATAGCCAATGGGAGGCAAGCAGGACAGGATGTCGGGAGATAGCCAATGGGAGGCCAGCGGGGCAGGATTTTGAGAGATAGCCAATGAGAGGCCACCAGGGCGGGATGTTGGGAAATAGCCAATGGGAAAGCAACTCGTGCATTGTTTGAATTTTTGAGATGGTATTTTTATAATGTGAACTTGTTTCATAGCCAGAGACAAAAATTTTCAGAAAATGTTTTTCGTAACCTGGATTTTTCCTTTGCTGGGACTATCGTAAGGTGAGGTAACACTGTAATACATTCATTCATTTTCTGGACTGAATAATTGTAATTAGGGTTGCAGAGGGGCTGTCGCCCATCTCAGCCGACTGTGAGCGAGGGGCAGGGTACACCTTGGACATCTCGCCAGGCCATCTCAGGGCCAACACTCACAATCATCCATACTCACACCAAGGGGTGATTAGGAACAGCCAATTAACCTACCGTGCATGTTTTTGGACTGTCGGACGAAACCGGGGTACCCGGAGGAAACCCACACAAGCAGCGGGAGAACATGCAAACTCCACACAGAAGCTGGGAATCGAACCCAGTACCTTCTAGCTGTGAGACGGCTGTGCGAACCACTACCCCACCGTGCCACTGGCTGAATAACATTGATAATATTTTGCTGTAATTTTTTTCTGTCTATGTTCTAATAAGCAAGACTTCCTGCAAGACTCAAAACAGGACTGTGTTTTAGAAATTAATGTCAGTTTTAAAAGTTCAGACATTAACCTGAAGGGTTTTTTCAGTCTCGGATTGCAGAAATCACTAAACAGTGTGAGAAACCTGACCACCCTGAATAAGTTCTTTTAATAGTGTAATCTAGCATTACTGAAAAACACAGACCAGTCTTCTGCCAGCGCAATCCTATTACAGCATGTCTTCAAGGTTTTCAGTTCAATGTATGATCAAAGGACAGCCTTCTCGTAGACACTCCTCCTGGCTAAATAACTTCTAAATGCGAACATCAAAATAACACTTTTGGCATCTACTCGACTGCCCAACTTTAAGGGGAAGTGATAAAGAGAGCACTTTCTGCACATGGTCAGTGTACATATATTGTGTATGTTGCAGACTAATCCATCTCTGTGTCCCCGAGCCACCAGCCGGTTTCACAGCCTCTCGCAGCACTTTGTGGCATTTTTCCTTATCACTAAGCCACAGGACTCACTTGTGTTTCTCTGGCCGCCAAAACCGGCAAAGATCAATTGCTCCCACACCACCATTAACAATCACATTTTCTCTCATCTCCTCCCTCTTCGAACTCCCCTCAGCTCACTTCCCCTCCTCTACATTGGTTTCTTTAAGGATTAGACGGCAGTCGTCCTTTCATCCCTTTTTTTCCACCAGTTTTTAATTCCCTCGCTGTGCTCCCATTGGTAATCTTCCCCATGAGCAAGCAAGATAGGTGGATTTTGTTTGATATTTGCTCATCTGATCTGAACAGGACATATTTTTAAGGTGTTTGTTATTGAAACCGAATTCATTCATTTTCTGAACTGCTTAATCCTAATTCGGGTCACGGGGAGGCTGGCACCCATCTCAGCCAACTCCGGGCAAGGGCGTGGTACACCCCGAACAGCTTGCTAGGCCATCGCAGGGCAGGAACACGCTGACGGCCATGCAGCTGTTCCTGTCGAAAGTCAGCAATGGTTCTTTTACATGAACCTCGCACCATAGACAGTGAGAGACATGGCCGGCCTTTGATAACCCAGTAAGTGCACTATGGGACAAAGACAACCCGCTGAGAGTGGAGCTTGAACCCCCCCAACCTTGGGATCACCTTGGGATCACCTTGGGCAGCACAGTGGTGCAGTGGTTATCATGTCCGCCTCACAGCAAGAAGGCCTGGGTTCGAATCCATGCCTGGGTGTTTCTGTGTGGAGTTTGCATGTTCTCCCCGTGCTTGCGTGGGTGTCCTCCGGGTACTCCGGTTTCCTCCCACAGTCCAAAAACGTGCACAGCAAGTTAATTGGCTAAATAATCTGCAGAGAGCGCTTCACTGTTAGACAAATTGTACCCAATCCCTTTCTTCAATGAGTAAAATATGTTTCAATGTACAGATCAGTGATCCAGCACTTTGACCCCCAGGCCACCGCTACCCCTGCTGTCCCCGCCAATATTCATTCATTTATTTTCTGTACCTGCCTAATCCTCATTACGGTCATGGGGAGTCTGGCACCCATCCCATCCAACCCTGGTTGAGGGCAGCGCACATACACCCTGGACAGCTTGCCAGGTCATTGCAGGGCAGAAACACAGTGACGGCTATGCAGCTCCTCTTGTCGAAAGTCAACAAAGGTTCATGTAAAAGAACCATTTTCTTAAAAATATGATTTCTTTTGATAGGCACAGAAATGATCTGACAGCGTTTCACTTCTTTTACAATTTATAACATAAATTATACACTCTGGTTAGCAGATTTTAAAAGTGAGGAAATCAGCTCATGGTCCGCCGCTTAATCCGGGGTCGGGTCGTGGGGGCAGCAGTCTAAGCAATGAGTACCTGACGTCCCTCCCCCTAGCCACTCCATGCAGCTCTCCTGGGAGGGGACTACGAGACATTTCTAGACCAGCCGAGAGACATAATCCCTCCAGTGTGTTCTGGGTCAACCGCGGGGTGTCTTCCTGGTAGGACACGTCCGAAACACCACACCAGGGAGGTGTTCTGGAGGCATATTCTAACCAGATACCCGATCCGCCTCAACTGGCTCCTGACAATGTGGAGGAGCAGCGGTTCTACTCCGAACTCCTCCCGGATGGCTGCGCTTCTCACCCGATCTCCGAGGGACATAACTATTCAAACATAGAAAATAAGAAAAAAGAAACGTATCCAATTTTGCATAATTTAAAAACAAACTAAAGATCAGTCAGAAGAAAAGAGTAATTGAAGAGTTTGCTTGAAAAAAAAAAAGCGGCAAGTACGATTGCTTTATTTATAAGAAAAACAACTTTTTCAGGAGCCTTATTTGTAATAAAGTAGTAATAAGGCTTTTATTACTTTATTTAACGGTTGTGGCTGAAAACCCTGGAAGATTTTATGTATTTTTTTTTTCCCCCTGTGTGATTAATTAACAAATCTTATTGTTAAGTCACAACAAGCTGCAGACTATTATTTATCTGCTATTTACTGGTCCGCTCCAATTATGACTCTTTCATCTTGGGGATCACTCCAGACCACTCCATCTCCCTTCCTTCAGAGGTCTTCTGTCTCCTACCTCTCATATATTACTTGTGGATGCACTGACGACATTCAATTTCTTGCTTGACACTCATCACTCTGTACTCTGTACTTCCTGCCGTCTCTTGTTGAGCTCGTCCTTCACGATTACCCCTCCACCATTTCTCTTTTCATTTCCAGCATGGGAGGACAACCTGAATCCACCTTCAATGGCTTTCAAGATGGTGCTGTTGAGCAAGATCGCTGTCGCTCGGCGTTCTCCTCAATTTGGTTTAGTTTCGAGTGTTTTTACCAGGATTTTCAACTTTTCTGGAAAAATGATTACTTACAATAAGCAGACTCCTCTGGACATCCAAGAATATTCACAATCTTGGACCCCACCAATTTTTTTCTCCGGTTTTTATTCATGGAGGTTGCTTGCCTTGGCTACCTGCGCGACGACAATGCTGGAGGAAAAGAGCCAGAGTTCTGGTGAGGAGCAGACAACACTGTACCTTACTTCCCAGCTTCTTCTTGCTAATGTCCAAAGTTTGGAGAACAAGTTGAATGACCTATGGTCCATGATGAACTTCTATGAGACATGAAGGAATACGATGTCTTTATTTTTGCAGAGACATGATTGCACCCCTCAGTCCCTGACTTGGCTGTTGTTCCCGATGGCCTTTCCATTCACCACCAGAACGAGACAGAGATGAATTGGGGGAGCACAGGGGAGGTGGCATGTTGATTATGACGAACAAGCGGTGGTGTGTGGATGTAAAAACAGTGTAGTCGGGATGCTCTCCTGATCTTCAACACCTCATGGTCAAATGCAGACCTTTTTATCCGCCTAGAGAGTTTACAGAAGTGTTCTGTACTCACTGTTTATGTTCCTCTCACGCCAACATCACGCAGGAGCTTGAGGAACTCTATGAGGTTATCGACTGGCAGGAAGCATTACACCTAGAGCCTGCTCACATCATGGCTGAGGACAAGATGATCCAAAGGAAAGTTCTGCTGAGGTTCTTCCAGCACATAGATGTGATATGTGTACTCCACTTGCACCAACCTGCAAAGCCCACCTCCGACCAGCCTCTGTCAGATCGGGTCAATTCTCGGTCCTGCTGCTTCCAGCATATAGGCAGAGGCTGAAGTGCGAGCAGCCGATGATGTGCTCAGTTTAACGCTGGACCGAACAATCAGACACTGTCACTGCTTCCACGCTACGGACTGCGAAGTTTTCCGACCTGCCGCCAACAATAATGTTAATAACTACACTGAATGTGAACATTTTTGTCATAATCAGCATGATCACCACAATTCCACCAAGTTTCCTTAAAATTATAATTCAATCCCAAACACACACACACACACACACACACACACACACACACACACACACACACACACACACTCATCACAGTTCTCTCAACTTGTGTAGATCGTGGACATTGAGCTCCA
>CM045740.1:37105724-37108224 GCA_024760905.1 Plotosus lineatus | reverse complement strand
TCAATGGGTCATCATTTATTACCCGCCCCCCCTCCACCCCTCTCCACTCTCCTCCAGTGTAGCCAACTGGGTTATCAAAGGCCAGCCATGTCTATCACTGTCTATGGTGAGAGGTTCATGTAAACGAACCATTGCTGACTTTTGTGAAGAGTAGACTCTCCAGGGTATCCAGGGTATACTCTGCCCTCACACAGAGTCGGCTGCGTGGGCGCCGGCCTCCCCGTAACCCTAATTAGTGTGAAGCGGTTCAGAAAATGAATGAATAAAATAAAAATGCTAAAATGACTACAACTGAGTTAAGAACTCATCCATCCAATCATGTATTGATACCAATTGGAAGCCGCTTAATCCTAATTAGGGTTGCAGGGAGGCTGGTGCACATCCTCATCGATTCTGAATGGTGATTCTGAATGAATGATTCTGAATGAAGCTGAATGGCTCTCCAGACCAGGGACAACACGCATACAACCACACTCACTCTCCTAAATGGGGCAATTTGGAGTCGCCTACCGTGCATGGTTTTGAACAGTAGGAGAAAACCGGAGTACCTGGAGAAAATCCATACAAACATGGGGACAACATGCGAACGCCACACAAAAACGCACGAGTCTGCGACCTCCTAGCTGGGCGTAACCTTCTAACAACTGCGCCACTATGCTTCCTGGATTAATAACTGTCCGCCATATTATTAAGACCTGTAAGAATAGTGGTTCTTGTAGTGGTAAGTAGGTGTTATCAGAGCATACAGACATGCTGGACTCAGACAAACACAGCGCACCACTAGTCCTTGCGTTCTTATTGATGACACATGTTGTGTCGAACCCTGGTTTCTGTCTTAATGCGATTCTGGATTTCTTCCTAGTATTTGTGTTTTGGGGGTGTTGCCTTGTTTCCATTGGCTTGCTACTTCCAGAATACTGTCTGTTTGTGACTGCTATTCCGAGTCGTATTTCCTATTTGCTGTCCTCATTTGCTGTTTGATGTTTAACATCTATTTTACCTCCAAATGTATGCGGTCTGTGGCAGTGGTGGTCTAGTGGTTAGGGCGCAGGGTCGCTGATCCTAAGGTTGGGGGTTTGAGTCCCCACAGGGTTGTCACTGTCCACCCAGTGCAGCTAACTGGGTTATCAAAGGCGGGCCATGTCTCTCACTGTCTGTGGTGAGAGGTTCATGTAAAAGAACCATTGCTGACTTTCGTAAAGAGTAGGCTGCAAAGCCGTCAGCGTGTTTCTACGACCTGGAGAGGGATGTGCTCTGCCAGGCCAAATCAGCCCAAGTCTCGCCATGAAGGCGCCCCAACGACATCCTCGGATGTTAAGGGATAAGTGAAGAAGTGAAGTACATGCGGTCCGTCTTGTCTTCTGCGTAAATAACCCGTTCCAGCCACTGATAGTATTCAGATATCATAAATAAAAACGCTGCTTCTATGGCACTGGAGCTTTGTGTATAGTTAAAGGCATATATCTCTTGAGTTTAAGCTTGCTTAAATCATATTAAGTGGCATATATTTAATTTAATATATAACTTTTTAAACAACTTTGACAAAGGCTTTAAAGTGATGGAGCATGTAATAAAGTTCTTTAAAATTCATAAATTCATTAATAATTAAGAACAAAGCCCTGTGGATCCTGTAATCTTATATTAGGCAGTATTTTGTCTATTATACTGCATATGAGCCATCCCATTCTTTTTCATATGCTTTAATTAAGCCATATTCAATTAGCTGACAGTTACAAAAATATATATATTCTAAAACTAATCGGCTTGGCAGGACGCCTCAGGCTTCAGCCGCTTTGTGAGGATTTACTGAGGTAGTTTTGCCATAGTCTGTGACTCTTATCTATGCTGAAAAGAAAAACAAACATTTCAGTTTATTTGAGGAACTAGTGTCGTAGTCAAGACCATTACGGAGACTTTAATGCGGTGAGGCTAAGCCAAGACCAAGTAGGCGGTGAGACCAGGTCAAAACCAAGCATATCAACCCCAAGACTTTAAGGGGGCGAGACTGATTCAAGATCAAGGCCAAGGAGGGACAAAACCAAGTTAAAGAGGAAGCATACCAAGATCAAATTTTTAGGTGCGCAAGACCAAGTTGAGACCAAGACCATGGAGGTGGTCAGACTGAATCAAGACCAACAACAAGGAGGGGGCAAGACTGAGTCAGGGTCAAGATCAAGGAAGGGGCGAGACCGAGTCAGATCCAATGATAAGGAGGAGATGAGACCAAGTCAGGACACAGTACAGTATACCAACTCCAAGACTTTATCGGAGTGAGACTGAGTCAAGACCAAGACCATGGAGGGGGTGACACCGAATTAAGACCAACATCAAGGAGGGGTGAGACTGAGCCAGGGCTAATGCTAAAGAGGAGATGAGACCAAGTCAGGACAAAGTATACCGACCCCAAAACTTTATCAGAGTGAGACTGAGTCAAGACCAAGACCATGGAGGGGGTGACACTGAATTAAGACCAACATCAAGGAGGGGTGAGACTGAGCCA
>CM045740.1:37028224-37100724 GCA_024760905.1 Plotosus lineatus | reverse complement strand
GCACAGTGAGCTCCCCGCGACTCTAATTAGGATTGAGCAGTTCAGAAAATGAATGAATGAATGATCATTCTTATTCCGTGATAGGTGTGGTATGAGGTGCTCCATAAATCCCATGTACACCACGTCATACACACAGTATGACACCTGTACATGGACCTGCACTTGTTTCTGTATGAGACCAATATGCGTACAGTATTCTGTGTATGGAAATGTGTACAAGCCACACAGATGTGCCTGTCGGAAGAATAGATGTTAATAATCTGCTTTTTTACTCCATAGGTTAAATGAAACCGAGGTGAATCCATCACTCACTCCTTTTGAGTTTCAACGTTTACTCACCAACCTGACGGCGCTACAAATCAGCAATGTGGGCGGACAAAATTGTGAGTGTGTTATTTCATTGAAAAGTTTTTTGGTTTTTTTTGCAAGTGTTTCAAAAATGAAGTAAAATAAAATAAATACAATGCCTAGATAAGGTACTTTGGGAAGTACAGTGATCCCTGACTACTTCTTATTTCAGTTTCTGCAGCTTCAATGCATTACAGGCTTTTCAAAAATATTTAGCGAAAAATTAAAAAAAAAGTTAAGTAAAATGCCACAAAACAAGGCCAATTATGCAAAAAAAAAACAAAAAAAAAAAAAAACAACCCCCCCCAACAAAACCACTTACATTTTTTTATGTGAGGTGTGCATCTGAATGTGTGTGTACTGTATTTATATTTTATTTACAGCTTATGCATTAATTTGAATGTTTAATTGTTATTATAAACATTTATAGTGTTGAATATGTATTTATTGATATTATATACAGACGCTCCCCGACTTATGTTCATTCGTTTTATGTTTTTTCAATTTTATGTTTTTTGTTTGTTTGTTTTAAATAAAAAAGTCAAATTTTGAGTATTGACGTACTTATGTAGTACGCTGAAGTAATAACGCAATGACGTAATGACGCTGCGTCCATTGTTTACAAACGACAGACTAAACGTGCCCTTCGTTCCCAGTTCAGTTTTATATATATATATATATATATATATATATATATATATATATATATATATATATATATCAGTTATATATATCAGTTATATAGCGTGTTACCCTTGTGTTAAGACGTCGTCTCTGTGATCTCTGTGTTTACACTGTTTTGCGGACTTTTGTAACCCTAAGCAAATATGGTTGGTCAGAAGCGTAAGCCTACTTGCATGGGTGCAAGTCTCATACACAGAGATGAATTAACTATCTGCTCGGATCGGTGCAATCTACCATGCATACTCAGTTAAACAGAGAGAGTTGTAAAATGAATGAAAACGCGAATCCACAAAAGAAAGAGAACTCTCCGCTCTGCTGGTCGTTCACATCAGTGCAGGCTGTGTTCTAAACGAGTTCAATGTTCCCTTGCACACTTGAAAGACCGGAAGTCCGTATAACCCACAGTAAGGACACAACTTTCGCAAGTACACTACTTTTGATATTGAGCGCCTCACATATTGTAAGCGTTGATTGGCTGTTTTAAGCTTCATGTAAAGTGACTCTGTATAAATAAGTGACTTATTTGAAATTAATGTTGATATTATTTGATATATTTTATTTTATTTTACAATGTTATGTTTATAATAATTGATTTAGGGGTGTATTATGAGATACGGTCATGGTATTTATGAATGTATAGTACAGTATGAGCGTCATACGTCACACGTCATACGTCATACATCACTGTAACAACTTACGCTCACTTTCAACTTACGTTTGGCTGTGCGAAACCAATTAAAACCGTAAGTCAGGGGGGTCGATCCTACTTCACGGAATTTGGTGGTCGCGGCAGGGGCTCTCGGTCCCCATTAACCATGGAACGTGAGTATCATAATTGATAACGAGTTTTTTCGAGAAGTTTATTATTGTTAGCCCGAGAGCAACGTCCTGTGAGGTGTTATGTAATGAGCCAAAAAGTGTTTCCGCCTAATTCCTGTGTAAAACATTTCAGAGTTTGGAAATATGATCTGATGTTGCTATAGCAATACATGCTAGCACGTCACCCGTGTGCTGTTTTGGACCTGGTCTGCACAATATAGCATGGAAATTGCATTTTGTCGTGTTTTGAGCAGGAATACATCAGCATACGGATTTCTACAAACAACTGAAAATAGACTCGAAATATAAAAATATACTCGAGCATGTGCAGAGCTTGTGTTAAAGGCTTCACTGACTGATATAGAAGCAGTGTTGCAGGCAGCATTATTTCTAGGTCTGATGTAAAAATGGCTTCAAGGCAGAATCCAAACCCAAAGGTGAGCAGTTGACGGTCGAGGACTTGCCATTGGCCCAGCAGTGGCTTTTCAGCAGCTTCAGGACTTCACACTCACAATCTGCTTGTTAGTAGCAAAGACCTTTAACCCTTGAGCCAGCACTGCAGATCCGGGCTTAACATCCAGTTGACTGCAGATGTGCCTCAATAGTAGTGCCTCAGTCAGCATATTCTGTTCCATGTAGTGCAGGAGCTCCCAAAATTTGTAGAAATAAGAATCATCACTGCTAACAATGAGCTGTGACTTCCATTGCTGCAACTATACGTACTTAAAATATTTTCTATCTAATCATTAAAATAGTGATAAATCAATTATCTTTTCCCAATGACTCTGGGTCGGGTACAGTGGGGTAGTGGCTAGTATGTCCACCTCACAGCAAGAAGGTTCAGGGTTCCATTCCCAGCTCGGGTGTTTATGTGTGGAGTTCGTATGTTCTCCCCGTGCTTGCGTGGGTTTGCTCTGGGTACTCCAGTTTCCTCCCACAGCAAAAAAAAAAAAAAACATGCACATTAGGCTAATTGGGATTAAACGGTTCAGAAAATGAATGAATGACAATGATTCTGAACCAGCTCATTGCTAACTAAACATCATAACAAGCAAATTCTACTGGAAAAACAAGACACCCTGAATAAAATTGGATACATATTAAATAGACAAAGTGCAAAGATTCCTAAAAGGCTCCCAAGACTACCCTATAAACCCTTTAAAAATGATGAAAGTACACCAATTTTGTATGAAATATGTGTTAACAGTAAAAGAAAATTATTTATTAAACCATTTAAACATTTTATTAACATATTAAACCATTTTATTAACATATTTATTAATTAAACCATTATTAAACATTTTTATTAACACACATACACACACACACAACACTGTCTATCTCTCTCTCTCTCTCTCTCTCTCTCTCTCTCTCTCTCTCTCTCTCTCTCTCTGAGTGGTGCGATCTGCCGAATACGGGCTCTGCCCACACGCAGCGTGCAGCCGATGGAGCTTGGGGTGTTGTATTTTAAAGCGGAATTACCTGTTTGAAAGATCTGAGGTCCGGATTCAATATTAACTTGCTTCCTTGAGAGATCAGAGGTCTTTTGTCAAACACAGCATTCTGTGCACGGAACATTTGTGGCGCTGCCCACTTCCGTGCACAAAAATGCTTCGTGGCCAAATGCGGAGCTTTTGAGACGGGGCGCGGCTCATCCGGACCTCCTCAAATAAGCTGCATTGAGTACTCTCAAAAAACTCACGAAACTCATGAACCAACAGTACAGCTCTCCTTTACATGTGTGACAAACAAGCTTATGGGTTCAGTACTATGGAGATTCAGCTCCCTCCTGGCCAATGGGAGGCCAGCGGGGCAGGATGCTGGGAGACAGCCAGTGAGAGAGCAACTCACGCGTTGTTTGAATTTTTGAATGGCGCATTTGGTGGTTTTTGTAAGAAGAGGTTGTTTCGTATACAGAGGGCGAAAATTTAGGAAAATATTTTTCGTAACCTGGATTTTTCGTATTCAGAGGTTTTCATAAGTAGAGGGCAGACTGTATTCAAATAATGTACTGCAACATGGATGTACGGAAATTTCAATATCGTTTGCTTTTTTTCATTTTGGGCGGCACGGTGGCGAGTGCTGAGCACATCTGCCTCACAGTATGAGGGTCCCTGTGTAGCAGTGCAATTTAACCCCTGCCCAAATTAAACCTGGGTGTATTTTGGCCCAAGCAAGGACATTCACTAGTGGATAAACTGTCCTCGGCCAAATTATACTCGGAGTGTAAAATAAACAAGGCCAGACGACGCTTCATTGGTCCAGAATATGCCATTCTTTACGTAAGGAGGATTTGATTGTGTTTAGTATATTTGTAGTATACAGTATAAATGTGCCAAAGATTTTTTTTTTTCTATTGGTTTGTCTTTCCCACTAGAAATGGATTACTAGGTCATTATTATTCATTTGTCAAATGTCCAATTACAACCATGGCAATTTTATTGTGCAACACACACACACACACACACACACACACACACGCTGACAGCTTGAGGTGCCGCTGCATTGCCACACTGGCAGAGCGATACGTGCTACCGGCACTTGTGTGTCTGAATGGTGCTTTCTCTGTAGGAATGTGTAGCAACAGCTAAGAATGAGAAATGAGCCCAGAGGGTGGATTATAATACATATGCTTGCACTGAGCCATATGAAAGCACAGGCAAATATTCTTTCATTTTCTGTAGCCGCTTAATCCTAATTAGGGTCGCGAGGAGGATAGGGGCAAGGAAACGCAGGGCGGAAACACACTGACGGCTATGCAGCTACTCTTGTTGAAAGTCGGCAATGGTTCTTTTACATGAACCTCCCACAATGAGAGACATGGCCGGCCTTTGATAACCCAGTTAGCTGCACTGGGGGGACAGTGACAACCCGTTGAAAGTGGGGTTTGAACCCACAACCTTAGGATCAGTGATCCAGCACCTTTACCACCAGGCCACCACTGCTCCATAGGCAAATATGTTGGTTTTAAAAGAGTGTGTGTGTGTGTGTGTGTTTATTATTTTTAAGAGCTGTGGGTACCTGAAGATAAAATCCCTGTCTCACACGTCTCTCCTCTTCTCTCTTCAGTCCATACTGACTGATAAATTAATCACCACCTCATTTATTTTTATACATATTGAAAATTCACTCCACCGGTATGAGTCTAAATGAGAGAAATAGAGCGATAAAGGGAATAATGGAAAAGAAATGATAAACAAGCAGGTGAGAACTGACTATTTGTAATCTGTACGAGTTTGCAGTAAACAAAGAGATAGTGATATAATAAAGGGTGACGATTTGCAAATACTTGAAAGTATAGCTAAAGCTAAATTATGGAGTCCATTACACCAACTCATCAATAAAATAAATAATGAATAACAATCCATAAAACGCAGAGGCCGTGATGGTTATGCTGCGTGAAAGGAGATTCAAGTTTCATGGAAATATACTGACGGACGCACTTTAAAATATTGAGGCCTGAAGCTCACCAACCCAAGTGGTTCAGGTGCTGGGGTTCATGGTTGTGAGGTTGTGGGTTCGAGTTCACATTAGACCTCCACCGTGCTATGACCCTTTGCAACGTCTTAACAATAAGTTTGCCTTTGTCCACCCAACAGTAGAAATGGGTAGCGGTTAAAAATACTAGCGTCCCATCCAGGACGAGTTGAACTCCGAGTCTCCTTATGGTATGGAAACTGAGGATGAACCAGTCAGCTCGGGTGTAAAAAGCCCAGCAGACTTATCTAAACAGCTCACCAGCCATCACAGGGCCATCACACAACCAGTGCTTAGATAACAACTAAACCTGAATCACTGCTGATCTCCCGAACAGTCAACAATACCTTTCAGTAGTTGGTAGTCGCTATCCTTCGTACCTTAATGCCCCCTTTCTACATAGGAAGGATCTATACCTGGGGTCTCAAACTCATTCCACCAAGGGCCACAGTGGCTGCAGGTTTTTGCTTCAACCAAGCAGCAGTAGACCAGTCTCCGTACACAGCACACAGATTGACCAATCAACTGCCTGAAGACTCAGATCAGTTTATTAAATGAGTCATATCAGGTGTGCTGCGACTTGGTTAAAGCAAAACCCTGCATCCACTGCGGCCCTTTGTGGAAAGAGTTTGAGACCCTTGATCTATACAAGAGGGACCAAGTTGGGCCCCTGAGTGGCGCATCGGCAAAGTGCTGAACTATTAACCTGGTGACTGCAAGTTCAAATCCGGTTTAATGCCACAAGCATGCCCAGCCGGGAGTCCATGGGAGCTAATTGGCCGAGTTCTCACTAGAAGGAGGGATGGCATATGCTAATTTCCCTGTCACTCACCTCACAGCGATCGTCAACCAATCATGGGTGTCTGTGAGCTCCAAATGTGTTAGAGCGCCCCCAAATACATATTTTGCAGCAGTTCGAAAAGAGGCGGGTAGCTAACATTGCATGTCACTGAGAGGGCATGTGCATGCTTTCACCCCTCCCTGGCCGGTGGTGGTTATGTGATAGGGAAGACAATACTTGATTGGGTGAGAATTGAATAAAATTAGGAAGAAAATGGCGAAAATCCAAAAGAAAAGGGACCAAGTTGGTCCAAAGTCAATTAAAGTTGACATGTCTATCACTACACTTGAGACAACCCAACTATTTAACTTTACTCTGATGTATGAATGCTTTTGCTTCAAGGAATGGCCTAATATATCTTCCACTGCACCTCTTCAAATGAGAGTCATTAATCTCTTCAACGTCGATGTTCTAAAAACAGGCCGGCTTGAAAGCAGCGGATTACAGTCCTCTCCCGTTCGGTATCGCAAACTTTTAAGTGCGTTGCAGTCATTAGATTCGAACTTTGTGTATATTTACAAAACACGGTTAAGCTGGTCAGTAAAATATTTTTTAAATATACTGTATATTCGATTTTTTTTTATTATTATTATTTTTAGTCGAAATTACAATTTTGATGATCTACTTTGAAGTTGGTCAGGAAAGCCGGTTGGCCTTCACAATGCTGTATTGTAAAAATTATTAGGTTTTGGGTGGCGGCTAAGTGAATGTTAATGTTTCCCTGTCAAGCTTTCAGGGCCGGACTATGCTCAGAATCTCACGGGAATTTGTACACGCCTGAGACCTGCCAATGATGTCTGTATTTTTTGGAGTTTTATAAATGGCCGTAGCACAACGTGTCTACAGTCCCCCTACAAAGCCTGAAAAATGTGCATGCCTTGGGGTTAGTCTGTAAAGTTCGTTAGTAGAAGGAACTCATTACATATACTAAACATGTCCAGATGTACAACAACGTCTCGAGACACCATCACTACAGGAAGTCCTTTATTTCAATGGTTAAATGGCGCCATTGGCGGTTCAGGTCCTTGTTCAACACCAAATGCTAAAACTATCATATCAGGTAGCTTTGACGTACAGTACCAATGATATAAAATATATTTGACCCTTGTATCTTTTTCTCTACCCGCAGATACATCCCAGCTCTCTGGAGTGACATTGACCTCTGCAACCTTGGTTGAGTCCTCCACCTCCTCCGACGTCCTCCTTGCATCATTTGCCCCCTGGGTTGAAACGTGTACGTGCCCACTAGGATTCATGGGGCAATTCTGTGAGCTTTGTGCACCAGGTTTTACCCGAGAGAGACCTAACGGTGGGCCGTATTCACCCTGCGTGCCATGTAACTGCAACCAGCATGGGACGTGCCATCCAGAAACAGGTCTGTGAGATAAAGTTGGGGTAAAGGTCACATTGACTCCTTTTCATTATAGTGAGGCCATGTTGCTACTTTTAGGTCAAAGTGACCGGGATATAAACTCCGTGTGACCTTAAAGTACTTATTTTTGCTTATTATTTATGTGTTTCACATTCATCCAACCTTTATAATGGGTCAGTTTTTTTGTCCAAAACACGATGTGAGGGTAGCATCCTGTCAGATAATTAATTGTAGATGTATATAAGCATATTTACTAAAAACAGGATGACATATATTTCTCCACACACACCCCAACCAGTTGAATTTCCATATCATCCCCAACCCCCATTTTATTGATTGTTTCACCTGTATACCACCCATCTCTCTCTCTCTCTCTCTCTCTCTGTCTTTCTCACTGCCCCAGTTAACAGACTGCATAGTGAGCTAAATGCCTGTGCAGGAGAGGCAGAGTTCACTGCCACCGCCATCACGTTCATTAGCTTTATTAACCAGCCCCTTGGCAAATTAATGTTAATATAGGCTAGGACCTTAAACAGCATGTGTGAATATGTTCCAGAGTAAGAGCAATGTGAGAGAGTTGGGTAAAAAATAGCAGCACTTTGGTAATAAACTCTTTTTGTACGCTTTCAGGTGCTAATTAGGTGCCATTCAGTGCATAGGAGGAAAAAACGTTTGATATACGAGTCTGATCATGAAACTGGTCATGAAATGTGTGGCATTGACCTTTTACATTTTCTCCAGATTTAGAAAAAATATTTTCCCCCATATTTTTTTTTTTTTAAATGTCTGAGGCCAATATGCAGTAAATCCTGTTAGATGCAGGATTATATTCCTCGGAGAAGCAGCATCATAAAATTATCAGTAGGACGACTCAAAGTCAGTCTGTAACATGAACAGAATGAACAGCCTTCTATTCACTAATAATAGCTTTAGATAATAATTGTGTAATCAGTTACACTGAGATGATTGATGGTGTTTGACATCTTCAACTTTTCTTTATTATCTGAAGTCAATAAATGGCGATCAGTGATGGGTGGGAGTATAAGATACACCGTGTAATATGGACAGGAAAAATTACATATATCATCAACCAATTTTTCCCCACACGTGTAAATTCCCCATGTACTCATGCTCAATTTCATGTGGAGACCTCAGCAGATGCTCAGCAGGATGAGAAAATAATGAGGTCTTTCTCTTGTCACAACATTGAAAAAGGTGTCAAGTACATATGGACTTACAGTACTTTATCTCAAAAACTGTGTTCTGTTTTGATATGATATTTTTCCCCAGGCATGCACTAAGGATTTTGATGAATTGATTCTAAAATATCGTGGACATGGAAATATTAATTTTATTATTAAATAATTTATTCATTTCGAAGTTGGGTAGTTGGAAAATGTACTAGTTTGGTGATCAGACCCATAGGTATATAAGCACGTATGATATATTCTTAACAGAATGCATACATGTATAATATATTCATACATATTCAATATATATAAATTAAACATATATGTGTATTGCAGGACTCCTTCCGTTGTTGACATAGTGTGATTTGATAGAGTGAGTTCAGAAAAATGTGCCATGTTGTAATAATTTAATATAATAACTGCTTGTGCAGCTAACTGGGTTATCAAAGGCGGGCCATGTCTCTCACTGTCTATGGTGAGAGGCATGTAAAAGAACCATTGCTGACTTTCGTAAAGAGAAGGCTGCAAAGCCGTCAGCGTGTTTCTGTCCCTTGCTAAAGGGTTGTGACAGGAAGGGCATCCGACATAAAAACCGCTGCCAAATCAAACGTGCGAATCATTCGCTGTGGCGACTCCTGATAAAGGGAAAAAGCCGAGAGGAAATCTCTGTCTTGTATAAGACAGAAAGGCAGGTTTCACAGGTAGGGTGTTTTCTCCCTTAGTTGTACACACACACACACACACACACACACACACACACACACACACACACACACACACACACACACACACACACACACACACACATATATATATATGCATACACACATACATACACAGGGATCCCTCACTTTCCACATTAATCGGGACCGAGATCTCCCCACAACCACCGAATTCCACGAAGAAGGAACAACTGCCCCAACCCCCCTACTGACTGACAAAAACGTACATGTATATGTGTATATAATATTAATAAATACAGATTCAATGCTATAAATGCTTATAATAACAATTAAACATTCAAAAGTAATCCATAAGATGTAAATAAAATGTAAATAAAATATAAGTGCATGTATATGTAAATAAAATATAAATACACGCACATACAGATTTGCACCTCATAAAAATGTGACTTGTTTTAATGGGAGGTTTTGGGTTGTTTTTTGTTTTGTGTTTGTTTGGGGGTTTTTTATTTGCATATTTGGCCTTGTTTTTGCAGCATTTTCCTTAACTTTTTCCTCTATTTTTCCTTAAGTTCCTTATTTTTTTAATCTGATGAATATTCAAAAAAAAAAAAAAAAATGCAATGCACTGAAACCACATGAATTGAAGCGCGAAGTATGCAGTATGTGTTTTTATATATATATATATATATATATATATATATATATATATATATATATATATATATATATATATATATATATATATAGGTAGGTATTTCTCAGTGCAGAGCTCAGAATTAGATTAAACTGGACGTTATTCATGATCATTTGTTTGAGACATTTTGTGAACACAATATCTCAATACTATTTTGAGAGGGTTTCTCCGAGGGTGGCATGGTGGTGCATTGGGGCCACTTCTACCCTACTGCAGTAATGTCTGCGTTTGACTCCCAGCTCGAGCATGTCTGTGTGAAGTTGGTATGTTCTCCCCGTGCTTATGTGGGTTTCCTCCCACACGCCAAAAACATCCACAGTAAGTTAACTGGCTGCCCCTGATCACCCGTAGGCATGAGAATGAGTATGAATGGTTCTGAATGTTATCCCTGCGAAGGCCTGGTGAGCTGTCCAGGGTGTGCCCCAGCCTTGCTCAGAGTCGGCTGAGATGGGCGCCAGCCTGCCTGTGACCCTAATTAGGATTTTGCTGTTCAGAAAAATGCTTGGATGAATGAAGGTTTTCTCCGAACTTTGTGTTTATGTCTACCCTGACCCCGGTTTACACTGGGGTACGATGTCCGTGATCTCTGTGATTCAATTGAGCTCTATGATTTATGAGCACACTTGGAGCATGACTAGAGTATAAAAAGCAGACAGGATGCATCCAAGAGATGAATTTGAAGGAATCATGTTGCCAAGTTCATAAAGATCCCCTACAATGGAGCATCAAGGTCTGTTATGCTCTGTTAAGCTCTACAGCACTGTACTACGATTCCAGCATTCTGTCATGATTGGCAGTAAATCATTATACGTCGTAATAAATATTTTTCCACAATCAGCATGACCAGCACCATCCAACATGGTCCTTTAAGATCATCATGATTCAATCCCATGACCCCCCCACCACCACCCCCACCCCACCCCCCCACACACACACACAGTTATCATGAATCATGATTCTCTCACATTGTGGAAATTGCAGGCATTGTTCCCTATTGTAAACACAGGGTGACTCAAGGATGCAGTGATTCATTTTGGGTTTTTTTTTGTTTTTTTTTTTGTTTTTTTTTTTTTTTTGGATGGGGGGGTGCTAATGGTTAAGCTCATGGCTGCCTTATATTCATTGTTTGTGCTTATTGTAGGACTTTGGGTTTAAATTGAATTAAATTCAATTAGACTGGAGGTCAGAGGTCAAATGTCAAGGTTATCCATGTAAACTTCATGTACATCCCTTGCTTGTAAATCCTATGAATATCAAATAGAACCAAATAACTGTGAAACAGTGTTTAGATAGACAGACAGACAGACAGACAGACAGACTGATGGATGGATGGATGGATGGATGGATGTAATTATTTTTTTCTCATACTGTATTTTTATATTTTATATTTGATATGGTGGGTATCCATACTCCACTCGGTTACCTTGATAATGAATATTCAACTACATTTTTTCCCCATTTTCTCCCTAATTTAGTCCCACCCAGGGCTGGTGGTGTAGTGGTTAGGGTGCTGGGCTCATGATCATGACCCATGACCCCTGAGCAAGGTCTTAACCACAAGTGTGCCTCTGTTCACCCAGCAGTATAAATGGGTACCAGCAGTTCTGTAGTGGTGGGTACGCGCTGGTACACTCCGTGTACCTACTTGTTTTAGTGGCTGAGTTGCGTGTACTGACTTAATTTGGTCTACTTTATAGTTGATCGATGTAAATTTCCGCGACTGTGTAAATAAAAAGTGCAGAGGAAGTGCTAAATAGTTTCAAAGCCAAAGCCGCACCCTAACCGCGCTCTGCGCACCTCAGTTGCTTCGCTACCATCGTGTACTTACTTATTTTTTGATCACTATGGCACTTGGTAGTAAAAATATACTGGGAAGGTAACCGGCGATGGACTAGCATCCCATCCAGGAACTCCTGGTCACTTCACGCTATGGAAACCGAGGATAAGCACCGGCCTGATGAGCCACTACACTCGGGTGTAAAAAGGCCACATTACCTTATCTTACCTTACTTAGTCCCACCCATCATGTATCACCTTCCCTATCACATGACTACCACCAACCAGGGAGGGGCGAAAGCATGCACACGTTCCCCTTCCTGACATGCAATGCTAGCCATTTGCCTCTTTTGGAACTGCTGCATAGGGGCAGTGGGGGTCTAGTGGTATAAGGCGCCGGGGGTTCGAGTCCCACTCTCCCCAAGGTTGTCACTGCCCCCCCTAGTGCAGCTAACTGGGTTATCAAAGGCCGGCCCATGTCTCTCACTGTCTATGGTGTGAGGCATGTAAAAGAACCATTGCTGACTTTCGACAAGAGTAGGCTGAAAAGCCGTCAGCGTGTTTCCGCCCTGCGATGGCCTGGCGAGCTGTCCAGGGTGTACTCTGCCTTCGCCCTGAGTTGGCTGGGATGGGCACCAGCCTCCCCGCGACCCTAATTAGGATGAAGCGGTTACAGAAATGGAACTGCTGCACACGTGTATTTTTGGGGGGCTAACACAGTCCCACCCCCTCCTACAAATGAGTTCCCAGACACCTAGGATTGGCTGGCTGTCTCTTTGCAATCTCCGTGTTTTTCCTGGAAGGTTTCGGGCTTTTTCTGAAGATTGTTTACCTTTGCCTGATTGCAATCAAATCTGTATCTATCCGGCATTTTACATGAATTTTGTGCATTTGTCCTCATTCATCCTCAGTAATCACTTAACACTCAGGGTAGCAAAGGTTGGAGACGATACTTGGGATCCTGAATACAAGGAGGAAATACATGGTGTGTACAGCTTTACATTCTGGAGTATACCAGTCTATCACAGGGTGCAAACATGCTCATTTACAGCCAGAGGCAATTTAGAAGAGCCAATCAACATTTGCGAGGTGGCAGAAAAGCTCCCTGCAACGTTGGAGCTGTGAAGCGGAAATGCGCCACAGTATTGTTCTGTTTTTCCTAACGATAAGCAAACCTTAAAAATTCATGTCCATTTCCCATTCATGTGTATTTGTCATCCATGAAACCATTCATTCATTTTCTGAACCGCTTAATCCTAATTAGGGTTACAGGGAGGCTGGTGCCCATCTCAGCCGACTCTGTGCGAGGACAGAGTATACCCTGGACAGCTTGCTAGGCCATCGCAGGACAGAAACACACTGACGGCTATGCAGCTACTCTTGTCGAAAATCAGCTCAAGTTCATGTTTGGTGTTGGTTTGCACGGCAAAAGTTGGTGTGTGTATTTTTTTTTTTTATTATTTTGCATGGGTCTAATTGGAGGTGTTTAAGCTTACTTTTTTGTGTGATTTTAGTCTCTTTATTAATAATAGCTCTTTTTTATTATTATTATTATTATTATTATTATTATTATTATTATTATTATTATTATTGGTCAGGGTATTTTGGCTTTTCTGTGATGTGGGACAGCTGCTCAAGTCGTGTTCCATTCCAATAGGTGCAGGTGCTTCGCTTAAACATATCGGCCAAGTTTTATTTCTATAACCGAAACATTATTGTGGACTTTATAAAGCGTTACTGGTGTCTGATTGGGAAAAAGTCACTGAATATGTATTAAACCGACCAACATATGACGTATTCATTCACACTGAGCCTTTATTTCCAGACCTCAGCTTGTTCCAAAAGCAGAAAATGACAAAAAATATGTAAAACTGATTGTATCTGATATGTACCGTATCCTTTGTTAGGCTTTCTTCTGCTTTATTATGTTCAAAAAATGCTGCCTTAACTTTTCCAGGTCTTATTTTTTTCTGTACTTTTAAAAATCAGGTCTATTGTGCTACTGCATAGTGAGAGCAGTGTATGCTGTTGTTGGGAGATTGTGAGAGCTTAATCTAGGCTACACTTCAGCCATCCATTGCTGGGAGTCAAAGTAACACATGATCACGCTGTCTGGGTGTGAGTGGTGGGATACTCTTACTTACCTGTCAGTCACATTGACACCAGCCAATAATGAGTGCATGTATGCAGAAGAGAGAATGTTGTGTTTATCCCTTAATTCTGCCCTGAGATGCAGCCCCAGTACTAATAGTGATCGGCATCCAGGCTATTTTTAACTGTTGGTCAAAATCCAGGCACGACTTTAATCAGAGCCCAGTAAACTTAGTCTCAGGAACATTTTTTTCTTCCTGTCGAATGAGTGGTATTGTTGTCACATTTTCTGAATGCTTGAGTACTGTACTTACACAAAGGATCGAACAGCCTCACTAGTACGCTTGCCCGTCATATGGGTCTTTGCCTTGGGCATAAATATTGATTAGATATCATGATGGAGTGATATTAAAGGGTACCTGTGGTGAATATGTATTACCAGCCCTTTAAAATCATCACATATGACATCATCAATTCCATCAGGCAACTTCAGTCATTGCTTCTTGGCATGTACATGCGAGTGCTTCCACAGTGCTACTCCAAGGCTCGTAAGGCGACATCTGACTGTCTTCCTTTCGGCTTTTTCTTTACTCGGGAGTCACCACAGCGAATCATCTTGATTCGCACGTTTGATTTGGCACAGGTTTTTTTTACGTCAGATGCCCTTCCTGTCACAACCCTTTTAGCAAGGGACAGAAACACGCTGACGTCTTTGCAGCTACTCTTTACGAAAGTCAGCAATGGTTCTTTTACATGCCTCTCACCATAGACAGTGACAGACATGGCCCGCCTTTGATAGCCGCACTGGGGGGGACAGTGACAACCCTGTGGAGAGTGGGACTCGAACCCCCAACCTTTGAATCAGCGATCCAGCGCCCTATACCACTAGACCATCACTGCCCCCATCTCGTAAGGCGACATGTTGCTTCCTTTTTTGCCTGTTCCAGTCCTGGTAATGATGCGAATTTGTTGTTTTGTCCTATTGGCTGAGCAGTGTGTAGCAGACACCAGTCTAAGACAACAGGTTATCAGCCAGTGCTGGAAAACCTAACATTGGCACACACCATACTCTGAAAACGTTTCCTAGTACAGACACTCCCCACTTTACGTTTATTCGTTTTACGTATTTTTTTATTTTATGTTATATGTATATATATATATATATATATATATATATATATATATATATATATATATATATATATATATATAAGTCAAATTTTGAGTTTAGCGTGCTCTCTGTAGTACGCTGACGTGGTACAATACTTACGCATGACACTGCGTCCATTGTTTACAAACGACAGCCTGAACGTGCCTCCCTTCTTCCCAGGTCACCGCGTGTTACCCTTGTGTTAAGATGTCGTGTCTGTGATCTTTGTGTTGACAGTGTTTTGCGAACTTTTGTAAACGTAAGCAAATATGGTTGGTCAGAAGCGTAAGCCTACTAGTGATAGTGGTAATCAGAAAAAGCGGCAAGCCATCTCGTTAGAAACAAAGATGGCTATTATCAAGAAAATTGATGCGGGTGAAAAACGTGAACATTTCCAAATGGCTCCGTCGACCATCGGAACCATTTACAAGCAGAAAGATCACATCACAGAGCAAGTTAAAAGTTATATTTGATACTGTTGAGTGAATTGGATTAAAATTAATCTATTTGAAATTATTGTGCATGAATTTAATTTATTTGAAATTAATGTTTATATTATTTGATATATTTGATATTATTTTACAATCCTATGTTTATAATTGATTTCGGGGTGTTTTATGAGATATGCTAATGGTATTTATGGATGTATAGAACAGTATGAGCATCATACGTCACTGGAACATACAGTAACAACTTACGTTTTTTTTTTCACCTTACGTTCGGCCGTCCGAAACCGAACTAAAAACATAAGTCAGGGAGCGTCTGTATACGAAATCCACTTCAAGCTGAGCTGCTATCGGCGTGACCTCCAGATAGAACTAATCACAAAGCCCTACGGAATTATTTCATACCAAGTCAAAAGATAACAACAGACAGTAGCAGCGCCTCACCAAAAAGAAGCAGAAAAAGGTAAGAGCCTTTAATATGCGGGGAGTTTTATCACCTAAAGTGTTGCTGGCTGATTGTTTACTTGTTGGGTCAGGTTGTCCAGAGCGAGTTCACCCAGTTCTGGGGAAAATGTTCCACATTGGTTCAGCAGCTGCTAGTTATCCATGGGGAAAAATTGCAGAGTATGATGCCTTACATGGGCATTTCTGTTAAAATAAGCTCTACATTACATTCATTCGTTTGATTTCTCAACCACTTAATCCTAATTAGGGTCACGGGCAGGCCGATGCCCATCTCAGCTGACTCTGGGTGAGAGCAGAGTACACCCTGGACAACTCGCCAGGCCATCGCAGGGAAGAAACATGCTGACAGCTATGCAGCTTCTCTTGTCAAAAGTCAGCAATGGTTCTTTTACATGAACCTCTCACAATAGACAACGAGACAGACGACCAGCCTTTGATAACCCAGTTGGCTGCACCGGGAGGCTCTACATCCCATTGCACACACATTATGCTGTAAAGATCACTGGTACCGGTGCTATTTATATACTCGTAATGTGACTGTTGATGAGAAACTAGTAAATGACCAGTATTTCTTTTTCCTTTTTCTTCTGACTCTTACCAGGAACTCAGAGTCGTAATGTGCTGCAAATTAAACCTTCATAGTTCTCCTCATGAGCGTAAAAAGTGATTAGTTCAGAACACGGATTTTACACTGCGAATTAATGTCAAACACAAGCTGATATGCTTTAAGTGCGACAGATATGTGAGAGGAGAAAGTCTGAGGCATTTAATAAAGCCCTTTGAGCAGACATGAGAAGAGGTGCGATGAAAAGGTCAGGGCAGGTCTGAAAGTAAAGTCGAAGGACTATCAAAAGCATAAATCCATGACAAGACAAGTGAGCGAGTGAAAGAAAGCTTCAGCTGAGAAACCGTTCCATCCCAGGAGAGGAGGAGGAGGAGCCCTGTGTGTTTATTTATTCATGAACCTGTTTAACTTCAAAGTGCAAATGAGTGCCAGTTGCAGCAGGCACCGTCCAGAGCCGTTTAGCTGCTTAAATCCTTTTCAGGTTCGTAAATAGAATTAGGTTTGTGGTGAATCCCTGCTGGAAATGGAATTAGCATACACACACATTCCATTCTTCATTTTCTGCTTATGTATTGCAAAATGGAAAGTTTTCCAAACTCTTTCGAACCTATTTCTGATTTTAAGGCTTTTTTTTTAAAAGTTATTTATTACAGATTTTTAATTCGCAAGCGACATGGTTTGGACATGTACACAGGAGGGATAATGAGGATATCGGTAGTAGGATGCTGAGGTTGGAACTACCAGTCGGAAGGTCTAGAGGAAGACCAAAGAGAAGATTTATGGATGTGGTGAAGGAGGACATGAAGGTAGTTGGTGTAAGAGAAGAAGATGCAGAAGACAGGGTGAGTTGGAGGCAGATGATTCGCTATGGCGACCCCTGAAGGGAACAGCTGAAAGGAAAGAAGAAGAAGAAGAAGAAGAAGAAGAAGAAGCGTTGGAAGGATACACCTCTGACACGTCTGATTTTTAAATGCTGGGAATTTCGCCAGACTTGCAAATTAGGTCTTACCGTCAGACTATTAATTGGCTAATGGATAATAAATTCCGTCAGCCTGGGCTGATTGAAAATAACAGAGGAGTGGCGCTTCTGCCTGAGCACTTTTGAAACACTATTGTGCTGAAAACTGTCAATGACACCACGGACTGCAATTTTTTTTTAATATTCCTGGCAGGGACGCAAGAACAGGATGCTGCTCATTCAGAAACGGAGCACTGATGTAATCAAGCATATGTCCTTCAGATGTATGGGCATTGTGCGTGTGCATGCAAGTGATTGTGTTTCTTCTGGTGCGCATTTTTCTACGTGAGTGTTAATTCAAGACTTGTCATCCATTAAATTAGAGTATGGAGGAAGGCGTGGGAGAGGTCTGGGGAAAGAATGAGGCAGTAAAGGAGAAAGTCCATCGAGTGGACGAGGACCATCCTGAGATCAGGGTCGGTGAATGCCTAGATGACTTGTCAAGCCAATCAACACCCGAAAGATTCTCTGGTAGTGTGGAAGGGAATGGAGGCGGCAGTAAGGGGCCTATTGGAGCTGTTCTTCCTGGCTTATCTGCTGAAGTCCCCACTGGAATACCCAGAGGAAACCCATGTAAGCACATGGAGAACATGTACGCTCTACACAGAAACATCCTGAGCCCCTGGAATCAAACCCAAGACCGATTTGTTGTGATGCAAGCGTAGAAAAAACATTGTGCCATCTTATATATATATATATATATATATATATATATGAAGGTATAGGAAGGTATCGGCAAGAATGAAGGGAAAAGTGTACAAGACGGTGATGAGGCCAGTGATGTTGTATGGTTTAGAGACAGTGGCCCTGGGGAAAAGACAGGAGGCAGAGCTGGAGGTAGCAGAGATGAAAATGTTGAGGTTCTCTTTGGGAGTAACGAGGATGGATAGCATCAGAAATGAGCACATCAGAGGGACGGCACATGTTAGATGTTTCGGAGACAAAGTCAGAGAGGCTAGATTGAGATGGTTTGGACATGTACAGAGGAGGGATAGTGAGTATATTGGTAGTAGGATGCGGAGGTTGAAACTACCAGGCAGAAGGCCTAGAGGAAGACCAAAGAGAAGATTTATGGATGCGGTGAAGGCGGACATGAAGGTCGTTGGAGTAAGAGTAGAAGATGCAGAGGATAGGGTGAGATGGAGGCAGATCATTTGCTGTGGCGACCCCTGAAGGGAACAGCCGAAAGGAAAAGAAGATATAGAAGATATATATATATATATATATATATATATATATATATATATATATATATATATATATATATATATATATATATATATATATATATATATATATATATATATATATATATATATATATATATATATATATGCTGTCTTCCTTTCGGCTGTTCCCTTCAGCAAACACAAACCACTTCCGCATTCAAAGAAAGGGGTGTGACGAACTGTGACGCCGTGAGCGTGCGTCAGCTTCTCGTGGCCGCCACCGTGGCAGTGATGACTCAGAGGATAAGGCTCTAGGTTACCCATCTAAAGGTCGTAGGTTCAAGTCTCAGTGCGACCAACGTGCCACTGTTGAGCCCTTGAGCAAGGCCTTTGACCATCAATTTCTCAGTTGTATAAATATGTAAGTAGGAATATGGGTGTCTGCCAAATGCTGGTTATAAATGCATCAATGCTGGTGCAGTGAGTCCTCCTGGAATGGTTGTGTGTGGAATTTTATCTTTCTGTGTTATACCAAGAAAGGATTGGAGGGAGCGGATGTGGACTGTTCCCAGTCTTGTATGGTGTCTGTAGGTAGTCCAGGTCTTGAGGCCATATAGACAGATGGAGAGGGTGATTGTTGTGTAAACCTTGTCCTTGGACATGGTGGTCAGGTCTCTGTCCAGAAACACCTTATTGTTTACCAAAACATGAGGCAGATCCAGTTCTGGATCTTAACCTACAGTAGAGGGTGCGGCTATAATTGTTTAAAAACAATGCCTGGAATGAGTTCAAATTCACCACATATCCATATAAAGTACAAATTTCAACATTATTTTGCATTTAGATTTGTGAAAACTGCAGCTATGCTCAAAGGGTCAAACATTAGCCTGGTATAGACCTTCACCAGTCAAGTGTTTGACCCTCCAAAACCATAGTTCTCCAAAAATAATATTTGCATTGATGTAAGCCACACATGAATGCGTTTGACAACATTTTGTCGATGCCATAAACAAGCAACCAATCTTTTTGGTAATTGTTTATTTATTTTATCTTCAGGCAGGTTACATGATCGTATGTGCTTTGCAGTATCATTGGTAGTGTCATTGACATTGAGCATGTTGATATCCTGAAAGAAGCAGTCACTTTAAAAGCAGGGAAATTCAACCTGAAATCTTTACTCATGATCACTATTTTTATTGATTTATTTGAAAAGGTCATTTGAATGATTCATATTATTCCGTCTTTGACGTCTTTCAACTCTTAGACAAGACCAAGGACAGATCTACATTCACACTGTCAGAATTTTGTTTGGCCAGGGAGAAACTTCCTTCGCCGTCGGTTCAATGGCTTGAATGAGACTAATCTTACATGTGTCAGACATACAAGGATGCGTAATGAATATTCCTGAAAAATAACAATTTTATGCAAAGTCACGTATTTCATAAAATGGAAGTAGGCACAAGAAGCCGCATCACAGATGGGAAAAACATTTACAGGAAGTCGCCGACTTATAACCTGCATGGCTTACGACTGTTTAACTTTACAACTACCCATGAGCAAAAAAAAAAAATAAAAATAATAATAATAATTAAAAGCTTATGTACTTGAGTATCATGTACTGTATGTGAATATATTCAGCCTAGCCGAGCTGATTCTCGTCTATTTGTGAGGATCAAATGGGACAAAACATGTACTTATACATATATATATATATATATATATATATATATATATATATATATATATATATAAATACACAAATATATATATATACGCAAATATAATATATACACACACACAAATATATATATATACACACAAATAGCGTAGGCCTCCGTCAGTCCCAAAGGACTATGGCTGCGCCCTGGCCAGTATCCCGACTGGTGATACTCCCCAGTGCACAGAGCCTGGGTAGGGAGTAATGAGGGACAGACTGTTACCCAAGCAGCAAGTCCCCCCCTGTCTCGGCGCCACCGGAAGGATCCAATGGAAGGGCAAGTGCCGATACGACTGGGTTCCAGTGCTGCTGCAGGAGAGAAACTACGGTCAATTTAGAACTACCAATTAACCTACAGTGCACGTCTTTGAATTGCGGGGGGGGGGCCGGAGCACCCGGAGGAAACCCGCACAAGCACGGGGAGAACATGCAAACTCCACACAGAAACGCCCAGGCCGGGAATCGAACCCGGGCCTTCTTGCTGTGAGGAGGACGTGCTAACCACTACGCCACCGTGCCGCCGCCACACACACACACACACACACACACACACACACGTGTGTATATAATATCAATAAATACATAATCAAAGCTATAAATGCTTATTAACCTGTAAAAGCTGCCACCACTTGCTCTAGTGTTATTTAAATTAAAACAGCTTTGTATGAAATGTAATATAAGATGAATTTTATATAACGTTAGAAGTCTCGATATCCCTTTTATAGGTATTGATTATAGATCGACATAATTACATCGGTGATTTTGCGATATTCCGATTGTCAATGACATCCCTAGTTTTTTGTGGATTGGTGGTGTAGATGATAAGAAAAACCCAAAATTGTCCATGAAACAGTAATCAATCATCAAAATCCCGTAACGTGCATGAAGTAGTGAGTAGCAGTACGTAGAAGCATATTCATTCCAGATAAGGAAAACAGGCAAAGAATAAATAAAACGCAAATCAAAATAAAGGTCAGATTAAAATGAGATCATAGAAATGGGGTTAAAAAATAGGACAAAAGTCCCTCATTCAAGTCTATAGAGTCCCTGAGGCTGTAGGAGTGCAGAAGAAGCATCTGTTTTGAATTTCCTGCAGATACAGTCATGTTGAGCCTAAAACGTCCTTGTAAGACTTAAGACTTGTTCATTGAAACTTTATTAAGGTAAAAAAAATAAAAAAGTGCTTGTAAAAATCACAAAAATCACAGAAACCACTGCTAGACAAAGCTGAATCAACTACAGTACTTATGTCGCGGCTCTGTACTCACTCTTGCGCTGTGTATTAATGATGCGAAAACCCGTATCGCTGTTGGCACTCGCCGTTTATTCTTGGATCTGGCAAAGGAATATTCACACAGTCAGCCGCGGTTTCATACACTCACATATGTGTTCACACTGAGAATATAAAACACAAAATATGTGCGTTAATTAACCCAACACTTACGTCACCAACCAATAGGGAACCTAAGTTTTACAAACGCTAAAACAAACACCCATTTTCATATAAAATTAAGACAAGTAATCCAATTTAATTACGGAGCTGAATACATGTTCACCTACCAGGAAGACTGTAGCTATCTTTGGGGTGCACGACCCTAATCCGCAGAGGGGTGTGTTCGGTAAATGTGAAATCGATCAGTTTCAGCTGTTTCGTCGCCAGTAATAAAATAAAGCAGTGTGCGTGATGACAAGTGGAATCACACATTTTATACATGGTCTCCGTTACACTTAATAATAATGTGTTGTGGGGCCGGGGCCATAGTGGTTATGGTGACGGGCTCATGATCAGGAGGTCGTGGGTTCAAATCCCAGTTAGACCAGACCTCCACTGTGCTAAGACCGCTGGGCAAGGTCTTAACCACAAGTGTGCCTCTGTCCGCCCAGCAGTATAAATGGCTACCAGTAAAATATACTGGGAAGGTCACCTGCGATGGACTAGCGTCCCATCCGGGAGGAGTTGAACTCCTGGTAGCTTCGCGCTATGGAAACCGGGAATAAGCACCGGTCTGATGAGCTACTAGGCTCGGGTGTAAAAAGCCAAAAAAAAAAAGCCAGATGGTACTTTTAGAAATATGTTAAGTATTTGCTTGATTTTCATACACAAACAATGTACAACAGTAAAAACTAGCAGATGTTGTTGATGATGGCATCAATCAGACTGCTTTGAACTTCCATAGCTAAAACAGTCACTCTTTACAACCCTGGGAAAGTAAAAGCTTCATAATTTATACACAGAGCGTTTGCTATACAGTGGTATCGCACCTTACGAAATTAATCCGTTCCAGAGTCTTTTTCTTAACCTGAATTTTTCATAAATTGAACCGAATTTTCATGTGAACTGTGTGACTCGTTCCAAGGCCCCCAATACTACCCCCTAAACCCTTTGGATGTTGGAAGATGGTCAATGGGAGAGCAGCTCGGGCATTGTTTGAATGTCTGAATGGTGCGTTTGGCGTGTTTCGTAAGGAGAACTTGTTTCGTATACAGAGACAAAAAATTTAGGAAAATGTTTTTCATAACCTGGATTTTTCGTTTGCTGGGACCATCGTAAGGTGAGGTACCACTGTATTCTATTACACTCACTCATTTGCTGTACCGCTTAATCCGTTTGTGCTCGAGGGGAGGCTGGAGCCTATCTCAGTCGACACTGGGTGAACGCGGCGTACACCCTGAACAGCTCACCAGACCATTGCAGGGTAGAAACACGCTGACGGCTATGCAGCTACTCTTTACCAAAGACAGCAATGGTTCTTTTACATGAGCCTCACACCACAGAGAGCGAGAGACATGGCCGGCCTTTGATAACCCAGTTAGTGCACTGCCCAGCTAACATGCAACATCGTTGCGACCATTTACAACATCGCAGAAGGGTCGCAATTTCGTCAGGTTGCACGTAACGTCATGTAAACGTTGTAGCGACGTTGCTGCAACGTGACCATGTCAATGTTTCTGCCACATTCGCACGTCACTTGCGATATTGCAGCAGCGTTTCTGCCACGTTCATCACGGACGTCGCTCGCGACGTTGCAGCAACGGTCTGGGGACGTTTGTCTGCAAAGTCTACTTTGAGTTTACAAAGTAACGTTGCTGCAACGTGACCGTGTTAGCTGGGTGGAGGGACAGCAGGGACCATCGCAGACAAAGGTTCACTGTATTAATTTTCCAAAAAAAGTAATGATTACACACTACAACATTAAAATACTCTATTAATTAATAAAAAGCTATAGAACTGATTGCACTCTACTGTAATTTACACTATACTGCAGTCTTGCCACACCCACTTTCTGCAACGTGACGGTTTTCCTTTTTTTTTCTTTCAACTCCAAACAATAGCAGTTCTGAGGTGCTGACATTTCGCCATGCAGAATATTGTGAATAATTCAGCATGGGAGACATACAAATGTCAGCAATGGACCAAACGGAAGCAGGGGAATAAATTTTGCCAGAAGAGAGTTGAGAGGAAAAATGAAATCAGGCACTAAATAAAGACGCCCCTCACTGATATGGTAATTTCGAGGACCCTTTGGTCAAAACCTGTAGGATAGCATCCTGTTTCATGTTGTGCTCAGGAATATTTGGAGTTCTGCTTTGGCGAGAGAATATTCAATATTCTTTGGCGTGCACACATGATAGTAGATATTTAATGGGTACAGTCAAGGTGTTTCCCGAAGCGTGTGCAGGCAGGCTGGAATGGTTGGAGAAAAGTATCCGGTGTGATGTGCGATAGGAGAGTGTCAGCAAGAATGAAGGGAAAAGTGTACAAGACGGTGGTGAGGCCAGCGATGTTGTATGGGTTAGAAACAGTGGCGCTGAGGAAAAGGCAGGAGGCAGAGCTGGAGGTAGCAGAGATGAAAATGTTGAGGTTCTCCCTGGGAGTAACGAGGATGGATAGGATCAGAAATGAGTATATCAGAGGGACAGCCCACGTAAGATGTTTTGGAGACAAAGTCAGAGAGGCTAGATTGAGATGGTTTGGACATGTACAGAGGAGGGATAGTGAGTATATTGGCAGTAGGATGCTGAGGTTGGAACTACCAGGCAGAAGGCCTCGAGGAAGACCGAAGAAGAGATTTATGGATGTGGTGAAGGAAGACATGAAGGTCGTTGGAGTCAGAAAAGAAGATGCGGAGGACAGGGTGAGGTGGAGGCGGATGATTTGCTGTGGCGACCCCTGAAGGGAGCAGCCGAAAGTAAAAGAAGAAGAAGAAGAAGAAGTCAAGGTGTTTCCCGAACCAATCACCCTACTACCTCGAGTTACAGGGAGGCTGGAACCTATCTCGGCTGGCACTGGGCGAGGATGGGATACAGACCATAAACAGCTCAGCAGACACTTGCCTATGAACACACTCCCACACAATCATTTACACTTTCGGAGCAGCCAGTTAGCCTAGTGGACATGTCTTTGGACTGTGGGATGAAACTGGAGTGCCTGAAGGAAACCTACGCAAGCACAGGGTGAACACGCAAACTTCACATAGATACGGCCTTGCAAAGCCCAAGCCTTACCAAGACCTTCTGATTATCAGGCGGATGAAGTAACCACTATGCCACCATACAGCCCATCTAAACTCTACAAAATCAAATTATGATGAACATTAAGTCCTGTCTGATCATCATCATCATCATCATCATCATCATTATCATCATCGTCATAATACTGTGGTGAGGGGTAGTGGTGGCCTGATGGTAAGGTGCTGGACCACTGATTCCAAGGTTCAAGGTGGGGTTCAAGCCCCACCCTCAACGGGCTGTCATTGTCTCCCCAATGTAGCTATTTGGGTTACCAAAGGCTGACCATGTCGCTCACTGTCTATGGTGTGAGGTTCATATAAAAGAACCATTGCTGACTTTCATAGCATAGCTGTCAGCGTATTTCTGCCCTGCAATGGCCTGGTGAGCTGTCCAGGGTGTACTCTGCCCTCACCCAGAGTCAGCTGAGATGGGTGCCAGCCTCCCTGCAACCCTAATTAAGATTAAGCAGTTCATAAAATGAATGAATGAATGAATGAATGAATAAATCCTGTGCTTAACAAGTTCATTAGGTCATTTGCCCTAAATGACTGGTGGACCTAACACACAAGTTCGCTGAGCTTTAGTGTGGCAACCACTGGCAGCTATAATGTCTAATGCGACTGCCAAATTTTACTTTTGGTTAGAAAAGCGTTTTAAGAAATCGGTAGAAGAGGAAAATAAGGATTTTGCTATTTCGAAACCTATAGTACTGTATTTGTTAGGTCTACTATTATTATTAGTATAAGTTTGAGTAGAAGTAGTAATAAATAATGCGTAGCATGTTATAAGTAATCTGTAGCTCTATGTATATACACTTTCACCTGGAGTGGACAAAGACAAAGCTCCACCCCCTCCCATCAGCCAGCACCAGTTGAGATCTTCAGGGCCTTCATATACTGTATGTGACAGTAGCTAGTGCACCCCACTAGCAGCTTCTTTCTGGGATTCAGGAAATATAGAGTCGAACATGTCGAACAATAAATCTTCTTTTCCTTTCGGCTTTTTCCCTTTTTTTTTTTTTTTTTTTTTTCAGGGGTCGCCACAGCAAATCATCTGATTTGCATATTTGATTTGACATAGGTTTTCACGTCGGATGCCCTCCCGGACACAACCCTTAGCAAGGGGCAGAATCACGCTGACGGCTATATGCAGCACTGGGGGATGTCGAACAATAAATAAAAGTAATAAGTTTCCTGTTGTTTGCCACAGCCATCTGTGACTGGGAGTCCATGGGAGCTGATTGGTCGAGCTCTTACAGGAGGAGGGATGGCATACGTTCACTTAACTGTCACTCACAGCAATTGCCAGGCAACCATGGGTGTTTGTGAGCTTATTCGTATGCACTTTCCTTACGAGTGTGTTCGACTGCAACCAACTACGAATGCTCAGCAGTTCGAAAAGAGGCGGGTGGATAGCATCGCATGTCACTGAGAGGGCGTGTATATGCTTTCACCCCTCCCTGGTTGGTGGTGGTCATGTGATAGGGATTTCAATACTTGCTGGTTGGGAAATAAGATACGACTAAATTAGGGAGAAAATGGAGGGGGGGGGCGGGGTTTCTTGTTGTACAATAGGGGTTTGGTTCTATTATGTGAATGATGTGCTGACGTTAATACGAACAATACTACTGTCATGACATTAGTTATTATGTAATTCGTCGAGAAATTTGAATTTTAAAACGTACCTCTTCTGAGTCTGCAGATACATGCATGCTCTACCTAACTTGTCCGAGTTCCTTCCACATGGCTCACTCGAAAGGTAATGAAGAAAAACAAAAAAATGTAAAAAGTGTTTTGTAAACAGTGCATCTGAAAAAAAAAGCTAATTAAAAAAATTAACAGAAAACTCAGTATTTAGTTTACTCTCATTTGCATTTTATAATAGAATACATGCCTGCTGTGAGTGTGTGTGTGTGTGTGTGTGTGTGTGTGTGTGTGTGTGTGCAAATCGTTTGTATCTGCACCCAAAGGCTCTCTTTAGAGGAAATCTTTCTGCAATCAATTTCTGAACCAGTTAAATCACACATTTGTCGAAGTCGAGTCAAATATGAAATCTTAGCCAGGCAATCATTTTCAATGTTCCAGATTGCTGGATCTTGATTAAAATAAATCTTTTTTATATAGAACTCAATGACAAACAATTTCCATTTCTCTCATCTTGTGACAGGTAGAATAATGCATTTGTTAAAGTGTAAGAAAAGGCGATGCCTCCAAATTCTCCTGTTACATATGAGCATGTGTATATTTTCATTATCAGGTGGTTTTTGTTTACATTTTAACAGTTGCAATCAGCTAAACCCTATTTGATGCTTTGCATTAGCCAGAGTCAAAAGATCGCAGCTTCACTCCGGTGAGTGAACAAAATGGTCAGTCCTTTGGTCCATATAAGGAAAGATAATGGCAAGAATAACAGGATATACATATTAAACTAACAAATCGGATATGAACAAGTGAATTTCTAAATAAAATAAAACCAGGCACATTTACAAACAATGGCTCCTTTTCATGAACGAATCGTAGAACCAGCTATTAATACATATGCAAATTATTTCGTGTGTATACGACATTATATATGTGACTTTTGCGAACATAATGACAACCCCCAACCCTGCCATGTGTGAGCTTATTATTGGTTTATCTTGTTCCATGAAGAAACCTGTAACACAAATTGCACATTTTATTTTTATAATACCAACAGCACGTTGAACCCAAGACCTTCCAGTTCTGGGATGAGAGTGTTAACCACTATACTGTACTCCACACCCCCATTCTTATAATTTGATCAAATTCCTTCACGTGATTAAGTGCTTTGAATCCTTTTATGAAGATACACATTTAAAAATTATCAAAGTGTATTTATTTAAGGGAACTTATAACAGAGTGTGGCGTGATGGCGTTGTGATTTTCACGTCCACCCGACAACTAGAATGGTTCGAGACCCAGGCTCAGCACGTGCAATTTTCTGTACCGTTTTGTATGTTCTCTTAAGACTTGTGTAGTTTTTCTTCTCACAGTCCAAAGACACTCACATTCGGTTAATTTTCTGTTCCATCTTGCTCATAGGTGTAAGTGTGAGGGTGAATGGTTTTGTGTTGGCCTTGCAGTGGATTGGCGAACTGTTCAGGGTATACCCTGTTTTCACCCAAAGTCAGCGGATATGGGCTCTAGCCTCCCTGTGACCATAGTAGGATTAAGACGTTCAGAAAATTAATGACATAAAATCAATAACAGAAACAATTTACTAACCATTTACAGGACTATTCATAAAAAATATCTGTAAACCGATCACCTTCTCAATTACACATCTATTTAATTTGCTTCCAGCTCTGATGCTGTAACTAAAAGCAAACAGTCAACTACAATTGACAAGTTACTGTCAAAAGATCTCAGAGATCAAGTTGTAGACATGTACAAGTAAGTAGATGGGTTTAAAAAAGAAATTCACATGCCTCCGTTGCTAGGATCAAAGCAATATCCATAATCAGTGAAAAGTCATCGTCATCATCATCATCATCATCATCATCTTCTTCTACTTAATCTGGGGTCAAGTCCGTTGCAGCAGCCCAAGTAGTGAGGTCCACACATCCCTCTTCCCAGCCACTTTCTCCAGCTCTTATAGGAGAAACACGGATACATTCCCATCCCAGCTGAGACACATACTCCCTCCGACATGTTCTAGGTTGACCCCGCGGTCTCTTCCTGTTGAACATGCCCGACACACCACACCAGGGAGGCTCATCTGGCTCCTCACAATGCCGAGATGAAGGTCCAGACTAAACGTGGTTCAAAAGACCTTTATATGAATAAAGAAAAAAGAACACGGTTTCCCTTATCCGGACACCAGTTACCAGGGTGCCCCCTTGGAGCCAGGCCTGGGGAAGGGGATCAAAGGTGAACGCCTTGGTAGTCAAGCTTCTGCCCATGGAGCCCGGCCGGGCCCAGATCAAAAAGGAGGCATGGACCCGCCCTCCCATGGACCTACCACCTGTGGGAGGGGCTATAGGGGTCTAGTGCGATGTGATTTGGGTGTCAGCCGGAGGCATGGGTTCTGTCGGACTGATCCTAGGCTACTGCTAAGTGTGGATGGAAACAAATGTTATGTTCCTTAAGTTTGTTGAAACAATAGGATGATGATTATGTGCTAAAAGCAAAGCTAAAGGTGAAACAACATATGTGACTTTTTTTTTTTTTTTTTGGCCTGACTGTGTGCATTTGACTGTGTGATGGTTGTTGTAGTCTGTTTTACATTTTCTTTACACAGATATGTGTGTGTGTGTGTGTGTGTGTGTGTGTGTGTGTGTGTGTGTGTGTGTGTGTGTGTGTGCACCCATAGTATCTGCTCCATCAGTGGACACCACATATGGCTTGTATTACCAGCAACTAATCCACTAAAACGGAACAAAAATGAATAAATAAATAAATCACATGGCCGCCAGATTTATTCCTCCAGTCAAAGTAACTGACACCAGCTCTCTCCCAATCTCTCTATACTTTCTGTAAGAGTACGCTGGATATTCTCACTCCTTTCTTTGTCCATCTGTATCTTCAATTATCGCTATTTATCTCTATTTATCTCGATGTTTATTGATGACCCTCACTCTGTATGTCTTTAATCTTCCTTAAAGGAAAAAAAAGCAAAAGTTTCACTGGCTATTGCTCACTCTTCCAGCCTCTCTTTCATTCACTCATTCTCATCTTAATTAGTCCTTTTTTTAAATACGGGAAATTAGTGCTGCTTCCAGGAATATTAAACTAATGAGTTTATGTATTTGCTTAATATGATGCACATAATTAAAGCTATTCCTTTGTGTTCGCATGCTTTTCTCGTCGTATTCACACACATCCTAATCCACAAAGACTTGCACGATGCGTTATAATTGGTGTCGAAAACTAATTAGTACAAATAAGTCATGGTTTAAAAATCCTATATCAAGCTTTTCTTTTAATTGGTGCTTATTTCACTTGTGAAGAAGTAAGGCTTTAGTATTTGTTTGAAGACAGCTGTTCAAAAATTGATTCTCAAACCTGGATACCAGAACAGAGAAGAGTGTTGGTGCATTTCTTCCTTGCAGCTGAATGAATAAAGGGTCAAGGCAGCGTTGTGTGCTAAAGCACGACCTGATGCGTGCTGTATGTGAGGTGGGGGTCTTCACAGGCACGCAAGTGCAGGAAACATACCAGTGATGTGATGCAGAACATTTGCCGTGTTCGCATTCTGGATTCAGTGCAGGGACCAGATGGCACACGAGAAGACAGACAGTTGAGGTGGTCCAATTGTTAAATGGTCCAATAAGCACCTGATTAACCACTGTAGACAGAAATGGCCAGATCCTAAAAGGTTTTTTGGGGTTTTTTTTAAAGAAGAACCTGCATGAGCACTGTGAAAAATAGCTGGTCGTCTGGAGCTCTGCTTTATGGCTATTTCACACCAGAGATTCTTCTGGACTCTCAATCTTGCAATGTTGGGCTTGGCGAGGGTGTTTCTGTATGGAGTTTGTATGATCTCCCAGTGCTTGTGTGGGTTTCCTCCAGGTACTCAAGTTGCCTCCCACAGTCCAAACACAGGCACATTAGACTAACTGGCTATTCCCAAACCACTCCTAGGTGAGTGTGAATGGTTTGGTGTGTATCGTCCTCTCCAAACTGATCAATACATTCCACCTTCCCCCAGAATCATATTGAATATCAAACAGCAAAGAAAATCACTAGGTTTGTGTAGTTACTCAGTCTCAACCTCTACACCAGAAGTTATGATCAGTCATGGCGTTTCTGAGGGTGCAGGATTCAACTGTGGAAGGACAGACGGACATTACACGTGACGAAACTACCGATCAGTTTATGAGGTAAAAACCTGCTGCCTTCGCCAGATTTTTTTAAGTTTCAGTTATCTGCATCAGCGGTGGGCCGTCAGGGCCAGCAAAGCCTTCTCTGCTGGCATAAACACTATCGGAAGCACTGACTTACATTTACAACTTATATTCTAGTATTTGGTGCATTAAATCGTATTAATTGATTCCTAACAGTCTGTTCTCTTCATTTCGTCATCTGTCTCTTGGCTGCACTGCCTCCAGTATGTCAATATGGGTGTAAGATTTTTTTTTTTTTTTCGTCCAATCAGATTTCAGCTTCTCTGTGTTGCCATGTCAATCTAATCTGCCCAGGGCCTTCAGAATCAACAGTGCTAGCTGATGTCACTTAAATTATATTAACAATAGGGCTGTTTTTTTAACCAATCAGATTTCAGATTCGCCTCACAGGGCCATCTAGCGGGCTTACAATACCATCGGCAATTTTCCCTTCTCTGATTGGTTGTTCAGGACGAAACTAGCTGAATGGGCTGTATTGACCTGTACAAAATATATTTAAGTTAGAAATTTTTTAATGCCCACAATGAGTGACGAAGGAGAAGAAATTGACTTGGTGTTGGACATTCCTAAAAATCCATTTTCAAGGTGGACTTTTCCACAAAAGCTTGACATCATATAGAGAGGTTGAGGAGGTACGGTTTATAGTTTTTTTTTAATTTTTCGTCAGGCGCCAAATTTTCCAGAAACTTCCACTGGTAAATGCTGGTGAAAGTTATGTAATGTCCCCAGTGCAGCTAATTGGGTTATCAAAGGCCAGCCATGTCTCTCACTGTCTGTGGTGTGAGGTTCATCTCAAAGAACCATTGCTGACTTTCAACAAGAGTAGCTGCATAGCCGTCATAGTGTGTTTCCACCCTACGATGGCCTGGTAAGCTGTTCAGGGTATACTCTGCCCTCTCCCAGAGTTGGCTGGGATGGGTGTCAGCCTCCCCGTGACCCTAATTAGGATTAAGCGGTTACAAAACTGAATGAATTAAGTTATGTAATGCTCAGATTTATGGCCAGAAATGTGTGAAATGCCTCGCTCGCTCTCTCTGTAGTGCCACACCTTATTACATTGTGGTTTTGTATATTATTGATGGTTTGTATAATTGCAACGCGATTCTGGTGGTATTAAGAGGGGGGTTAAGTTCGTTAAGTCCCAATGAAAGCCCAGGTACTAAATGTACAGCCCATCACTGATCTGTATGTATATTCCTGAGTAGTGTATACTAAACCAATTATTCACCTTTGAGCCTCTGGATCTCACTGAATTAATTTCTATAACATTCCATCTTGGGGACTTCTGGCAATTCATACTGCCTTTGGCTCACAATTTTTGACATCAATATTGCCATGATTTAAAAGTGATTTCAATCAATCTGGGTGCCATGCCAGAATTCTGGCGTAGGCGGCAGCCATAATAGCCTTCTCATCTTGTCATGGCTGTATACGAAAGGCAAAACATCTGCAGTAGAGGCCCAAAGTTCTTTCTGCAAGGTGTTTTTATTGAAATACCATCTCTAGCTATCTGGCCGTTGACTCTAAAGAGTTCATCCGCCCTTTGATCGGTCTTGTTTTTATTCCTACTGGGTTGCTAGCCACCCTACTCACCAAATTTGGAACCTGGTGGGGGAGCCGGTTTAGTCGCCGACCACTCGACCATGCAACAGGTTGTCCTGGCTTACATGTTACCAGTAGCACGGCAAAACCTGACCTGACAGGAAAAAGCGAAGCGAAGTCGGGTTGGGCCTGGTTAGTACTTGGATGGGAGACCTCCTGGGAATACCAGGTGCTGTAAGCTAGCTTACGGCCATACCACCCTGAGAAGGCCCGATCTCGTCTGATCTCAGAAAAGTGATTTATAGTTCCCAAAATCAGCCTGAAAGTCATTGTAGATGAAAGTGCAGCTCACTTGCCCACTGCGACACATTTTTCCTTCTGGTTCTAGAAACCGCACCAGCGACCTTTAGGTCCCAAGCCTGCTTCTCTAACCATTAGGCCATGGCTGGCCCCAGGATGAGGGTTAAATTGCATTTCCAGTACAGAAAAGTCATTTTAGCAAAGTTAACATACATTTTAAATGTCAGTAGATAGCCTGTCACTTTAAAAATAAAGTAATACACAGTGATGTGCTGTTGTTGGGAATGTTTTAATTTTTAATTTGTTTTATTCAGCAGGCTGTTGCTACTTTCTCCAGTTTGGAAGAACAGGAGATTTTTTGTTGTTGTTGCTGTTGATGGTGGTGGTGGTGGTGGTGCCGCTGACGTTTGGGGGCAGTCTCTCTTATTAATGTATTGCCCTGAGTGTTGTTTGGTAATTTTTTAAAATCTGTATACACTCCTATGTAGAGAATGATATCCCAAAAGACTGAAAATTAAATACCTCGTAAATCTTCTTTAGCAGAAGAAATACACAGAAATAGTGGGAGGTGCCAGAAAATGGGAAGTGAACCGTCCCCTAAAGCTCAAATCTTTATTTAAAGACTACAGTCTTCCTGTGGAACAGCTATTTTTCATTAAAGGCAGTCTCTCACACACCCTGACTTTCTTTCCTCATAGTGAGATCTGTCAGGTATGTTGAAGAGTCTTGGAGCATTCTAGAGATGCTATGCTTATTTGTGTGTGTGTGTGTGTGTGTGTGTGTGTGTGTGTGTGTGTGTGTGTGTGTGTGTGTGTGTGTGTGTGTGTGTGTGTGTGTGTAAAGAGATGAGGGAATGCATTAATAGTGCATCTTGCACTAAACAGCTAACAGAAGCACCTCAATATTTAGTTCATTATCTGAAAGAAACTCAATGCACCTTCCCATCCAAAGAACACCATGTCAACAGTAAAGCACGGTGGTGGTAGCATACCCTCAGGAAGTTGAAAATGGGAGGAAGGCTCTCCTTGGAGAAGGTTCACCTTGACCTGGCAATGACCAGATGTTCGCAGAAGGACAATGTTATGAATGTCCCTACTGAAAATTCGTGGTATGACTTAAAGACTGCGGTCCACCTACAGTCAGTGTCCAATTTCTCTGCAGCTATTATGATACATGTTACAAATTGTAATTATTCATTAATTATTTCTTTCGCAGAATGGCTTTATCATGGTATGGGCGTGGTATCAGCCGAATCTCTGCAACGGCAGAGTGCATTACAAGCAGCAGTCCATTGCAAACCACACAACCATTCATACCCACAGCTTGCAGCAATTTCGAACACATAAAATTTATATTAATATTAACCTAATGTCCACGTCTTTTAACCGTTGGAGGAAACCGGAGAACTTGGAAGAAACCCACTCAAGCACTGACTGAACATGTAAAATCCACACAGAAACATATTCAACTGAGCTGTAATGCTCTTGCTGTAGTGTGGACATGCTAACAGCTACGCCACCATCTCTCTATAATCATGTGAGGAATCACGTCAGGATATGCTGCTATTGCAAAATTAATTATACAGGGATCTCTTTCTTTCCGCGGTTAATTGGGACCGAGATCTCCCCATGACTGCCGAATTCCGTGAAGTAGGTTCGACCCCCCCCCCCCCCCGACTGACATATATGTACATGTATATGTGTATATAATATCAATAAATATATACTCAACGCTATAAATGCTTCCAATAACAAGTAAACATTAAAAAATAATGTAATAATAATAAAACATAAATACTCACATATACACACATACACAGATGTGTGTGCACACATACAGATGCGCACCTCATGTAAAAATGTAAGTAGTTTTGATGGGGGGTTTTGGGTTGTTTTTTGTTTTTGTTTGTTTAGGTTTTTTTTTTTTTTGCATAATTGGTCTTGGTTTTTGCGGCAATTTCCTTATTTTTTTTTAGTTTGATGAATATTTAAAAAAAAAAAAAAACGTGATGCACTGAAGCCGTATGAATTGAAGTGTGAAGTAGCGCGGGATCCCTGTATTTGAGAGATGAATGCATGGAATTTCGTCCCCGCGCCCTTAACTGTAAATAATAATGGTTAGAGAGGTGGCTCTGGAACCGAAAGGTTGCTGGTTTGATTCCTGAACCAGCTGGAAAAATGTGTGGCGAGGACTGGGGTGGGGGGAGCGGGGGGGGGGTGGGGGGGGGCTGCACCTTTCCTTCATATACATTAGTGGCAGAAGTGCACATAACCCTCAACCACTTTCCAGGCGCCCCCAATGTGTGTGGCAGCCCACTGCTGTGTGTGTGTGTGTGTGTGTGTGTGTGTGTGTGTGTGTGTGTGTGTGTGTGTGTGTGTGTTCATTTCGGATGGGCTAAATGCAGAGGAAATAATTTCCCTTGTGGGATTAATACAGTAAATCAAAGATCCAAAAAAAAAATTACACGAACATTATTGATTTCGGGATAATAAAAGGAGAAGCCTGACAGTTTCAAGGATATTTGCTACACATCATTATACCTGAGCCAGAATTAATAAATAAGTAACATTCACAGCCACCACTCTCAGAAATAAAATAATTCACCTTTGGCATTCTAAATGCTTGAGCCTAATATTTCATTCCATATTCCAGCTCATTTAAACTTATTTATTTGTTTGGGTGCTTGTTTTTTAATCCACATTATGTATTTATTAGTAATTAATTCCCCCTCCCTATGATTGTCTGCTGCGCTGCTCAGGGTATAAAACACTTTCGCTCAGAGTGGGCTGAGATGGGCTTCAGCCTTCCCATGTCCATTCTAGAATAAAGGATAGAGTGGTTCAGGAAATGAAATGAAAAATTACCTCTTTATAATGAGCCCATAGTTAGTTTTTAAAATCGCAACATATACCCGGAAGTGATAAGATCATGGCTGCATGATGGTGAACTGGTGCATCTCACAGCAAGAACTTCCTTGGGTTTGAGTCTCGGGCTAGCATGGGTTTCCTCCAAGTGCTCCAGTTTCCTCCCACAGTCCAATGATGTCCACATTACTGCTAATCAACTCTTTTAAACTGCCCCTGGGTATAAGTCTGGGTGTGAGGGGTCGTGGGTGTGTTGGCCTTGAGATAGCTGGGCATGCTGTTTAGGGTGCACCCTGCCCTTACCCAAAGATGGCTGAGGTATGCTCCAGCCTCCCTGAGACACTAATATTCATTCATTCATTCATTCATCTTCTTCCGCCTAATCCGGGGTCAGGTCACAAGGGCAGCAGCCTAAGCAAAGAGGTCCAGACGTACCTGTCCCAAGCCACTTCCTCCGGCTCTTACAGCTGGGACGCCGAGGTGTTCCCAGACCAGCTAGTCATGAATGACTCAAGAAAGATTGCTTGCTAGCTTGCTGCTGCTATGTTTTGTCAGAAAATGCAAATGAATAAGAAAAAGAGGACAAATAAAATTCAGATCTCATGGTTGCCATTTTAGCCTAAATGTTCAGTAATTACTCAAGAGGCCGGTGGCGTAGTGGTTAGGGTGCCGGGCTCATGATCAGGTGGTAGTGTGGTCGAATCCCAGTTAGACCCTCACTGTGTTAAGACCCCTGGGCAAGGTCTCAACCACAAGTGTGCCTCTGTTCACCCAGCAGTATAAATGGGTACCAGTAAAAATATACTGGGAAGGTAACCTGCGATGGACTAGCGTCCCATCCAGGAGGAGTTCAACTGCTGGTCGTTTCATGCTACAGAAACCGGGGATAAGCACCGGCCTGATGAGCCACTAGGCTCGGGTGTGTAAGCCCCCCCAAAAAAAAAGATTACCGAACAAGGTGTTACGTATGGAATTTAGACGATGGAAATTGTCCCGTGAAACCAGCAAAGCACGACAGACCACGACATAAGCTACGTACAATTTAATAATATCAACAAAGTAAGGCAAGATAATACTTACAGCTTAAAGCTAAACAAAATGCAAATTAAACAAGGGTCCCAAAAAAATTTAGACACGGTGCGAGCGCTGGCGGCAATAGGCTTGGAATCCCGCGTATCGAAAGAAACAAATGATGAAGATCCTCTTGTTGGCTGTGGTTGAGTGCGGAGAATGGACTTGGGTGATGGAGTCTTGAACGAAGAAACTTGGTTGAAACGCGTTCCATGATCCGTCTTGGATGAGATGATCCGCCGCTGTGAGTTTCCTTAGACAATCTGTCTGAAGAGACCTGAAGAGACCGGAGCCAGTCAGCAATAGGTCCGTAATATAGATTCCCTAAAGTTCGGGAAAGTTCCATTCTGGAAAATTCCAAATCATCTGACCCGCCACCAGGGCGCATGCGCAACTAGGTCCCCTAATGGAAAATTCCAGACCCGAAACAGCCGAGTCATACCATGGGTCACTATTTACAGCACACTGACTAAACATAATACGTTTATACAGTCACATTGATATTTACATAACAAAAGCCATTCCACATCACCCCGAGGTATGAGTGTGAGTGTGAGTGCTTGTATGCGTGTTGGCCCTGTGATGGTCTAGCGAACTGTTCAAGGTGTATTCCACCCTCGCCAGAGTCGGTTGAGATGGGCGCTGGCCTTCCCGCGATCCTAATTAGGTGTAAGCGGCTTAGATGATGAACATATAAATGATTATTCAGCCCCGAATTACTTTTAAACTTAGTGATGTGGGCAGCAGTAGAGATTTTGCCTCCCCTGATTCAGATCGTAGCGGATTTGCTTCTATGCTATTGTACTAAATATAGTTTAGTCAGTTGGTCAGGTTCTGTCTCTCTCCCTCCTTTTGATTCGGCCGTTAGCTGAGCGTTTAAGGAGTCCTTATTTCTCGTGTCTCTTAAGTTGCTTAACAAAGTCACCGGAGAGTTGTTTGTGCGTCCGCAGTTCAAGGATTTACACAGTACCATCAGAGCATAGGATTTGATTCTGGCTTAAAATACATCTTAGTACCCTGTCCCTATTGACAAGGAAAACACCGAACACAGTTATTTTTAAAGAATGATGCTTGGTGTGTCGTTTCCGAAAACAATTTTTGATATCAGAATCAGACATGACACAAGGCCGGCCCCAGGGATTTGACTGACGTCTTGTTAGTATTTTTTCTTTTTCCATTTTAGATTCGTCTTTTCTTCAAATATGTCTCTAAAGCAATTACAGTCGGGCTGGATTTCGATTCAGAATTGGCCACACATGGGCTTGTCTCCTCTATCTTTCTCCATCCTCTCCCTCCCCTACCACGTTCTCCTTTCACTCCTTTTTTTTTTTTTTTTTTTTTTTTGGATGGTAACGATACATTGCCCTCTACTGTTGAAAAAATTCGGTACACATTCTGCCCTGAATCTGTCAGCAGAGCGCGTTGATAAAGCATTCGGTTGTCAGTGATGTGTTCTCTGATGGTGCTGGTGGTGGTGGGGGGTTGTCGGTGTGGGGGCTTTCTTGTAAAAGTATCTGACAGTGTGCGTGGATCTAGAGCACAAATGGATGCCACAGGTTTATTGGCTGCCCTGGCACACTCCAAATTTTCTGTCCTCAGAGAAACTCATACTGCTTTACTGCAGAGTGTGTGTGTGTGTGTGTGTGTGTGTGTGTGTGTGTGTGTGTGTGTGTGTGTGTCAGGTGTTTGTGCCAGCTGTTCTCGCTGAGTGTAAGAATCCAGTATCACTCATGACGTGAAAGGACTAATAAAGTGTGTATATTGTGTATATGGTCCATAGGTGGACATGTTTGAACTAATACATTAAAATTTGTGTCTTGACACAGGTGTCTGTGACTGCACAGATTTCACGACTGGTCCCTCTTGTGAGCGTTGTCAGGATGGTTACTATGGAAACGCACTGACTGGCAGCCCAGGAGATTGTGTGCCCTGCCCCTGCCCAGACCATACCACTTGTGCACAGGTACCACAGACAGGGGAGGTGGTGTGTACCAATTGTCCAGCAGGACAGACGGGTGAGTCACAGTTTACTCCATATATATGTGTGTGTGTGTGTGTGTGTGTGTGTGTGTGTGTGTGTGTGTGTGTGTGTGTGTGTGTGTGTGTGTAATTTTATTTTTTTCGAGAATATTGTCCCGTCATTTTGTCATTTCTACTGGAGAAATAAAATATGCATTAATTTAAAAAAATCATCCTTAAAACCACAATATTAAATTGAACCTTGACGTCTACTTAAACAGGAATATTATGTAAGAAAGGATGAAATTTATTAATAATGTTTCTGTAATATTCTGTAGATTTTTCTGAAGATTTTTGTGTGTCCTTGTGTAAATATATTTTAACATTGTAATAATTTTAGCAATGCTTGCCATTGTTTAACGATTTTAAAGACAGTGCGTAGGATTAAACTAATTAGATGGGGTGGTTTGGGCATCTGATTAGAATGCCTTCTGGTCGCCTCCCTTGAAAGGCGTTCCAGGCACGTCCAACTGGGCGGAGGCCCCGTGGTAGACTCAGGACTCGCTGGAAGGATTACATAACCTGTCTGTCCTGGGAATGCCTCAGGATCCCCCAGAAGGAGCTAGAAAGTGGTGCAGGAGAGGAGAATACCTGGGAGCCCCCAACCCAACACCCCCCCAAGCCCAACCTTAGATAAGCAAAGGAAAATGGGTGGGTGGATAAATGGATGGATGTCTAGTGGCATCTAGTGGTGAGGTTTCAGATTGCAGCCAACTGAGATTTAGTTTCTGACTCCTCCCCTTTGGTTCTGGGTTACTGAAGAAACATGGAGGTGCAAGATGGCAGCCTCCATGTGAGAGGACCCACTCCTCATGTAGCTACAAATAGTTCTTTCTAAGTTTAATCTGAAAATGACTTTTATATGACAATATGCAATTGAAAATGTATTTATTGATACACTTAATTTTTGCTAATAGCTCGTCAAGAATGTTGCATACTGTACCTTTAAGGCTTAGCCTAAGTCAACAGAACATTGCTATGCTTTTAAACATTTCATGTTCACATCCATTCAATTGATTTCAATTGACAGGAATCAGGTGCGAGTTATGCGAAGATGGTTTCTACGGCGATCCACTTGGCTGGCATGGCGTAGTGCGGCTGTGTGTAAAGTGCGATTGTAGCGAGAACACGGACCCCAATGCTGTAGGGGTGTGTGATCATGTGACTGGACGCTGCCTCAAATGTTTAGGCAACACCGACGGAGACAGATGTGAGAAATGCCAAAATGGTTACTATGGAAATGCTTTGGATAGGAGCGTGAGGCCGTCCCAGAAGTGTCTACGTGAGTGTGCTTGCATGTAATTATACTGAAAAGGGATTCAACAAATGGAAAGTCACTGTGGTGTAAGAGGAATAAAATAATTTTATGATAATATTGCTTACAAACGTTGATCTTCAGGATGGTAACTATAAGTCCCCCTTACTTCAGGTCACATCATATCAGCCTATTGTGAATAATATTCCTTGAACAACATGCTCAGTTATGCCTGTGCTGAACAAGGTATATGCGATCTGTCATTTTCAGCCTGTCTTTGTGACAACGCTGGCACACTGGGGTCTGCGAATGAGTGTGATCCCCACACAGGAAGATGTTTGTGTCTGAGGCATGTAACAGGAAGAGACTGTGGACAGTGTGAGTACGGGCACTTCAACCTGCGACCAGGCCTGGGCTGTGACAGGTGGGTTGTGGATACTCACTTGAATTTATTCATCCATTGATCCACCCACATAACACAAGGGTTGCCAAACATTCTCTGTGCAGGCTATCAGAGCATGAACATCGTTGTGCATTGATATGTAAAATGTTTTTATTATTATTATTATTATTATTATTATTATTATTATTATTATTTATTTACTGTACACTGATGTTATCCTAATAAGGCAAAAAAAAGTGTTCAAAATTAGGATGCAGACAAACGTCAAAATACTGAGAGCACACACACACACACACACACACACACACAGGTTTGAACATCAAATGGAACATTTTATAACATAAAGCAAGCATAGCAAGTTTAACAGCCTCAGCTTTAGAAATGTGCAGAAGCCTCAAACAATTTTGCCTCTGTGACCTTGAAAAGTAGGCCAAGGTCACTCACACACAAAGTCAGCCTAGCACTTATAGTAGTAAACAAGCACACCGAGTTTGAAAGCCCCAGCTTCAGCACACGGCAAGTAAATATCCGTAAATTAAAGTGTGACGGACTGACGGGACAGACGGGACCCATTCCCATAGCTCCCGATCACTTTGTGGGCGGGGCTTACAAAGATTAGACAGTTACACAAACTGAAGTCCTTATACAGTGTGGATAATTAATTGAATCGAAACCAGGTCTGCAGAGCGTGTGACAACCTCGTGCAATGAATGTCAGTGGTCAGGTGACTGAGATCGGTGAGGTGCATGCTGGGAAGTTTAGTGCTAGTTCTGTGTGCTGTGAGCAGGCCGTGACATCTAGTCACACCGCCTTTTCCCTGCATGTTCAACGAACCACAAACCATATAATTGCTTATTATGTTTCCTATCGAAATGTGTTTCTGATGCCCTCTGTCTTTGTTAAAACATTTATATTTCAGGGGCTTGCTACAAAAATATCGATGCTCAAAAATACATGTGTGGGAAGTTATATGCATTAGACAATTTCAGAAACCCCCAGGAAACCCTCTGGAGCTCCTCACTGACATCCTTTCTTTCCTCTGCAGCTGTAATTGCAATCCTATAGGATCCTCATCCCCCGTGTGTCACCCAATCACAGGCCAGTGTATGTGTCGGACAGGTATCGAGGGCAAAATGTGTGATGCCTGTCAACTGGGATTTTTTGGCTTCTCCTCCAGAGGCTGCAGAGGTACACAGTCATCAACCACTCTTAAGAAAGAAGATCAGATTATTACATTGCAGTGATTTATTGAGAAAAATCAGCACTTTTAATTATGTTGTTGTGTAATTAATTAATAACATTAAGATAATAAACACAGCGGCAGTGGTGGTCTAGTGGTATAGGGTGCTGGATCACTGATCCAAAGGTTGGGGGTTCGAGTCCCACTCTCCACAAGGTTGTCACTGTTTCCCCCCAGTGCAGCTAACTGGGTTATCAAAGGCGGGCCATGTCTCTCACTGTCTATGGTGTGAGGCATGTAAAAGAACCATTGCTGACTTTCGTAAAGAGGAGCTGCAAAGTCGTCAGCGTGTTTCTGTCCCTTGCTAAAAAAAAAAAAAAAAAAAAAGGGTTGTGACAGGAAGGGCATCCGACGTAAAAACCTCTGCCAAATCAAATGTGCGAATCAGATGATTTGCTGTGGCGACTCCCGAGTAAAAGGGAAAAAGCCGAAAGGAAGACAGACATTAAGATAATAAACGCCAATGTGCAGTCATTCATCATCCAAGCTGCTTAATTCTGATTCTGGCTGTAGGAAGGCTGGCGCCCATCTCAGCCATTTCTGTGTGAGGGCAAGGTACACCTTGGACAGCTTGTCAGTCAATGCCAGTGCCTCGATCTATATATATATATATATATATATATATATTTTTTTTTTTTTTTTTTTTTAAGTGTGTGTGTGTGTGTGTGTGCGTAATTCATTTTTTAATTCAAAGACAAAGGCAAAGGTAAAGTCTGCTGGGCTTTACACCCGAGCGTAAGTGACTAGGAGGACAGCTGCTCCTAGATGGGACGCTAGTCTATCGCAGGTTCCCTTCCCAGTATATTTTTACTGGTACCCATTTATACTGCTGGGTGAACAGAGGCACACTTGTGGTTGAGACCTTGCCCAGGGGTCTTAGCACAGTGAGGGTCTAACTGGGATTCGACCACACAACCACCTGATCATGAGCCCAGCACCCTAACCACTACGCCACCGACCTCTTGAGTAATTACTGAACATTTAGGCTAAAATGGCAACCATGAGATCTGAATTTTATTTGTCCGAGCACAGTGGGGGTCCAACTGGGATTCGAACACACAACCTCCATCAATTCAAAGATAAACTGACCTAAATCCCTGTAGTTTTACATCAATACAAACAAAACGTAACATTTCAGCAGGTGGCTCGTATTAATTCTCATGAATTTGAAATTGGGATAACGTGTGGGATAATATAATAATGTTATGCAGTGCGAGTGGAAATTTAAGTACATCTCATGGAAACTTGTTGATTTCTTCAACATACTGTACTTGACCAAGAATTAAAGTGCAGTGTGTGAGATTTAGTGGTTTCTAATGGCGACTAGTGGAAAGTTTCCAGATTGCAATTTTTGAAGTCCGTATGGTTCTGATATACTATAGAAACATGGCAGTGCAAGATGGCCGCCTCCGTGTGAGGGGACCCGCTCCAATTATACATAGATTATTCTAAACTATTCTAAGGTTCTGAAAACTCAACTATTTTAATGATTATAGATCAACAGAAAGTTATTTATGAATGATATACAGTACTAATAGATCCTCTAAAGTGTTCCATACCATACTGTACCTTTAAATCATTGAAAATGCATCATTTTTCTTGTTTGTTTTTTCTAAGTACAGTGGTACCTCACTTTACGAAATTAATCCGTTCCAGAGCCTTTTTCGTAACCTGGATTTGTCGTAAATTGAACAGCATTTTACATGTAAAACACATGATTCGTTCCAAGGCCCCCAATACTACCCCCTAACCCTTTAAAAATTATAAAAGCATCCCTTTTAACACCGCCTTCTGCTTCAAAATCGTACTGATGGTAGACGGGTTTGGCCATATTCCTTTACGATATCACTCGAGCCCGTTTCTTCTTCTCACTTGCACCGGAAATCACACGCGCACGTGTGTGTGTGTGTGTGTGTGTGTGTGTGTGTGTGTGTGTGTGTGTGTGTGTGTGCGCGCGCGCGTGTGTGCGCGCATGTGTTGACCATGTCTTCTTAGCAGAATTATAATCTTACAAATGTTTACAGAACGTTAAAAGTCTGAGTCAAGAAATAAACCATGAAACAACAGTAACTCTGTCCTTTACACGAAAAACATCATGGTAGCTGCAGCTCCATAATAGCCAATCCCTCCTAGCCAATGGGAGACCAGCGGGGCGGGATGTTGGAAGATAGGCAATGGGAGGTAGCTGCGTCATCCCTCCTAGCCAATGGGAGGCCAGCAGGGCGGGATGTTGGGAGATAGGCAATGGGAGGTAGCTGCGTCATCCCTCCTAGCCAATGGGAGGCCAGCAGGGCAGGATGTTTGAACGTCATTGATGGGAGAGCAGCTCGTGTATTGTTTGAATGTTTGAATGGCGAGTTTGAATTTTTAAGATGGCGCTTTCGTAACGTGAACTTGTTTCGTATCCAGAGACAAAATTTTTAGGAAAATGCGTTTCATAACCTGCATTTTTCGTTTGGTGAGACTTTTGTAAAGTGAGGTACCACTGTACTGTAATTCACCTGTAAGGAAAAGAAAAAAAAAAATATTTTTTAAAATCAACAAATTTCATTATGTACTTTTTTCATGTGACTATAATATTGGCCTGCTTCGGCCTTACTATACTGCATGGATGTGGATGTAGATGAGAACATGTGTTGAAATCCAAAGACAGCTCAGAGCATTTAACGTGTTTTTTTTTTTTCTTCTCACTGTTTAAAAACTGCAGCCTGTAACTGTGACCCAATGGGATCAGTGACCATGCAATGCCACGCCAATGGGACGTGTCCGTGTCGTCAAGGATTTATGGGTTACAGGTGTGATAAATGTGAGCTGAACCACTACCAAAACCCCTTAACGCACCAGTGTGAGGAGTGTCCCGTGTGCTACAGTCTCATCAGAGACCAGGTGTGTGTGTGTGTGTGTGTGTGTGTGTGTGTGTGTGTGTGTGTGTGTGTGTGTGTGTGTGTGTGTGTGTGTGAAATTCAAACAGAATCAAACCAAAAATAATTATTTATGAGAATAATCAATACTATTCTAGTAAGTATTTTAGGCAGTCACGACAACTCAGGACTGAGACAGACAACCAAAGTATCATGGCAACAACCTTGTCAGGAACCTAGTCAAGAACAATTAAATTCAGAAAAGTATGTGTGTGGCAAAATTTTGCAACTACACTGAGGAATATACGAAACAGAAAGTAAAAAGGAATGGACCAAACACAATTTGGTTTACCGGGTGGATGTTGGATTCTGTTTTTCAAAATTAGTTTACTTTTTATTTGTTTTGCGCATATGCATTAATGAATATAAAATGCCAGGTACTAGTGCTGTATGTATACGCCATGTCTTTCACACGCTATGGTGACAGGTTCATGTAAAAGAACCATTGCTGACTTTCGTCAAGAGTAGCTAGATAGCCATCAGTGCATTTCTTGCCCCGTGATGGCCTGGCGAGCTGTCCAGGGTGAACTCTGCCCTCGCCTAGAGTCAGTTGATATGTGTGCTAGCCTCCCCACAACCCTTATTAGAATTAAGCGGTTTATTCATTCATTTGCAAAACCATTAATTGTAATAGGGTTACAGCCTATCTCAGTCGATTCTGGGCAATGCCATTGTGAACTCTGAGAGACTTGCCAGACCATCACAGGGCCTACACACAAATATTCACACACATGCTCACACCTTGGGGCAATTTAGAGCAGCCAGTTATCCCCATGTGCATGTTTTTGGACTGTGGGAGTGAACCTATGCTAGCACTGGGAGAAAATGCAAACTCTACACACACACCAAAGTCTGGGACCCAAACCCAGGACCTTCTTAATGTGAGGCTGACGTGCTAACCACTGCACCACCATGCCCTCTCATTTCAGATACCACATGTCAAAATGTTTTGATGAGGTTTTTTTCTTCCTTCCTCGACTACAGAAACAAATAAAATTAACATATAAAACATTAAAGTTGCGAAGGAAAGCAAGCAGCATGCGCCAGTAACCATCGCACATGGTGACATGAGGTAATACCCTGCCAAGAGTATTTCAAGCAATTAAAGGAATGAGAACGAGGTGTGCAGTAGGGTGGAGTGAAAATTGTGAAAAATTAAATTTTGGATTATTTTTACTTGGAATAGCAATAAAAAGATGTGGAGAGGTGTCATCTAAAAGATTTTAAAAGTTCATCTTGATAAGTTGATATCTGAGGCTCCCCCAAGAGCAATGAAAATGACATTTGGGCATTTTTACTGAAAATGTTTAATTCTGATATATTGATCCAATTTGCTTCGATATTATCAAAAACATATATTTTAGGCAGTTTGGCACAGTGTTAACATATCTTGTCTCAAAAACAAAACATTTGTCACAAGTACATTAGTCGGGACACTTGCAGCTACAAAAGTCAAACAAATGGTCTGCCTCGCATCGAAATGTGTCAATTCGGCTGATGTAGCTGTCACTGTCCTTTCTACTCTTGTACGGCTTGAGAAGATTCGTAAATTTTGTGTGGTACACCTTCAATAACTGGGCGGCTCGTTTGTACGACACAGTTGGTATCGAGGCTTTACTCCAAATGTTGATGACATCAGTGATCTTGATATCGGCGACATCAGTGAATGATGCCCGATACTTCTTTTGTTTCTCTGTGAGTGTATGTGCAGACAGGAGGTAGCACTTCATAACATCGCTGTACGTAGGAAGAACATTGGCTGGAAGTTTTACTGGAGTGCAGAATACCGGACAGACCGGTGGAGCGCTTTTCTCTCTCGTACCTTGAGCCATATCTGATATAAAACCAAAACAAGAAAATATTAAATAAAATAACATCACGGTTATCAAGATATGGTGAGCAAGTGTTACTAGTACATTAGGCCTAGTTGTGACACAATTTCAAAACCGTAAACCAACTATTTAGGGATAAAAAAGGCAGATTTTACCGAACTTCGCAAGAAACGGAAAAGAGAGTTCAATCTTCTTTCCGTTATGATGCTGTCCCCACCTGGCGATAGTTTCCTCTAATAAACTACTGAGTCCTGACCTTTCCAGTCATACCAAATCTGTGAACTGTGATTGTTCCAATTATTTAGAGTTATTTCCTTTGTCGGCAATCGCATGCTCGCATGCTCTCAAAATCGACTCGACATACAGACGCTCCCCAACTTATGTTTTTGTTTGGTTCCGAACGGCCGAACGTAAGTTGAAAAAAAACGTAAGTCGTTACTGTATGTTCCAGTGACGTATGATGTTCATACTGTACTATACATCCATAAATACCATTACCGTATCTCATAAAACACCCCTAAATCAATTATTATAGATATAACATTGTAAAATAATATCAAATATATCAAATAATAACAACATTAATTTCAAATAAATTAAATTCAAGCAAAATAATTTCAAATAGATAAATTTTAATCAAATTCACTCATCAAATATCAAATACAGTATCAAATATAACCTTAAACATTCTCCATGATGCGATCTTTCTGCTTGTAAATGGTTCCAATGGTCGACGGATGGTCACTTTACATGAAGTTGATCTGAGTCACTTTACATGAAGCTGAGCCGAGTCACTTTACATGAAGCTTAAAACAGCCAATCAACGCTTACAATATGTGAGGCGCGCCACCAAAAGTAGTTCACTTGCTCGTGCTTGAGACAAAGCGCGGGTTATACGGACTTCCTGTCTTTCAAGTGAGCAAGGGCGCCATTGAATACTTGTTTAGTACTCAGCCTGCACTGATGTGAATCACCAGCAGAGCGGAGAGTTCCCTTTCTTTTCTGGATTCGGGTTGTCATTCATTTTACAACTCTCTTTGCTTAACTGAGTATGCATGGTAGATTGTGCCGATCCGAGCAGATAGTTAATTTAGTCTTGGGAAAATCAGAAATTCCGGCATATGCTGGAAAACTTGCACCAATGCTAGTAGGCTTACGCTTCTGACCAACCAAATTTGCTTAGGGTTACAAAAGTCCGCAAAACTTTGGAAACACAAAGATCACAGAGACCACGTCTTAACACAAGGATAACATGCACTACTGAATGGGAAGAAGGAGGGGCACGTCTGTTGTTTGTAAACAATTGACACAGCGTCAGGGAGCACGCTAAACTCAAAATTTGACATAATTTTTTTTTTTTTTTAAAAACCTTAAAATCGAAAAAATGTAAAACGAATGAATGCAAGTCAGGGAGCGTCTGTACCTTATTTCGAGCGAGTTGGGGGAACCTTGAAATTTTTTACACATTTTTAACATTTTGCATATGTTTATAACTGGTATTGTTACGTCTTTTCTACACTATTCTGAATTCTGAAAGAGCGCAGCCATAGTCCTTCGGGACGGACGGAGGCCTACCACCTACCACACTATTCTGAATTGATTGTGAAAAAATGTTTCACTCCACCCTAGTGTGCACATCATGTGACAAGAGTGAGCTGTCTGAAGTCATGTGAATGGGAGTGATGCAGGAAATGTAGTTATTGTCCAGGAGGCAGTAGAAACGGGCTGTAGCTGTGACAGGAAGTGACGACGTGAATTTGTCTTTGTCATGCCACTCCATTAAACTGAACTATAAACCAATACAACAACAAATTCAACATTGTAACCAATGGCCAGCATCTGAAATGCGAATTTTTAAAATGTGATCAAATACACTACCTTTGAACCAGACTGGGTCTTGATCTTACTTGAATTTCTTGTACATTATTTTAGGTATGCTAGCCTGGTGTGAACATGCATTTTAATTCCTTTGTTTTTTCTATGGCAACGGGTTGATTTCATTGTTTTTTCTCCTATAATAACACATTGATTATTCATCCATTCATTCATTTTCTGAACCACTTAATCCTAATTAGGATCACGGGGAGGTTGGCGCCCATCTCCTGTGACTCTGGGTGAGGGCAGGGTACACCCTGGACAGCTTGCCATGCCATCGCAGGGCCAACACTCATACAACCACTCATACTTACACTCACACTTAGAGGTGGTTTGGAACAGCCAATTAACCTACTTTGCATGTTTTTGGACCATGGGAGGAAACCTGAGTACCTGGAGGAAACCCACACAAGCACAAGGAGAACATGCAAACTCCACACAGAAACACCCAAGCTGGGAATCAAACCCGGGACCTTCTTGCTGTGAGGCGGACATGCTAGCCACCGTGCCACTGTACCGCCGCATTGTTTATATGAACATTATTTTACTTAGATAATGATAATATAAAAACAGTAGTGCAGCATATAACTGTAGGCTACTGATAACAACATCATTCAGTGTAAGAATCGCAGAGGAGCAGGTGAGTATCGATCACCCCGTCACATTTATGTTGTTGAAATAGCTTCATGCCTTGCTATAACAGATGATATAAATAACTCGATATCACAGCGAAATGGAGGAAGTTAAATATATGAATGCATATCCGCTTCAGGCTTCGGCATCAAAGTATCTATTGTACACATTCAGTATTTTATCTGTCTCCTGTCTGTGTAGTCTAGCTTACCACCACACTACTCCATTGTCCTGCTATCACACATTTCTAAGGCTTCTTTCCAACCGAGCTCATTTTACTCCTAACCGTATAAAATTACTGAGGCATGCAGCATCATTTCTCTATTCTGGGAGTCTAAGCTTGCCAGATTGGTTTTAGTTTGCCAGACTACAAACACAAATGCAATACTAGAGAAACTCTTTAGTGCACACTTTACCCAGAACATGGAAAAGTAATAAATGTAATCATAATGCTTCAGGTTTTTCAAGATGTCCGAAAATAAATGAACAAAACACAAGGTGGCCAGTCCAGGATAAGGGTTGGACAAAAAAGTGGGGGATGAATGAGATATAAACATGGTCGGGGGGAAGCATTCATTCATTCATTCATTTTCTTAACCACTTATTCCTAATTGGGCTGACAAGGAGGCAGGCACCCATCTCAGCCAACTCAGGGAGATGTTAGAGTACATCCTGGGTAGCTCACGAAAACTGGGAGAACATGCAGCCTCCACACAGCAACGTCCAGGCTAGGAATCTAACCCAGGCCTTCTTGCTGTGAGGCGGATGTGCTAACTACTACATTACCTTGCCGTCGGGGCGGGATTTTATAATAATATGATATCAATAATTAAATTTTAATTACTTTTAATGTGCCTACATTATCCCACAGAATATCTGAATCTTAGAGGGTATGTCTACAGTGGGACGTAATCATAAGCATAAACAATAGGCCTATCAAAGTAAAGTACAGTGGTACCTCACCTTATGAAATTAATCCGTTCCAGAGCCTTTTTGTTAACCTGGATTTTTCGTAAATTGAACCGCATTTTACATGTAAAACCATGATTGGTTCCAAGGCCCCCAATACTACCCCCTAAACCCTTTAAAAATGATAAGAGCATACCTTTTAAGAACTCCTTCTGCTTCAGTATCGTACCAGTGGTAGACGGGTTTGGCCATATTCCTTTGCGATATCACGAGCCCGCTTCCTCTTTTCACTCGCACCGGAAATCGCACGTGTGTGTGTGTGTGTGTGTGTGTGTGTGTGTGTGTGTGTGTGTGTGTGTGTGCGCGCGTGTGTTGACCATGTCTTCTTAGCAGAGTTATAATCTTACAAATGTTTATGGAAGGTTAAAAGCCTGAGTCAAACAACAGTAACTCTGTCGTTTACACAAAAAACATTATGGGAGATGCCGCTCCATAATAGCCAATAGGAGGGAGCTGCGTCATCCCTCCTAGCCAATGGGAGGCCAGCGGTCCAGGATGTTGGGAGGTAACCAATGGGAGGGAGCCGCGTCATCCCACCTAGCCAATGGGAAGCCAGCGGGGCAGGATGTGGGAAGATAGTCAATGGGAAAGCAGCTCATGCATTGTTTGAATGGCGTGTTTTAATGTTTGAATGGCGTGTTTGGCTCGTTTCGTAAGGAGAACTTGTTTCGTATACAGAGACAAAAAATTTTGGAAAATGTGTTTCGTCATATTTCGTAATATGGATTTTTTTGTTTGCTGGGACTATCGTAAGGTGAGGTACCACTGTATTCTTAATTAACTTGCATTTGACAAACACCATTTTCTAGAGCGACTTAGATTTTTATGCAACTGAGCATGATGGCATAGTGTTCACTGTAAGAAGGTCCTCAGTTTGAGTCCCAGCTTAGGGCATTTCTGTGTGGAGTTTGCATGTTCTTCCTGTTCTTGCATAGGTTTCCTCTGGGTACTCTGGTTTCCGCTGACAGACCAAAAGTCTAAATTGCTCTTTTGTGTGTATAAGAATGTGAATGGTCATGCGTATTGGCTCTGCGATGGTCTGTCAACCTATTCAGGGTGTAGCCCTCTTCGTCCATTGTAGACTGAGATAGGCTTTAGCGGTTCAGCAAATGAGAGAGTGAGTGAAATGATGGAAACAAGTTTAAATATACATCCCATAATATGTCTTATGTAGCTTTGCTGTATAGATATTATTAATACGATATAGCTGGCTAGTTTCTATTGTGCTGTGATACCCAAGTTCGTTTAAGGACTGTTCCTGTTTCTTAATCTGAATATTCATAATAATTCATCATCACACTGACATCTCAATTTCAATTTATAATGCAGTAATATATTTCATAGCCAGCTGACACTGCGGTGAGCTGAACTGAAATAAATGTGTCAATGCATGTCTGAATAACAGCACCTCAGGAACTTTTTTAATTATCTCCTACAATAGGAAACATGCCTAGATATTAAAATCATGTGAAAGCAAGTACCCCGCTGTAAAAAATGAGATACTGAGAAAAGGTACATAAATGTCAGTGTCATTCTTGTCCTACTCATTTATTCATAGTTTTTACAAGCAGTTCGTTTACTGTGATGAGACGACGACCTCCATTTATATAAGTTCTACTGAACTGTATGAGGTAGTTAGGGTGGTTACGTGGATTACTTTATTCCGCCACAGTAGATGCATGACATAAACAGATTCAGGTGTGTGGTAAGTGTAAACATGGTAAAGTGGTCCTAACGAAGGTTAACGGAAGTTGTGGTTTTTCAAAAGTATGACAGATTTTTAACTTCAAGAAAGAACAATAAGTGACAAAAAATACTATTGTGATAATATAAGAGAGAAAATCATGTCATTAAAGTTATGTAACCATTAAAACTCAAACAAACATAGCACTTTATTAGGTACATGGATAGCCACTTAATTCACAACAGACATTGCCTGGCCAAAAAAAAAGTTGCACACTATAATATTTTCATGTAATCTTGATCATAGCATGTAATCTTCATGTAATCTTCATGATCCTTCACTTTCCGCGGTTAATGGAGACCGAGACCCCCCTCGCGACCCCCGATTTTCTGCCAAGTAGGATCGACTCCCCTGACTGACATATATGTCACATGTATATGTGTATGTATATATATGTATATGGCGGCACGGTGGCGTAGTGGTTAGCACGTCCGCCTCACAGCAAGAAGGCCCGGGTTCGATTCCCGGCCTGGGCGTTTCTGTGTGGAGTTTGCATGTTCTCCCCGTGCTTGTGCGGGTTTCCTCCGGGTGCTCCGGTTTCTCCCGCAATCCAAAGACGTGCACTGTAGGTTAATTGGCCGTTCTAAATTGACCGAAGTTTCTCTTCTGCAGCGGCACTGGAACCCAGTCGTATCGGCACTTACCTTTCCATTGGATCGTTCCGGTGGCGCCGAGACAGGGGGCGGACTTGCTGCTTGGGTAACAGCCTGTCCCTCATTACTCCCTACCCAGGCTCTGTGCACTGGGGAGTATCACCAGTCGGGATACTGGCCAGAGCGCAGCCATAGTCCTTCGGGACTGATGGAGGCCTATGCGTATATGTGTATATTGAGATTTCCTTACGGCTTTTTCCCTTTATCAGGGGTCGCCACAGCGAATGATTCGCATGTTTGATTTGGCATAGTTTTTTACGTCGGATGCCCTTCCTGACACAACCCTTTAGCAAGGGATAGAAACACGCTGTCGGCTTTGTGTATATCGTCTTCTTTTCCTTTCGGTTTTTCCCTTCAGGGGTCGCCACAGCGAATCATCTGCCTCCATCTCACCCTATCCTTTGCATCTTCTTCTCTTACGCCAACGACCTTCATGTCCTCCTTCACCACATCCATGAATCGTCTCTTTGGTCTTCCTCAAGGCCTTCTGCCTGGTAGTTCCAGCCTCAGCATCCTATTACCAATATACTCACTATCCCTCCTCTGTACATGTCCAAACCATCTCAATCTAGCCTCTCTGACTTTGTCTCCAAAACGTCTTACATGTGCTGTCCCTCTGATGTGCTCATTCCTAATCTTATCCATCCTCGTTATTCCCAAAGAGAACCTCAACATTTTCATCTCTGGGCTTTGTGTATATAATATCAATAACTATACATTCAATGCTGTACATACCTGTAATAACAATTAAACATTCAAAAATAATGCATAAGACGTAAATAAAATATAATCACAGTGGTACCTCACTTTACAAAAGTCTCACCAAATGAAAAATGCAGGTCACGAAATGCATTTTCCTAAAATTTTTGTCTCTGGATATGAAACAAGTTCACGTTACAAAAGCGCCATCTTAAAAATTCAAACCCGCCATTCAAACATTCAAATGCGCCATTCAAACATACAAACAATGCACGAGCTGCTCTCCCATCAATGACATTCAAACATCCCGCCCTGCTGGCCTCCCACTGGCTAGGAGGGATGACACAGCTACCTCCCATTGCCTACCTCCTAACATCCCACCCCGCTGGCCTCCCATTGGCTAGGAGGGATGACACAGCTCCCTCTTATTGGCTATCTCCCAACATCCCACCCCGCTGGCCTCCCATTGACTAGGAGGGATGACGCAGCTCCCTCCCATTGGCTATTATGGAGCTGCAGCTACCATAATGCTTTCCGTGTAAAGGACAGAGTTTCTGTTGTTTTCTGTTTTATTTCTTGACTCAGGCTTTTAACCTTCCATAAACATTTGTAAGATTAAAACTCTGCTTAGAAGACATGGTCAACACATGCACGCACACACACACACACACACACACACACACACACACACACACACGTGTGTGATTTCCATTGCGAGTGAGAAGAATAAATGGGCTCGAGTGATATCGTAAAGGAATATGGCCAAACCCATCTACCATCAGTACGATATTGAAGCAGAAGGAGGTCTTAAAAGGGATGCTTTAGGGGGCCTTGTAACGAATCACGTGTTTTACATGTAAAATGCGGTTCAATTTACGAAAAATGCAGGTTACGAAAAAGGCTCTGGAACGGATTAATTTCGTATAGTGAGGTACCACTGTACACACACTCAGATGTGCACCTCACATAAAAATGTAAGTAGTTTTGTTTGGGGTTTTTTCATAATGGGTCTTGTTTTGTGGCATTTTCTTAACTTTTAGCCTATTTTTCCTTACTTTCCTCATTTTTCATCAGTTCATTTTCTGTAACCGCTTCATCTTAATTATGGTCTTGGGGAGGCTGGTGCCCATCCCAGCCAACTCCGGGCGAGGTCACAGTACATCCTGGACAGCTCGCCAGGCCATCGCAGGGCTGAAACACGCCGACAGCTTTGCAGCTACTCTTGTTGAAAGTCAGCAACGATTCTTTTACATGCCTCACACCAGAGACAGTGAGAGACATGGCCGGCCGTTGATAACCCAGTCAGCTGCACTGGGGGGGACAGTGACAACCTTGTGGAGAGCGGGACTCGAACCCCCAACCTTTGGGTTAGCGATCCAGCACCTTATACCACTAGACCACCACTGCCCATACCCTTACTTTCCTCATTTATTTTATTTTTTTGATGAATATTTTTGAAAAACCCGTCATGCACTGAAGCCACAGAAACTGAAGCACAAAGTAGCGAGGGCTCACTATATTATTTTACTTTACTACAAATAAGTTGTTCCACAGTTTTGTAACTCAAATGTCTCGTAATAAAAACATGAACAATATATAATTCCCATCAAAGTTAATAATTTATTATGACCAAGCACATACTCACGGCCACACACAATTTCCTGCAGAATGAAAATCGCAGCATCACAGTACTTTCCGCGTAGCTCACACAAAAGGTAATAAAACTAAGTGAAATACTATGAACATCACATAATAGAACAATACAGTCAGACTCTTGCACTCTATTGTATTCTTTTTCTTTTCTCTATTTATCTCTTAATTTATTTATTTTTAATACACAGGCGACTAAACTCAAAAACCAGCTGCACAGTTTAGAAAGACTGCTTTCCAACTATGACTGTAGCAGCTTCAGGCACCGAATCCATGTGCGTCCAAACCACGTGCTCGAGCATCGCAGGCTCGAGAACCACTGGCATGAGCATCAAGGCGAGGATTATTTACCCAATGCTTTGGAGGATTTCCTGGCCATCCAAGGTAAAAATAAGTTCTAAAAGAAAGAACTTTTATATTCTCAGTATGTAACTTTTTTTTATCCGCTAGAGTGGTGTGTCAGTCCATCTCGGAGGGCTTTAGTCATCTAATGATGGCATCTCAGCAATTACACTCAACTTATAATAGTTCTACTAGTAAAGCTATTTTACACCTTACCTCAGAGGATTTGTGAACTGTGAAAATGAAAGGTAGATTAATTAAAGAAAAATCTGAAATTAATTGTCAGTCTCTCATAGATTTTGCACATTGCAGGGGGAAAAAAAAAAATCCTGGTGAAAAGTCTTTAACAGCCTCGGTACATCAATATTAATTATGCAATTATTCTTCTTCTCCACAGAGGCACGGGAAGCTTTCATCCGCCAGTTCACACAGCTGGAAATATCTTCACAAGCCCTGGAGATGCAGTTGCATGACTTTGGCAGTATAATGAACTGCAGCCTCCTAAAGGAAGAAGGAACCACAAGCAGTGAGGAAGAGAATAGGACAACAATGGCAACGAGCAAGTGCCAAGCTCTTAGGGATATGTTAAGTGCTGTCACAGAAGCCCAAGCACAACTGCAGAAGATGACGTCGAGCCTTAACAGCCTCGTAAGTGTGTATAATGTACTGACCCTACACATTACATAATAATTCAGTGCCATCACTAATCATAGAGTGTTTCTCCAGAGACATATTAAGAGAGCTAATACATAGTGTGTGTGTGTGTGTGGGGGGGGGGGGGGGGGACAATACATTACACATTTATACAACGATATTTCATGAGCATAAATACTAGCAGATCTAAAACTCAAAATATTAATAGATTAATAATAAAATGTTGATGTAAATATCCAAAGCATGATTTATCAGGCCTCAGCTGGAGAATAATGAATTTAGCCAGAGGCAGCCCCAGAGCAATATCCATTTTGTGCTTTTGTTGAAAATAATTATTACTTTATGAGTTATTTTTTTTCCCTTCTGAATAAATTTATTTTAATTGATGTTTTAATTTTTTTCTCATTTATTCAGAGTGAAATTAAGCTACTTCACCAAAAGTCAGATCTTTTTTCTAATCCTTTTTGCTAATCTTTACAAGGGGTGCCAGCAATAGTGGAGGGCACCGTACATACAAATATTAAACCGGAACTTGTGCAGGTCTGTCGTGGTGAAGATGGATCTGAGCTGCAAGGCAAAGCTCTCAATTTACCAGCCGATCATTTTTCCAAGCTTCACCTATGGTCATGTGCTTTGGGTAGTGACCAAAAGAACAAGATTGCAGACGCAAGCAGCTGAACTGAGCTTCCTTCAAATGGTGTCAGGGCTGTCCCTCAGAGATGAGGTGATGAGGGGTGAGACGCTCAGCCTTCTGGAAGGATCTCAGAGTAGAACCGCATTGAGACAAGCCAAGTGAAGTGTCTCAGGCACTTTAATAGAATGCCTCCCAAAAGCTTTGCTGGTGTGGTGTTTAAGGCACACCCAACTGTGAAGCGACCCTGAAGTCAATCCAGAACACACTGGAGGGACTATGTGCCTCGGCTGGTCCGGGAATACCTTGGGGTGTCCCCCAGAAGAGCTGGAGGAAATGACTGGCCAGAATGACCTCTGCTCCTCACTGCTTAGGCTGTTTCCCTGATGACCCGACTGCAGACTAAACAGAAGAAGAAGAAGAAGAAGATAAATGATAAATAAATTACACATAACACCCCCACACACACACACACACACACACACACACACACCACGACTACCCCACCACCGGTCATTAAGAGCAATATATAGCGAATGGAGTAAGGCTTACTGAAACTTTATGTTGTGGCATAGCAGCATAGTGGTTAGCATGTCCAGCTCCTTGGTTTGAGTCGTGACTTGACGAGGGATTTTCTGTATGAAGTTGCATGTTCTCTCCAGATGTTCACATGGGTTTCCTCCGGGTATTCCAGTTTCCTCCCACCTTCCAAAGACATGCATATTTGGCCATTCCAAATTGCTGAGAGGTGTGCATATGAGATTGAACGGTGCGTGTTGTACCTGCGATGTGCCCCGCCTTTGCTCGATGTCGACTTCAGCCTCCCCACAACCCTAGTAGAATTAGGTGGCAAATGAGTTGATGAAAGCAAGTTTCTGTATCTCAATACATCCCATAATATGTCTCATTACTGTAGCTTTATTCAAGTGATCAACTTTCACAACAGTAAGACAATTTCTTAGTGTTAATTACTTTCTATCTTAGTCATTAGAATTAATACAACAAATCTGTAAATGCCGAATAGTCGAGATAGCTTAAATGACACACACATGCCAGTTCAATAGCAAAGTTTTGATCTAAGACAAGTATTACTAACCAACCATACCGAATTAAACAATATGATTTAGCAATCATTTACAATACAGCTACAAGTTAGTACTTCACAAATAACAATATTCTAATATTTTTGGGGAATAAATTTCCCACAGATAGATCATTCTAACAGATTACTCTTCCAATGTGCGATGCAGTTATCAGCATATGCGTTACAGATTTACAAAGACATGCAATGTGATTTAAAATTAATAAACATTATAATAACTTCGAGTAATATTTTCTATCCGGGGCTGTGGTGGTCTAGTGGTATAAGGTGCCGGATCGCTGATCCAAAGGTTGGGGGTTCGAGTCCCACTCTCCACAGGGTTGTCACTGTCCCCCCACCAGTGCAGCTAACTGGGTTATCAAAGGCCGGCCATGTCTCTCACTGTCTATGGTGACCATTGCTGACTTTCGACAAGAGTAGGCTGCAAAGCCGTCAGCGTGTTTCCGCCCTGCGATGGCCCGGCAAGCTGTCCAGGGTGTACTCTGCCCTCGCCCTGAGTTGGCTGGGATGGGCACCAGCCTCCCCGCGACCCTAATTAGGATGAAGCGGTTACAGAAAATGATGATGATGATGATGATGATAATTATTTTCTAATTTCTTACATTAAGTCTGTTTTGTCAACCATTGTTTACATAATTTCATGAACTGTTTGTACAAGAAATTCAGTTAAACAACACTGACGGAACTGACGCCGGAGATTTACCAGAACAAATATTTGAACAGTATCCAGTTTCACACTTTAGTTAGACTGCTTCAGTAAAATGTATACTGTAGTGTAGTGTCATCATTGAGAGTCCTGACTGTTTTTTCTTCTGTCACGGTGCTAAAAGAGAGGTTTTCAAACAGCACAGAACAGCAAAATATATTGCCAATATGTTGAGTGTGTGTGTGTGTGTGTGTGTGTGTGTGTGTGTCAGCCCTCCCCCAGAATTGGTACTGACGTCATACTTCAACTCAGTCAAGAAATGCTTAAAATTGTGTGCACTGGCTTTGTCATGAACCAAGAGACAGACCGAAGTGAATGAATCCACAGTAGTGTATATCTGATGCATGCCTCTGTCTGTCTGTCTTCCTTTCGGCTTTTTCCCTTTTACTCGGGAGTCGCCACAGCGAATCATCTGATTCGCACGTTTGATTTGGCAGAGGTTTTTACGTCGGATCCCCTTCCTGTCACAACCCTTTTTAGCAAGGGACAGAAACACGCTGACGACTTTGCAGCTACTCTTTACGAAAGTCAGCAATGGTTCTTTTACATGAACCTCTCACCATAGACAGTGACAGACATGGCCCGCCATGACTTGAACCCCAACCTTTGGATCAGCGATCCAGCACCCTATACCACTGGACCAATCTGATGCATGCCTCTGATGCATATCCCAATAACTCAAGCACATCGGAATAACCCATAATGCTCACATATTTAATAGTGATGCCCAAAATCTTGATAGAAGTTCCAGGCCACATGAGCTCAACTCTGAGGACAACTCCTAATTTGGGGGCAGCTGTACTCTAATGGTTAAGGAAGTGGCTTTGGGACTAAACGGTTGCTAGTTTGATTCCCAAGCTAACAGGAAAAGGGAATGGTGGTGTGGGAGTGAGCTGCATCTCCACCTTCATGCCCTTGAGCAATGCACCAAACCCCCAACTGCTCTCTGGGGACCCTGTGTGTGTGTGTGTGTGTGTGTGTGTGCTCACTTTGGATGGGTTAACCACAAAGGCATTAATTTTCTTGGCTGTATTAATACAGTGTATAGCAAAATTTTTTAAATATTGCAAAAAAAATAATAAATTGTTATGTGTTTTAAATATGAAGCATAATATCTGTGAGGACATCTCTCCTTCTGTCTCAGGTAATCCCATTCATTATCCCGAAAGGACCAACAGAGTGGAACATCCTTGTGAATGAATCTCAAGCTTTGGTGAAGAGGTGGGTTGGCGATTACACTGCAGTCATGTACTCATGATGTATCCACCAGTCATTAAAATGACTAATGTAGAAAAATGAATTTTGTGCCTTAGGGTAATGAAGCTAGATAAAATTATTTAAAAATGGTGGCTTCACAAAGGATCATGAAGTGATAAATAGGAGTTTTGGGAATCGTTCTCTTTTCATCTTCATTTGCCCAACAGCTTTTTTTCCATTATTAAAGTCACAGGGAGGTCAAAGTCCTTTGCAACTAATGCAAACCCAAGCCAAAGGCGAAGGTAGGCTACATCCTGAACAGCTAGTCAGACCTGACATATACCGATTCACACCTTGGGACAGTTGAGAATATCCAGATAGCCTAATATGAGGTCCTTGGTGTGTAGGTGGAAACCAGAGTACCCTGAGGAAACCCATTCAAGCATGTAGACTCCACTTAAAAGCATCCTTGCTGGAAACCAGGGCCTTCTTGCTGTGAGGCAGAAATACTAATCTCAACAGCAATTTGGGCCAAAATGACATACAATCAACCCAAATTTAAGACTCCAAGGTGATGGGTGACAAGTTCTTGGCTGATTAAGTTAAACTGTCGTCTGAAGTGTTCAACAAAATGTTATGCAAAGTTGTCACAAGAATCATTATCAGTAATGAGGATTTCATGAGTTTCATTAATTTAGTAGGGTGGCACTCTGGTCGGTAGCATTACTGTCTGATAACACCAAGGTCCTAAACAAGAACTCTTCAAGTTGGGTTTGTGGAGTTTCACATGATCTTTCCAAGATTACCGTTTGGAACTGATCTAAAACAATGCATATAGGAAGCACATACATCCTGATATTCTCATCATCTCCCTCACGGGGAGGCTGGTGCCTATCTCAGCCAACACTGGGCAGGAGCAGGACATACCCTGAACAGCTCAACACACACACACACACACACACACACACACACACACAGGACCATTCACACGCACACCTAGGCGCAACGGCAGTGGTGGCCTTGTGGTATAGGACGCTGGATCACTGATCCAAAGGTTGGGGGTTCAAGTCCCACTCTCCACAAGGTTGCCCCCCCCCCAGTCTAGTTAACTGGGTTATCAAAGGCCAGCCATGTCTCTCACTGTCTATGGTGAGAGGTTCATGTAAAAGAACTATTGCTGACTTTCGACAATTGTAGGCTGCAAAGCCGTCAGCGTGTTTCCGCCCTGCGATGGCATGGCGAGCTGTCCAGGGTGTACTGTGCCCTCGCCCGGAGTTGGCTGGGATGGGCACCAGCCTCCCCATGACACTATTTAGGATTAAGCGGTTACAGAAAATGAAGTGAACCTAGGAGTAATTTGGAAGAGCCAAGTAGCCTAATGTGCATGTCTTTGGACTGTCCGTGGTATCCAGAGAATCCAGAGGAAACCCACATGAGCTTCTTGCTGTGAGGTGGACATGGTAACTACTATGCCACCATAATGCCCAGGCATACAGACATGCAGGATAAAGCACTGTACTGAAGATGAATAAACTTATATAGCAAATCAATCACAATTCACCAAGACGCCATAAAGGTAGTTAATGCAACCCAATATAAATAAAATATAAGACAGACCACAGATCATCAAATGACGACAACTAAGCATGAAACTGTGAAATTAGTATAAGATCAAACTTCACAGCTTTTATAATCTCTTTTATTAAGATCATACATAAGCACAGGAAAACAGTCTGCAGGAACACAGCAGGAAGAGCAAACAGCACACCCCCACCACCACCACCACCACCACCACCACCACCCCCACCACCACCACCACCACCACCACCCCCAACACTGAGGATGCACCTTTTACCTTCAGTAAACTGGTTCGAACCAGTTTCTATAAGACCATAAACAACTTCTTTAGGGGTCTGGGTCCTCTAATCTGCCTTCTGGATTAAACAGGAAACGAACTCTGTTTCAATGTACACAGCACGCGGTGTTTGCACACTGAGGTCAGAAGGTGATGTTAAACAGAGTGGGATCTCCATGAGTTGAGTGCCTGTTCGGAATGTGCAGGAACTGCGTGTGTCTACGGTGAAAAGCTTGTGCATAGTTGAGGAAATTAATTTCTAATACATTCTGTCTATCTTCCTTTCGGCTTTTCCGCTTTTACTCGGGAGTCGCCACAGCGAATCATCTGATTCGCACGTTTGATTTGGCAGAGGTTTTTACGTCGGATGCCCTTCCTGTCACAACCCTTTTTAGCAAGGGACAGAAACACGCTGACGACTTTGCAGCTACTCTTTACGAAAGTCAGCAATGGTTCTTTTACATGCCTCTCACCATAGACAGTGACAGACATGGCCCGCCTTTGATAACCCAGTTAGCCGCACTGGGGGGACAGTGACAACCTTGTGGAAAGTGGGACTCAAACCCCCAACCTTTGGATCAGAGATCCAGCGTCCTATACCACTCGATCACCACTGCCCCAAATAAATAAATAAATAAATAGAATTCCACTTTGTCAGCCTGCTGTGAGGAACAGACTTCTCTTCCTTGGCTTTTCCCAATGAACCACAACCAGAAGTGTAGCTAGCTCTCCATGCTAACTGACTATTTCCTAAAGTATTTACTGGCAAGAATGTACATCTTTTTTACCTTCTAAGACCTTCAATAAAAGGGAAGTCCTTTCTTTCATGCATTTTCTGATCCGCTTAATTTTAATTAGTGTCTCATGGAGACTGGTGCCCATCTCAGCCAAATCTGGGCGAGGATAGAGTACACCCTGGACAGCTGGACATTGGCGCACATGCTCTTGAGTAAAAGTTAGACGTGGTGTTTTATGTTGTACCCGAAAGTTATTATTCAATGGCTACAATAAGTAACACATTCAGATTTACAATTTATGTGTGTTGTGCATCGCTAATAATTAATCAACCAGCATCACTGAGTGTGGGTTGTAGTGTACAGCACAGGTGTCAAACTCAAGGCCTGTGGGCCAAATCCGGCCCACCAACCCCTTTTATGTGGCCCATATGAGTTTTCAAAGGTTATGATTATCGTACATCCTTTGCATCGACTATTACCATGAAACAGCAGGAAGCAGCAGCAGGTTTTTTCAAGTGAAAAGCTAGTCATTCAAGACTCAAAAATGATTGCATGCTTTTTTTTATTGCTGTTAAGCTTTGTCAGAGAATCCGAGTAAAGACGAAAAAGGTAAAATTTCTAAATATATCATTTTGTGATGGATTTCATGGTTGATTTATATGTGATTTATTCGGTCCTCGATCACTTTCAAATTTAATGTAGTGGCCCTCAGTGAAAATGAGTTGATTGATTGATTGATTGATTGATTGATCGAAACATATTTTATTCATTGAAGAAAGGGATTGGGCACAAGTTATCCAACTTAGTGAAGCCCTCTCTGAAAATGAGTTTGACACCCCTGGTGTACAGAAGTAACTTCACTACATTTTGCATCCATCAGTCATAATATAAAGGGCAGTGGTGGTCTAGTGGTATAAGGTGCTGGATCACTGATCCAAAGGTTGGGGGTTCGAGTCCCACTCTCCACAAGGTTGTCACTGTCCCCCCCCCCAGTGGAGCTAACTGGGTTATCAAAGGCCGGCCATGTCTCTCACTGTCTATGGTGTGAGGCATGTAAAAGAACCATTGCTGACTTTCGACAAGAGTAGCTGCAAAGCCGTCAGCGTGTTTCCGCCCTGTGATGGCCTGGCGAGCTGTCCTCGTCCGCGAGCTGTACTCTGCCCTCGCCCGAAGTTGTTTGGGATGGGCACCAGCCTCCCCACGAACCTAATTAGGATTAAGCGGTTACAGAAAATGAACTGAACAGTCATAATATACTGAAATTCTGTGATTCAGTAGGTAAATACAGTTTTATTTAATATTGAAATTAAAAAAATGAATAATGTAATACTCAATCAGTTAATTGGAAATAACTACCATTATGATGTGTTGATGATGATGATGATGATGATGATGATGATGATGAAGACTCATTCCTTTGGGTTTTTTTTCCCCCCAGTCATAAAGAAATGGTGGTTCATATTGAAGAACTGGCAGGAGAGGCTTTAAAAGTATCAAATAAAAGTTATTCCATACTGTTGGATTTACTGGACGATAACTCAACAGAGCACCATTTACAGGAACTAACTGAGCGGTGAGTAGTGATGCACTGTATTTTATAAGAATGTCCACTAGCAGCAGGCTGACTGATTATATTTAAGGTTACTGATCATGATCCCGATTTGAGCTGATGGTTTCCTGATATTATTCCAATTTTGTTTGTTATCCCCAGGTAATTATGTTATCCCAATGTTTCATCCGATTTGTTATTACAGTGTATTCCGACATCATTCTGATTGGTAACGCTGTTGTTCAGATGCGTTTCAGATATCATCCAAATTCAACAGAACTGTGTCTGAAATGTTTTCAGATGTTGCACCTACTTTCTCTAAATTTTATACCCATGTTCCACCAATCACGACTGATGTTATTCCAATGCGATATCTTTTCCTGTTTCCACATTGTACTGCAAACACACACACACAAATCACCATTCATTCGATTTCTGAACCATTTAATCCTAATTAGGGTCACAGGGAGCCTGGCGCATATCTCTACCGACTCTGGGTGAGGGCAGAGTACACTCTAGATAGCACACCAGGCCATTGCAGGGCAAAAGCACGCTGATGACTATGTAGCTTCTCTTGATTAAAGTCAACAATGACAGACAGTGAGAGACATGGCTGGCTGTTGATAACCCAGTTAGCTGCATTGTGGGGACAGTGACGACCCGCTGATAGTGGGGTTTGAACCCCCGATGTTGGGATCAGTAATCCAGCACCTTACCACTGGGCCAGCACTGCGCGTCTTTCCCAAAGTTTTCCCAGAAATTCTACACTGTCCTCCGATCTATACTGGTGTTTTTCAATGTTCGATAATTTCCTCTGACGTAACATCGAAATATGTGAGGTGCTCCACCGAATGTAGGCGTTTGTCACAAGTGACGCATGGCGCTTGTGAGACAAAGCGCGGCTTATCCGGACTTCTGATCTTTCAAGTGAGCAAGTGCGTGTTGAATACTTGTTTAGTACTCTACCTTTACTTGCTCACTTGAAAGATAGGAAGTCCGGATAAGTCACGCTTTGTCTCACAAGCGCCATGCGTCATTTGCGACAAGCGCCTACTTTCGGTGGAGCGCCTCACATATGATCTGGGCAAATTGGGATGATGATCAGTTTCACACTTTTAATCAATTATAATAAGCTGCCATTTCTATCACCGTGACCATTTTGCTACAACGTCGTCCTTCGTCATGCTTGAACATGGTGAACGCAATTTATCTGATTGCACTCACAAATTAATATGGAGCAATGTTCAAGAAAGTGGCCACCTAAAAGTTTCTTCAAAAATAAAAATGAGTGTGCATGTGTAGAGTACTTTATGATTCTGTTTATTTTTATTTATTTTTTCGAAACTAAATAATGCATGAACGTGTCATGTTGATTGTATGTGTCTGGATGTGTGTGTGTCAGACTCTCAGCCATGCAGCATCTGAAGGAGAATCTCGCCAAACAGGCGAATGAGACTCATGCTGTCTACTTGTCAACTGAAGAACAGAACAAAGACATGGAGGCCATTTTACAAAATGTTACCGCGACCCTCATGAAACAGCACAATAGCATAAATAACAACTCCCGGAACACTACCTTCACGGAGCAGCTCGATGAAGCGGATAATACAGTGACACAGGATACACAGCTGATCCAGGTCGATACACAAATCACTTTAAAAAGGCATGACATGACACATATGTTAATTAATCACGCTAATAGGCTTACAGAATAAGGAGCTGTATGCTCCTGCAGTATTAATAACGGACCTTTGTGACTGAGGCAGCTGTTCAGGGATGGTTCATTCAAGGCTGATAGCAGTACGGTGTTTCGAACAAGAAATGAAAAATTCTATTAAATTCATAGACTGCGGATTAAATAAAGCGTAGAAATTATGTACCGTATCAACCCACAAAACCTTTTTCTTGCACTTTGTTTTACTGGATTTCACAACAAAGACCTCAGAAATTAATCACGTCTTTAAAAGTTATCGTATATACAGTAATAACGTCCCAGTGCTATAAAGAAAACAGGTTATAGCGAAGCTCCTGAGTAGAGCATGACACAATCAGGTGTGAAAAGAAAAAAAGCAACTGACCTACCTACCTGAATGTTTTTTTTTTTTTTTTTTTTAATGGGGGTGGGTGGTTTTTTTGCAATTATTTTAATTTCATGTGAAAGTTACAAAAACCAAAAACGGTTGCACAACAATTTGTGAGAACAATTTGTGAGAACAATTTGTGGGGCAGGTGGTGTAATGGTTAGGGTGCTGCGCTCATGACCAGGAGGTCGTGAGTTCAAATCCCACTGAAACCCTCACTGTGCTAAGATCCATGGGCAAGGTCTTAACCACAAGTGTGCCTTTGTTCACCCAGCAGTATAAATGGGTACCAGTAAAAATATACTGGGAAGGTAACCTGCGATGGACTAGCGTCCCATCCGGGGGGAGTTGGACTCCTGGTCGCTTCACGCTACGGAAACCGGGGATAAGCACCGGCCTGATGAGCCATTAGAGCTTGGGTGTAAAAAGCCCATGAACTTTACCTTAAAAGTTATCGTATATATATAAAACATCCCAGTGCTATAAAGAAACAGGTTATAGCAAAGCTCCTGAGTAGAGCTCACTTAGGGTGGGATCACAATAAAGGTGTGAAAAGAAAAAAGCAACTGACCTGAATTTTTTTTTTTAATGGGGGTGGGGTTTTTTTGCAAATTTTTTTATTTCACGTGAAAGTTACAAAAAAGGTTGCACAGCAATTGGCGAGTAATTTACAAACAGTTTGAAAAGGTTTGGCAAGAAAATGTGAATCTCCTGTCCTAAATCAATCATGTTTTCATAGCTTTTTGTTCTCAAATCAAATCATTTGCCTTTTATTTGCACACTATTAATGTTGACAAAATGCAAATAAAATCTGAATGTCTGTCTTCCTTTCGGCTTTTTCCCTTTCACTCAGGAGTCGCCACAGCAAATCATCTGATTCGCACGTTTGATTTGGCAGAGGTTTTTACGTCGGATGCCCTTCCTGTCACAACCCTTTTTAGCAAGGGACAGAAACACGCTGACGACTTTGCAGCCTACTCTTTACGAAAGTCAGCAATGGTTCTTTTACATGAACCTCTCACCATAGACAGTGAGAGACATGGCCCGCCTTTGATAACCCAGTTAGCTGCACTGGGGGGACAACAGTGACAACCTTGTGGAGAGTGGGACTCGAACCCCCAACGTTTAGATCAGCGATCCAGCGCCCTATACCACTAGACCACTACTGCCCCTGCAAATAAAATCTGAATAATGATAAAATATACCAAATATGGGAAATGCCAGCAAGACTCCAACTGCATGGAGGACCTCGTTGTTTTTCCTTGTGGACGAAAAAAAAAAAAAAAATCGCAACTAAACGACAACTTTGCGAGTTTCTCACATCATGTGTGGACTGTTGGAGAAGATTTTGAAACTCTGCATCAAAGCCTAGTTTTTCGGCGTTCACGGAAGTGTCAAACATGTTCTTACGATGAGTTCATGAACTAGGTGACCAAAATGCAAATATCGTGAAACAAATTTGAGAACATTTTCAGAATGAAAAGTGACAACCACAAATGCATCAGTCTCTTTTCTACAGCACATCGAGTGTGATCACCCCTTTAAAAAAAAAAACAAAGTTCATTTTTCATAGCAATTGGTCTTTACACCCTGACAGCAATCAGTGATTTACAAAATCTAAAAAAAAAAAGGTCAGAAAAAAAAAAAATCTGTCTCTGTAACCAGTATGATCTTGTAATAGCGTCAACCAATCACTGCCTAGTGGTGCACTGGGAAATATCCAATCAAATGCTCAAGTCTCCCTCTACACGTGCTTGAACCTATTATGCCTAAAACAGCTGTGTGTGTGTGTGTGTGTGTGTGTGTGTGTGTGTGTGTGTGTGTGTGTGTGTGTGTGTGTGTGTGTGTGTGTGTGTGTGTGGTGGCGGTTATTTGAAAGGACCACTGAGCATAGGAAGGGGTTTAGTTGGAACTCTGAAGAGATGCTACTTTCAAATCTTGCTAGCTTTCCAGATCACCAACACCAGCTTTAATCCTAACTCCTTCCAAAATCTGACTTTTTTTTCTTGGCAGAAAAGAAATGAAAGCGTATTATGCTCTTGTACATCAAAAATATCTGATCACAGGATCCTGATATTTTAGGAAGCTTTCCAATGCTCTGCAGATTTCTCAGGGAAAAAAAAAAAAAAATATATATATATATATATATATATATATATATATATATATATATATATATATATATATATATATATATAAAATTGGCAGTACAATATACTGTACAAGATTTTAAATAGGAAAGTGCAACCTTTTTTATTTCAGAGTCTAGTCCTGGCCAACAGGACAGCAGAGCTGGATTTGCTGACCAAGTCCAAGGAACAGTTGCTAAATAAGACCAGAGAGAAGATCGAACCACGGCTGAAAAATGCACGCATCAATCTCAACACCACCGAGGAGTTCCAACAGGTGAGTTCCAGAAGGTAACTTACACTAATGTGAAATGGTGATTTATTGGATATGTACAGTCTTATAAAAGCCCTTATATATAAATCAAGCTTATATAACTGTGCGCCTCACCTGATATATAAATCAAGCATATATAACTGTGCGCCTCACAGCACTTTGGCGTAGTGCTTAGCATGTCCGCCTCACAGTAAGAAGCTCCTGGGTTCTGTGTGTACATTTGCATGTGTCTCCTCCGGGTACTCCAGTTTCCTCCTACGGTGCAAAGACATGTCGGCTAATTGGCCGACATTCAAATTGCCCCTAGGTGTGACACTGAGTGCGAATGGTTGGTGTGAATGGATAAGCAAGCTGCTCAGGGTACATCCTGCCTTCACCCAGATGTGGTTGAGATAGGCTCCAGCCTCTCTCTCATCCTAGTAAGATTGCACCGTTTGGAAAACAATTGAATGAATGTTGTTAACATTTAGCACAATTTAACTGCAGTAGCACAGCACTGTTTAATTGCAGGAAAGAAGGTCATGGGTTCAGACTCAGACATTTCTTTGTGTGAAGTTTGCATGCTCTCCCCAGGTTTGTTTGGCTTCCTCCGGGTACTACGTTTTCCTCATAGAGTCCAATGATAAGCACAGTATGCTAATTGGCTGTTTCAAATCACAGCTATGTGTGGGTGTGAGTGTTGGCCGATAGCGAGCTGTCCGGGGTGGACTGAGACGTGCATCAGCCTCTTGCGACCCTAATTAGGTATAAGTGGCTTACAAAATGAATGAATGAATGAAGTGTCTCATCAGGCCAAGGCTTTATCTCCGGTTGACAAGGAGCGACAAGGAGTTCAACATCTCCGGGATGGGACACTAGTCAAACCCAGGCTGTTTTCACAGTAGTTATACTGGTACAGTGGTACATCACTTTACGAAATTAATCCGTTCCAGCGCCTTTTTCGTAAACTGCATTTTTCGTAAATTGAACAGCATTTTACATGTAAAACTTGTGATTCGTTCCAAGGCTCCCAATACTACCCCATAAACCCTTTAAAAATGATAAAAGTACACCAATTCTGTATGTAATATGTGTTAAAAGTAAAAGAAAATTATTTACCTGTTTTTAAATCACTCGAACCACCCATGTGACGCTTTAAAGTCCAGGGGTTGCTGGTCTGAAGAACCCTCACCCCCACCCTCCTTCACGAAATCCTTTAATATAGCGATCGCTTTTTCCGAAATAATGGCCTCCGTCACTGTATCTCCGCTTTTAATGCCTCCTTCTGATTCAATATCGTCCCGACTGTAGAGGGGTGTCGGCCATTTGCCATACTCCTTTGCGATTTCACTCAACCGCATCATACTTTCATATTTTTTGATCATCTCCTGTTTTACTTTTATTGATAACGGAGCCCGCTTCTTCTTTTCAGTCTCACCGGGAATCACTTTCTTGGGGCTCATGATTAATAACGAAAAATAATGCTGCAATAAGCACACTCAAAAAACTCACGAACCAACAGTACAACTCTCCTTCACGCGTGTGTCGAACAATGGGTCGAAGGCACACGAAAAGAATTTTGGGTACAGTACTGTATTATGGAGATTCAGCTCCCTCCTAGCCAATGGGAGGCGAGCTGGGCGGAGTGTTGGGAGACAACCAATGTGAAAGCAACTTGCGCATTGTTTGAATGTTTGAATGGCGCGTTTGAATATTTTAAGATGGCGCTTTTGTAACGTGAACTTGTTTCGTATCCAAAGACAAAAATTTTAGGAAAATGCGTTTCGTAACCTACATTTTTCGTTTGGTGAGACTTTCATAAAGCGAGGTACCACTGTACTCATTTATACTGCCGGGGAGGTGTTGGGACACGTTTGTGGTTCACACTTTGCCCAATGAGGATCTAAAGGAAAGAATACTTGCCACAACAAAACAATGTCTAGCATCTCTGTCTTAAAAGGTTGTAAATGCTCCACTTCGTTGTTTACGTTGTGTCTGTTTTAGCTTCCTAATATTAAAACATATCATCTCGTCTCCATAAAGCTGACAGCTCTTACCCAGGGGCTCAGAGAGACAGCCCTTACTTCAGTCGTGGAAGGAAAGAAGATCGAATCAGAGGCTTCTGCTCTCCATAGACATATAACAGGTGAAAAGCTTTTAAAATGAGAGTCTTCCAACACATGACTTATTTTGTGTTTGAATCCATCACAAGGTTTCACTGATGTTACTGGTAGTAGTCTCAGTAGGTTTGTGGAATGAATGGTGAATATCAAAAATAAAGATGTGCAGCTTTGAAATTGAAGTATAAAAAGAAAACAGAGAAATAAACGAAACTGAAGCTGTACTGTGCTGTCACAAGGTGAAGAAGACAACATAATAAAGATAATAAAATAGGATAACAGCTGGAGATGAATAATAATAGATTCAAATACATATAATCATCATCATCATCATCATCATCATCATCATCATCATCTTCTTCTGCTTATTCCGGGGTCGGGTCGCGGGGGCAGCAACCTAAGCAAAGAGGTCCAGACATCCTTCTCCCCCACCACTTCCTCCAGCTCTACCGGGGAGACACCAAGGCGTTCCCACACAAGCCAGGAGACATAGTCCCTCCAGTGTGTTCTAGGTCGACCCCGGGGTCTCTTCCTGGTTGGACATGCCCGAAACAACACACCAGGAAGGCGTTCGGGAGGCATCCTGACCAGATGCCCGAGCCACCTCAACTGGCCCCTCTCAATGCGGAGAAGCAGTGGATCTACTCCGAGCTCTGCCCAGATGGTGGAGCTTCTCACCCTATCTCTAAGGGAGAGCCCCGCCACCTGGCGAAGGAAGCTCATTACAGCCGCTCATTCAAATACATAGGAATTACATTTCAATATGCTGCAGTTTACAAAGATATGGTTAAAAACACACACACACACACACACACACACACACACACACACACACACACTCACACACACACACACACACACACACACACACACACACGCGCACACACACACACCTTAGAACCTTAGGATCAGTAATCCAGCACCTTACCACCGGGCCACCACTGCCCTGTGTCATTTTTTTCTTTCTCTCCATATACACCAGGGTTAACAAAGGACTGGTCTGTTGGGCGTACTCAGACCAGGGCAGCGCTGAAGCGAGAGGGCATTGTGAAGGAGAAGATCCTGACAGAGGTGAAGAGGAAGGTGCGGCATGCTGAAAGAGCACTCGCTCCTGCGCTGGACAATGCGACCCAAGCGAAAGACACGACCATGCAGACTCACAAAACAGTTAACACCGTCGCCAAGGTCAGTTTAAATGGTTCACACAAACCGGACGTTCCCGAACGTGATGTGTATGTGATGCTACATACGTTATGATTTGAAATGTTGTACAGTAATAGTACTGTACTGTTGTCTTGCTACAGCAAGAGGGTCCTGGCACCGCATCCTGGGTTCTGGGTGTTTCTGTGTGGAGTTGTGCATGTTCTCAAAGTGCTTGTGTAGGCTTCCTCCGGGTTCTCTGGTTTCCTCCAACTGTCCAAAGATACGCACATTATGCTAACTGGCTTATTCCAAGTCACGCCTAGATGTTGATGTAAGTGCGAATAGTTGTATGTGTTGCCCCGCGATGGCTTAGTTAGCTGTTCAGGGTGTAATCCCACCCCCTCCGGCCTTTGCTCACTGTCAACTGGGAAAGATTCCAGCATCCCCGTGACCCTGCGAGTAGTATTCAGCAGTTCAGCTGATGAACTGAATAAGGGAGGGAGAAAGAAAATAAAGCTAACGCTTCTTTAGTCGCTAATCTCTTGTTTGCTAATCTCTTGTAGGACGCGAAAGCGTCGTTGTCCCAAAACAAGCAGACGAGGAAGGTGTCAGTTCAGCTGAAGGGAGATGTGAACGCGGCCATGGAGCAGCTGACAATGCAGGAAAATTTAGCTGCTCAGGTGGCCGGACATGTACAAGACGAGGTAAACGATCCATGTGCTCTGCGACTACACTTCACTTGGTACAGCGTGTAAAATCTTTATACACGTACATCGTCCACAGCCGTTTCACACCGATTGCTTGTTTTATATTTTTATTTATTTATTAGTTGGGGCGTGTTTGTGTGAGTGTCGCCCCTGCGATGGCCTGGCGAGCTGTCCAGGGTGTACCTTGCCCTCGCCCAGAGTCGGCTCACATGGGTTCTAGCCTCCCCGTGACCCTGATTGCGATTAAGCGGTTCAGAGAATGAGTGAAAGAATGAATAGTCGGGGCGGTATGATGGCGGCATTGTTTATCAATTTCTGCTCTACAGGCTGATGTTTCTTTAAAGGACGCGATGAGCAGCATGGAATCAGCCAAGACTCAGCTGGAGGGTTTTACCCACATGCTCACCAGGCTGCTGGGTCAGATAGGTACTGTCCATTCCGAACCTTTCTTTCGCTCTGCTTACCTTCCTATGTCTTGCCTTTTATAACCATTATATTTGCAGTATGTTTTTGTGCTACACATACAGAATTTGTGCTGAAACCTGCCTCTGAACCATGTCTTCCTTTGAGCAGAAAAGAATACAGATGTGGAGAAGTACGACCGTCTGCTGAATGAGACGGCGGCCCGTCTCCAGGTTCTCCGGGGCAGTGTGGAGAGCACGGCACTGAACAGGAAGTTCCAGATACTTTTTGGAGCGACTGAGACTCAACAAAAACAGCTGTTGGAGCTTGAAAATG